>CM062822.1:9465962-9519485 GCA_031772345.1 Himalopsyche anomala | reverse complement strand
AAAGAAATTACCAATTACATTAAAAGTGATTCTAAAATAAAAAGTGATTCAATTCCAATTGTTGTTTATAACTGTTCATTTTTGTAAAAATAGCATTGTTAAATTATATTTCTTATCAGTTGACGATGCTCGTAATGAGCGAAACCGGTCCTGACATATTAAATAAAGTGGATTGAAGTACAAAGGAATATTGTGTTTTTATTAATATAATGCCTTTCCACCAAGTATTGACAGTGAACACCCTAAAAGTGATAAATGAGCATTTACAATTGAATGTTGGAAATTATGGGATGTTTTACACCTAGCGTCCAGGGGTGGGCAGGAGGGGGCTCGAAGGGACCCGAGTGAGTCCCTTGTTATTTTTTTTACTAAGGCCGGCGAGCCATTTGTTAATCTAGTGGAAAACAATATTCTCAGATCAAATTAGTATATAACTGCAATTTCAGACTTATATATTATCTAAGACAGCTTCAGTATACACAGTAGTAAACTTTTAGCTATTTAGATCAGGAGAGGGAACCTGCGGTCGTTTGGCTACTTTGATGCAGCCTTTTGACTAGATCAAAATATTCACTTTGATCTAAAAATTATACGCAAGCGTTTGGAAAAAGAGCGTAATCAACCCATTATATGTTCGACAGTCGAAAAAAAAGGTGGGGCGGTGTCTACGTTTTCTTTAATGCGGCCTTATGTTGAATCAGATAAATGAATATGGCCTTTAAAAATTAAAAGGTTCCCCACCTCTATTCTAAACCGTTAATTACTTTAAGTTCTCTTGAGACTGATAAAATAATTACCATATTTAGTTAAGTTGATAGAGTATCGTTTAAGGATTATTGTTTTAAAAGAATCAGTCAGATTAAGCGATGGTTACTGCCTACGGAAAGAATGTAATGTTTCGAATTATGAAGAGCTCAAATAGTTTTTACGAAATTCAAAACAATCTTGATGGCACAACAATGTTCGTGTTCAATTAAGCTATCCGGGGTAGCAGACTAGGCAGGAAAACGTAAAGTGTATCCATATACAAAACATTTAGATTAGAAAAAACCCAGATTTTTGACATATCAATTATACTTTGACGAATACAAAATAGCATACAACAATCAATCGATTTAAGACTCTAAAATATTAATGTGATCAATGCATGATGAACTATGTAGAATTTTTTCAATGTTCTGACCTAATTTGCTTTCGTGTGTCTAACATTATCATCTTACTGATGGAAAAGAAGAAATGACTCAGAAGCAACGTGAAAATAATATTTTAGTAAGAAATACAAAAAATATTGATTATTAATTTATGAAATACTATTTATGGAGGGCGTAAGTGTAAAGGTAACCCCCAAATAAATTTGTTTAATCGATAGGCTATATGTATAGATTTTAATAGCTGATGCTTTCTGCTTTCAAGTAACTATCTCATACATTATACAATGGTACGAATTGCGGTTAGGGTGCCTTGCGTCATTGAACCCCAAGCTACTTAAATGGGTTATTTTACCTATTGTACCTTCGTCTGGCAAAAATGTTTTACCAAGCTATCCTTAGAAACCGTTCATATAATATAAAAAGTCACGCTGTGTGAGGAGAGGGGTGTAATGCAATGGTAAATGACGATGGTGTTATGGGGTTATACAATTTGACCACGAAACAAACAAAAAATCTTTTACTTAAAAAAAATATTGGTATTGCCATTGGCAATCTTCTCACTAATTCAAAAACCAAATGGACAGTGGTACTTTATTTTTTTTCTATTTCTATATTTGTTAAAGATGTGTCATGTGATATCTTTTAAGGATGGCCCCTAACCATATATTTCACAATCCTATCCTACGCTGAGATTCTTTATTTGAATACTTTACTCTCTCCATGACGCATTTGACACCCCCTTTTACAAACAAAATTTTATCTGTTTCACTCACGCACGTTAAATTATAATGTTATGTATAAATTTTGTATGTGTTTGTGGATTTACTTCAATAACTTTCTCACAAGGGGTTTGAAAATGGATGGTTTCAAAAATTGTTAGTAGGAATCGATGCGCGTTGCTGAGATAAGAAGTGGGCTGGAGGAAGTTCGAAGGGGCTCGCTCGAGCCCTTTGTTAAATTTCACGTAGGCCGGTGATCCTCTTGCTAAATTAATCTCTGTGTAATACAATGTATAAATATTCACAATAATTAAATTAAAAATGACAGAGGTACACATTTTGTGATTTTTTTACAATTTTCTGGCATATACATATAATAAGACTGTCTAGAACAAACAGCTTGTATTATATAACGTGTGAAACATGGAATTGAAACTAAAAGGATAGTAACTATTTTTGCGTCAATTTTGGAACTCTTGACTCTACTAAACTATGATAGGAAAGTACATTTTTCAGCCATTGGTGAGAATTATTTTTACGGTGCATTGCGTATTGTTATATAGTATTTAAAGTAACACTCGACTGCTTTAGTAAATATTGTGAATAGTAGAAAAAATCTATCCTTTTCCGGAACCCCACGGATAGATTTGAGAATAAGCGAGCCCCTTGCTTACGTGTTGGCAACCTACCGCTGGAGATATATGAGCTAATAAGTTAATAGCATATACAAGTTTTTACACATTTTAATTCAACTAATGAAACTTAAGAAACGTTTTACTTGCAAGCTCCCACCTAACAACACGTTTTTGAACCGCTACTGTATTTAGGGACTTTATGAATACAAATAATACATGAAGTTAGTTTACACACGAAATGCCATACATAAAAAAATATTGATTTCAAATGTAAACAAATCGATTCATACAAGCTATTATACTTTCAAGATTTGTATTTTAACAATGACTCTCTCGGGAAAACACCGTAATAAGATTGGTTGTTATCAATCGAAGTTTTAATATCATTTTAGATCTATATCCAGCTATATAAAAATTAAATGAATATCGCAAGTGACACCTTTTATATTATAAATAATATCCGTAAATATAGATTCGTTTGTTTCGTTGCATGTGGTATTATCTGAATGTTTTTTTAAAATTATTTTATTGTAATCGTAGCAAACCGGGTATATGCGAAATAATCATATGTTCACCGAAAAATAATCCCAACATAATTATTATTGATTGTTAAAAATATTTATATGATTTTCCACACAATTATTTATTTTGCTTTTTTGTTCTACGTAAGTCGAAAACGTTCACTTGTAAATAAAATAACGTGTTGATGTTGAATTTAAACGAAATACCAAAGTAATAAAATGAATAATAAAAATATGTGCTCCAGTTTTCCATTTCTTCATTCGTGTATAATTACGAGCATTGTTAGAAATAATAATAATTGCTAAACGCGCCTAAAACAACGTCACAATGTTCTACATTATTCGCTGTTGCCCGGTGAACCGCGCACACCTTTTTTCCCGGTCTGCAGTCCCGGTATTAGATAATTCTCCGGCTGTGTCCTGTTGAACGCGGAGTTTGTGACAGCGCCGTTTTACCCGCATTGTCTTTTCACGGTACTTATCATTCGGGAAGTATCATTCGAGCAAGAGACTTGCGAAATTGTGCACGGAATCATCAGAGCATCATCTATTTGAAGTTTTAAAAGCCTTCCTAATTCAAAAAAACGGTAAGCGGATATTTTGTTTTACTCGATTGTCTTTTGCCATTTCCCGGTTGAGTTTTCCACGCTCCTGTCAAACGCTTTGCCTTGAATTGAGATTTACTAAACGAGTGTGTTTTATAATATAACGCCGCGGCGAATGATTTTAAAACAAAACAGTGTTTAATCTTCGCTTCGTATTTGATGCAATCTACTTTTTATTTCGTTTTGTGATTTATCTTGTCTTTTAATGTGTGTTGTGTAACATCATAATTTATTCAATAAATTTACTTTAAAATCCAGTTAAAAGTAAAGCAGCAACAAGTCGGCTTCCAAAATAACTACGGATTTTTATTTGCATAAGCCAATTAAGCAAATTGGCGCGATAAGGTAGTGTAGACTGCTCATTAATATAAAATTACTTGCATAACATAAGTACAAAATTTAATGTCAGATGAGACTATTCCTGATTCACTGTTTTTACACGAAATTTATTATTTATTATTGAGAATATGTTTTCACCATTATACATATTACAGAATACTGAATTTCATTACGTATAAAACACGCTACCTTATAACATGCGGAACGAATTCTTTGTTACCGCATTGCGAGTACACATTTTACGAAGAAAATTGTATCTGGGAGCATGGAAATTGGAAAGATTAACATTTAATACTGTTTTTCTTTAATATTATATTGCAAGATTTTTAGGCGTGCTTCTTTAATAGTGAATATTTGAATACGCCTTTATATGAGAATCAAATAAAATGAAAATATTTTTCTAAAAATATTGTTATATAATAAAAAAAGTCCTTTAAAATTTCTTCTCTTTATATCATGTATTAAATTTAAATGAAATCTTTCAAGTGTATTTAACTATTTTTTTGATAAAATTTGTAAAGACCATTCCAAAGCAAATTACGATAAAGCTTTTGATAATACTCTTTTCCTACGATTTTTTTAACGACAGTGTCGATTAACACTTCCCATACGGTGCTAAAAAATACTTTCGATATGTTAATGGCTCTTTAAGAACCAAGTGAAAAAGATGTGTTTTAAAAATATACGTCCTGGGTTTTTACCGTCCATCAAACTTTTCACTTGGTTATTTAAAGACCAGCAATATATCGGAAGTATTTTTGAGCACCGTAAGGAAAGTGTTAACTTTCCGCTAGTAAAAACATGACAGTTTTACTTTTAGTTATTTTTAAATAAGATGTATTGTTATTATTTCTGTAAAGTAAACCGCGTGTTACTCATGAATAGTAAAAAATAAGCTTGCAACTGCGTGATAAAAGATACGTGCTTACAAATTTATTGATTTGTATGCATTTTTTGTAAGTATTATACCTAAAAACATTGAGTTGTTGATGCACGTTTTAATAACATAATAACTCGATACAAAATATAACAGCTTCATTACATTGTTACAATTTACATAATCATTAACATTATCATCATTAGTATTGTCATTTGAGTCCGTCAAAAATTATAACGTTGTCGTTGTTGGAAAAATATGAGATAAACACCTTAAAGGGCAGGGCTTCTGGAAAATATTTTATGACTATTTTAATAATATTGTGAAAAGAATCTTATTTCATACATTAACCATATTTTGAAAAATTGACAGGTATTAAAATGTTCTAGCATATTATTTCATAGCATTCGCATTGTTTATCAATACGACGAGACAATGCTGAAGTTGCAGAGTAAAATCGATGAAAGACAGATGTTTTGAAATACTAATCCAATTTTGCCAATAACTATTTTTGACTAATCCAATAGACGAATACAATAACGATAACATTGTACATTTTGTTCGTAGCATAACCATGCCGTACAGTTTGAGAAACGATACCTTTTTAACCGATAATAGGTACATCGATTTTTCTGTAATTTTCATTAATTTATTAGTAGGCGACTGAAAGAATAAAAGTTTGGGTAGTCGTAATAGAAGAGTGTGATTGGCTATAAACTGGAGTATCGCCTAACCACTTTTTTTATTTGAGTAAAACTACGTTCAATGTTTCTGGAATAAAAGTTTACATTCGAATCATTTATTGTACATACGTCATTTTTACAGTAGTGCTTAAATTATGGTACATTGTACAAATAATTTATAATTTTCAACTGATAAGAGTATGCAGTGAATTAAAAATAGCTTCGAATTTGTTGTTGGTGCACTCTTACTTAATTATTGTTCTTCGACGCAATTGTATATTAGTATCATTTATTTGTATGAGATATTAAACATTTCAGTAATTCATATTTTGTATCTTTATATTTAAATTCATTTCATATTTCAATTATCAATTTTTGTTACAGTCTTAATAGTTTTACTTGCTTCAGTATTAATAACTTTATATTATTGTGTACTGTGTACTGATATCAGTAGAAAATGCTCGTCATGAGCGAAAACAGTCCTGAGCATATTTAAAAAATGTGGAATTATTACAAAAGTGTTGTTTGAATATCAAGACAACATTAAAATATTATATCACTTGAATAGTGATAACTATTATTTACTTTAAGCTACTATGTCGCAAAGCTAAGCCGGTCCTGACAAGTGTGATTAGTTTTTTAAAAAACTATAAAATATAAAGAAGTATTTAGGTATAACGAATGTGATCAATTTAATACATACACTCAACTCTTTTTTTAAATGGTTTTGAAATAGCACGGTCTATTAAAATAATGAATATACATATATTTAAACAATTTATTTGCTCTAACACGATTCTCCGAAACAAAAAACACAGATTTCTTTATAACAAGAAATTCAACAACACAAGGCAGTAATAATAAACAAAAGGCATTATTAGAACATATTAGACATGTCAGACATTTCCAGCGATGAAAACAATGTCCAGTCTTTCATAAAACTCTACATAGTATTTTTTTTCTTAATTAAAATATATGTTTTGGATAATATCTTGTGTGTTATTTTTTCAATAACACGAGTTTTTTTTTAAATCAGGGAACCAATCTATAATTTTTTTAACACGGTTTTTTGTGTAACATATTATATGCCGTGTAAAAGTAAAGTTGAGCTTATATTGTTACTTAATCATTTAGTATAATTTTACAGGGTGCGTAGCTTGAAAGTTTCCCACGTTATTTATCATGTCAGCTATGATGTGTTCATTAAAATTATTTATGATGACATCTCGATGATTGTCTTGCGAGATTCATTTGGTTAATGTGCTCAATCAGAATAATACATCTCTTGAAATAATGTTCGGAAACAATTTTACGGTACATTAATTTTGCATGCCAATGCATCAATGGGATCGATTTTAATGTATGGCTATTATACAATAGTATACCTTCAATCATATCTACAGTACATATGAATCTTATAATGTATTTAGCATACTTTTCCATTGCTTGTATTGTCGGATCAATTTTATTTAATGTATCAGATCGGAGAAATAAGCTTTGTTATGTGGTATAAGACGATATCCGAGGTGGTTTTCTGGAGAGATTATCGGGGACATTAAAGTAAAGCATTTATATCATAAAGCCTGGAAGGCTTCTAAGAGTCCTCGAGACTATCAAAATTTTAGTAAATGTCGATCTAAGCTGAGACAAAATATTCGATTAGCCTACCGAACATATTTGAAAAGGATGGAAGATTGCATACGCGAAAATCCAATTTTTTTTTGGAATTATATCAAATCTATCAGAAAAGATGGTGGATTCGCTGAGACAATGAATTGGAAGGGTCATGAAGTGGCAGGTCTGGGAGTGGCAGAAGCATTTGCTGGCCATTTCAGATCTGTATACTCAAATGATATACCACACCTTAATATTGAATCAATTTTAAAAAGTCGTACAAATGGTGCCCAATGCATTGATGTCATGCAAATCGATGAATCAGATGTAATTTTTTTTACCAAAAAACTTAAAAACACCCGCTCGCTCGGTCCCGACAGGGTGCCTACATGTTTTTTAAAAGGATGTATTGACCTCATCAAAAGTCCTTTGTGTTATATATTTAATCTCGTTATGAAATCAGGCATTTTCCCTGAAATATGGAAAATATCTAAGATTACACCAATTTTTAAGAATGGCGCAGAATCATCAGTGGAAAATTATAGACCGGTGGCTGTTCTCTCAGCGCCAGCTAAGGTTCTTGAGATGATTATGCATCATATGATTTTAAAAAGGATTGAACCATTTATAATTAATGAGCAGCATGGGTTCAGAGTCGGAAGATCAACCGACACAAACTTGATGGTGTTTACGGATTACGTGTCGACGGCGTTAGATAAAGGACTGCAAGTTGACTGTTCTTACAATGATTTCTCGAAGGCATTTGACAGGGTCGATCATGACATTCTTTTGGAAAAACTCCAATTGATCGGTTTGTCTGATGGTTTTGTTAGGCTTTTTGGTAGTTATTTTAGGAACAGAAAACAATACGTATCGTATGGGCTTTTCGAATCAATGCCGTTTTGCACGTACTCTGGTGTTCCGCAGGGTTCAAACCTGGGGCCATTGCTGTTCACTATTTTCATAAATGATATAGCAAGCGTTATTAAAAATTCTATGTTCTTGTTATTCGCTGATGATTTGAAACTTTTTTTGAAGATTGTCACCTTAGATGATTGTCATCGTCTTCAGTCTGATATAGATAATATAATAGATTGGGGGCGGTGTAACAAACTCGATTTCAATATTGATAAATGCAATCTTTTATCCTTTACAAGAGGGTCGCGAGTGTTATTTTTCCGTTATTCAATGAATGGCCGAATTCTCTCGCGAATTTCATCAGTCAGAGATCTTGGCGTACAATTTGAGAGCAAACTAACATTCTATAATCACATTAAGATTACTTGCAAGAAAGCATTACAAATGTTGGGCTTTGTCATCCGTACCACCAGAGTCTTTTCGGGAGTTAAAGTTCTAATATTAATGTACAACGCTTTGGTTCGAAGCAGACTTGAGAGTGGGTCAATTGTTTGGGCCCCAAGATGCTCGAAATATACCCTTATGGTGGAGAAGATTCAGAAGAAATTTTTGAGACTTCTCTATATGAGGGTGTATGGATATTACCCATGGCTTTATCCAACTGACTTTCTCTTAGGCATGCTTAACTTCAATAGTTTGAATGTTCGAAGAGAAATGTATCTGGCCATATATTTCTTTCGACTTATACGTGGCCAAAATGAGAATTCCACCATTCTTGAGAATGTGAATCTAAATGTTCCTGATTATTTTTTGAGAAATCGTGGACATGAATTGTTTGTTCTCCCAAGGTGTAGAACCAGCCTGCCAATGGGGATGCCACTGGGGAGAGCTTTAACGGTGTTCAACAATATTGCTTCGGATGTCGACATATTCCACGTAGACGTGGGTGAGTTCCGACGAATACTATTTTTTATGTATTAAAGTAGAGTTCGTCGGAGCTTACTCAGTTGACTTCTTTGCCATTTTTTTTTCTACTGATTTTAATATTAAATTGTACTATTTTTTTTCTCCATTGTAAAAGTTTTAAATTTATAATTTGTCAACCTTTTGCAATGTTAATTAAATAAATAAATAAATAAATATATGTTTACTTTTACAACTTTTAACCGTATTGTCTGCATTTTTTGAAATGCAAATTCGTCAATGTTTAAATGATAAAATAAATCAATATGTTTTATTTCTTATATATGTTTTAATAAGCTAATGAATCTATTGTTTTTTTCTGCAATATTATTGGGGAAAATGTGAGCCTTCGAGACATTTAGACTTTTAAGTACAATCACATTACTTGCTGTTTCGGTGAATCGCATATTTTTATTGTAAGAAGATAATATACTATTGCAGTGTATATTTTCTGATTTTAATTTACTGACATTTATTCGCCGGCTCTGCGGTCAAGAGATCAATGTCGTTGGCTTCGGTTACGGAGGTCTCGGGTTCGAAACCATGTACGGACAGTTTTTATGAATTGATTTTCAATTAGCGAGAGCGGTTAACTAACCACTAGTCCTATCTTTGAATCAATCCCTACTTTCTTGGAAAAAGAGATGTTAAGCAAATGAGTAACAGACAGTTCTCGTATAAGACACATCTATCGAGAAACCTCAATTAGGAGGCCATATGCTCCACATTGGGAGCGAACATCGATTTAAAAAAATGAGCTTACTTCACTTTCTCTATACTTAAAAACATGTAGAATATTATATGATTATTTTTTTCCTAAAGTACCATTTGGCTCAATTCACCTCTCAGGAGCTCGTATTTTAGTTTACCTTGATCAAGATTGTTAATGAAACCGCAAACATTTCTGACAGCTCTCGCTAGTCGCATATATTTTTTTTAAATATTACGTATAATGAATTCAGGTTCGACGACCAAGAAACATTGCCTCACCAACATTGTTTTTTAGGGGTGGAATAGCTCGGCGGTTTTCGTGTAGGGAAACGCGTAATATTTTTTTTCCAGCGAAGCACGAAACAGTGAGGGTGCGCCGGGTCAGCTTTCAAGGCCTCAGGCGCGGTGGCCTTGTGTTTACAGAATATGCATAAATTATGCCGAACCTCTTTGTTTTCTAAATTATTAACAACAAAATACTAATTCCGTTGGCTACTTTTTAAACAAGTAAACATTTATAGTTTGTCAGTAATGTCAATTATAATTCTATTAATAACTAGTCGAAACATCCGTCTTAGGATCAACGCTGATTTATTTGTAAATGCGACAACATACAATAATGCCGCTTTGTATATTTAATTGTTTTTGTTTTTGTTTTAAGAGACATGAACACTATTGTTGAGGTTAACTTCATTATACGTCAAAATGTTCCAGATTCGAAGCGGGGATGGTTTGAAAAAATAGATATTTCATGTTGGCAAAGTAAAAATAGTACCTCAATTCAATACAGCTTCAATTCAGATATTACAATTGAACTCTTATTAGATAATTGTATATTAACGATCTAATGCAGCGTTTCCCAAAAGATGGATCGCGAAAATCAAAAGGCCAGGTCACCAATTTCCTAAAATAACTCTGTATATTTACTATATAATTTCGTAATAGGTACCTCTCATCAATAAATTATTGGTAAATTTGATTTCTATATAGGTTTATCAGAGTAAATTATTTTGTATTAAACCATATAAAGACTGTATGGACATAAATATACTGTTTTATTTTACCTATAGGCCATAACAAATGTACTGGGTCACAAAGGAGAAATATTAAAATAAGCGGGTCGCGGAGGAAAAGGTTTGGGAAACGCTGATCTAATGTATTATTAATATGACAAAAGGTTATACAATTACACAGTTTTCCATTGTATTGGTTTTTCTGCCATATTTATGTTTTACTTTAAGCCAGCGGTTTCCAAGTTTTATGTTACTTCGACTTGCCTCCCTTTCAAATAGAAAGTTATTTTTTCGCGCCGTCCAGTTTGGGAATCGTTGCTTTAAGCTGAAAATTTTACCTTCAGTGAAAAAGTTATTTTAAAATAGTATAATTAATGGACTCGTCCTCATTTCTGTACTGTATTGCTGTGAATATTTTATGTAGCCATTTACTGTTTTATTGTTTCTAGTTAATGGTTTTTGTGAAATGAAATTGGCCAGTTTTTACGATAATTATTAAAAAATGGTCAGTTACAATTATAAAATATATATTTATCGTTATCAATAATAATTTAAATTAAATACACTTAACGTGGTTTGAAACAATGGGAAAGTTATAACTATTAATTTAGTGAAATTCTACCCACGACTTTAAACGAATGCTATTATATTTGATTATCCGAATAATGACTATGCTTTTTATAAATTAATGTAAGGAATATTTTATTATTGTTTATTTAATGCGTTAATGTTTCTTTATCGATAAAAAGTCAACTTTTTCAATGTCGTTACCGATATTCAACCCGATAAATTATTTCTAGCTATTAGGGGTAATTTAGCGTTTTTCTATAGTGCTCGGATTATCCACTCAACTGTCAGACATGCTCTAGATCAGAGATGCATCAGAACCATTACTAACATATTTTTTTAAAACTATTTAAATTACAAATTAAATTTAGCATTTACAATAATTATTAACTCGGATAGATAAAATTAAACTGATTCGCTTTATCAACGTGCATGTTAACTTTAATTACAGTAAATAATTATTTGCACATTTTAGACATTTGAGCACATAATTAATCTTTAGATAATATGTGATTTACAAAAATAAATATGAAGAAAGTCAAAGCTCTCATAATATGTGAAATATTATATTTAGTCCATCTTCTGTATGTTTAGATTGCAAGAATTTTAAGCAAAATTTTACGTACATACATGTATTTAAAAAAATATTGGATTAATTATTTTCATTTTTTCTAATAATATCCGAAGTTTTCTATAATATTTCGTTATATGTTAGATTCTTCTTATCAAGCCTTGTGATTTTTTTGCAAAAAAAAAGGAAATAAGTTTAATGTTTACATGAGATAAGTATTCATATCAATATAAATACTACTCTTTTACTGCCTTGACAAAGTGATACTCTTTTTTCGGATATTAAGCTTGCTTGGTAAAATATATGTATCTTTATAAATCTTTAAATACTTATATTGTAGTTAAATATACTAATAAATGAACTAGTGGTTGAAAGAAAACAACACGAACAACGTTTTAAGCCAGGCAAGGGCTTTTAAAGTGTTTGCTCCATCTAGTTACACCACTGCATTGGCATTTTAGCAACATAAACTGGAAGCAATCGGTTTAGACCAATGGTTCCCAAACTTATTTCCCCCGTGGACCCCTAAGCCCAGTATTGTATCCTTCGTGGACCCCCTCCCCCAGGATGCATAATAGTGAAGTTTTCTAATTTTTTAAAATACAAATATGAGCACACTGTGATAGGGTTTTTTGTATAGTGGACAATTGTAAAAAGAATATGCTAATTTTTTATTCTTATCATGAGTGATTTTTTTTTAATGAAAATGAACAAATCAAAACACAATCAAATTCTTACATAAAATAATAAAATCTGTCAATGAGAGGGATGAACCTGATGCTCCGATATCAATTGGTCAATATTTGGGTTCAAATTCGTAAAGTACAGTCGTAAATCTCCACGTTCAGTGATTTGCAACCGATTTCTTTTTTTCGTAAGAAAATTAGTTTCGATTAGAAAATTTCATCAATACGCCTTTGAACTGTGTTATTACTCAAAGGAATTCTTTTGAGTGTATCATGTGCAGGCATATGTAAAACATTTTTTAAAACCTCTTCAATAGCTGGTAAAATCAGCTGTTCCCCAATAGTATGGGGCTTTCCTGATTTTGCTATGAGACGTGAGATATTGTAAGATGCCCGCAAACCATCATCGTCTCTTTTTAACGTTGTAGCGAACATATTATTCAACGTGGTTCTCTTCAGATTATGTTTCAGTGTTTCAAAGTATATCAAATTTTTACTTTTTGATTCCGGTTCGTGGACCCCCATTTACATCTCGTGGACCCCCATTTTTTTTATTCCTGTCAGGGACCACTTTGGGAACCTATGGTTTAGACTCTAGTAATTACACTATTGTTACAAATTTCTTTTATTCACACTGAACTAAACTGTAAATGAACATTTTTTTAGCAATTTAGGGTTGAGATTGATTTGATAAAAAACCAATTCAGGACTCAGTAGGGCAACTATTGATGTAGCCAATAAGGTTCAAATACTTGTATGGGTACCCTATTAATTTTGAAAGTACATGTATTTTCTGTATTGTATATTATGTTAATAAATGTCATTAGGTCAGTACCAAATTCAGAAATTAACTTATCTTTAGGCGTTTCTGTGTGATGATTGTGGAATATGCACTGTAAATATTATTTATTGATCATGTTTCGACGATTTTATTAATATCTAGTTGTCATGTAGTCACTTATTTTTTTAAACTATGTTTTTGTATGGTCACCTCAAATTTGAATCCGGCTCTGTATTTATAAACCAGGTACAGTTGCAATAATAAACAATTATTGACCATTTTAATCAATATGCCGATTCCCTCCTGAGCGGATGCATTGAGTTGTTGGCTGTTTTTAAAATAAAACTCTTCGAAAACGTCATTATCATCATTCATCGCAGTCGCACTAAAACAGTCGAAATAAAATGTATTAACTTCGGGCAAGGTACGTCTTACCGTCCGATTTAAGAGAGCGAAAGATTGACATCATATCTACTGTGGAAAGTGAAAAGGACGTAACCCACACATATCAAATTTTACAGGAGGCGAAAAAAACGTGTTTTGATGATTTTGGGCCATATGCAAATTATGAATTATACACGACCTTGAAGTGCACGGAGACTTCTAAACTGGTGTTTAATTGACATAACTTAATATTAATTAAAGAAATTGTCTAGGTTAAACCTTTATTTCAGTCTTTTTTCTTGGTTTTAACTTTTTACGAGGTCATCTTTTTCAAACTTAAAAAACGCTAAATTTAGATACCAATTCGGCATTTTCAGCTTCCATCCTTTTGATAGAACGTGTGTCAAGTTGTATACATTGTGATTATCGAAAAAAAGCTGTTTTAGAAAAACTGAGGGTTACGTCCTTTTTCATTTCCACAGTCGATATAATTAAGTAAGTATTGTGGATTAACTGTGTTTAATTAAATCGTTTTAAATATGTTAAAAGTTTTCGCAGTTTTCGGACCCGTGAAAATATTGAAACACAATCATGGTTAAAAAAAATAGCACCGCAATGTCGATCGTGCGTTTCGTCCAAAAAAGCAACTACCTTGAAATATATCAACGACACGAACATCCCCTAAATAAGGGTCTCTGATTAAACTAAATCGGGCCAAGGAAAATAGTTGACTCTTGGTCAGTGTTCAGTATTGATTTACAATGTCCGACAACTTCTCATCTAACACTGAGAAGGTATATTTATATAGGCCTCTTCTGTAATTGCTTACTTATCTCTTCGCAACGGCTATATCTGAACATACACATTTTCTTCGTATGTATTATATTTAATGTAGGTTGTTACCCGTCACTTTACTTTTTTAATGTTAATTACTTTATTAGGATATACCATTACTTTTTAAATCATATTACCTATCCTAGCTTAGTAAATTCTTGAATATACATTTCTGTTATACAAAATATCCTCCTATGTCATCTTCGTTGGTGTTTTCTGGTCAGCTACATTTGTAAATCAATCTACGTAGATTCACAAATATATCGCGACAATTTTCGAGATTCCCATTCAAATTTTACATCACTCATTTTCAGATGTTACCGAAAAAACTTGAAAAAACTTGAAACGTTGAAAACTTTTAATAAATAAATTTGGGTATATTTTTTATGATACAATTTCATTTCCAACAACAAATCATCGCCTGTTGTTACACCGCGTATGCTAAAAGAACATTTTATCAATGTACATCAAAGTCAAAAGTGTCTTGTGGTAAGCAAAAAGTAGATTAATGAAGACAACAATTAAAAAATAATTTCTGAAGGCAAAAAATCGATTTTCATTTCGTTCGTTCGACTTTGAAGTACAAGAAAGGTGTATTCCACCGCCTAAATGGCGCTAATTCTGTGAACTTTTCCCATCCCCGCCGGCGTGAAAAGCTGCCCAAAAGAAAATGTAGGCACACTGCTCCACATTTCGTAGAGAAAGAGCGGGTCGTCAACCTTGCCCGCCTAGTCACTGTGCCGCAGTTATTGTTTCGCGTAGCACGTCGCAGAACAGCTGTGAAGAAAAATTTATAACTAGCGCTAAATTATTCAAAATGTTCTTCGATACTGCCAGAATCTTTGTGCGCCCACTAATTTAATCGGTCATATTGCTTACCGCAATGATGTCAACGTTCAACAAATCGGCAACCCTTGTTTATGTATCTTAATATTGTAAACATCTCATTGTTTGGAGTGATTTGTGTCATTTAAATAGCGTGAAGCGCGAATTGTGTTTGCAAGGGTTGAAAATTCGAATTCAGTGACACAAAATGCTGCGGACGAAGAGAAAAATCAATTCCCACAGTGAGTATATTTTATGCCGAACATCATTCGTATGCGATAAAACATGCCTCATACTTTTAAGGTTATCGTGTCATGAAGCTTCGAGAGCGACATGACATCCACACTTTTTATAGATTTATCGACATTGTTATTATACAAGGAATATATTCATTTCACACAATAATACATCCATAAGTATGGAAATATTTTTACAAAAAAACAATCTACGCACCAAATGTGAAAATGATGTCAATTGCGTACAGTATTTTTTTGTTTAAACTGACGGATTGTGAAATTACTTCCTGAAATACAAACTTGTAGTGTATTTTTCAATTACTTAAAGACAATCATTTTAAAACACAGGTATTTTAGCAAAATTATAATTCAAAGATTTAAATAATAATTTACTGGTAGGTATTTATTTATTAATGTAATTGATTGTGAAATACATAAATTATGAAAAAGTTTTTTTATTGTAGAATTACGTATAAAATAGTGGTAAGTTTTGACAAAAAAATATGTAGCCGCAATTTAAATGTGACAAGGTTTATCAAAGAAGAATCTCGTAAGAATCACATCGCATTAGAATAGCTCGATGAGCTTCTAAAATTAAGGTCTTCCGCGCATTGTACTCTTTTTTTTCAAATTTTCTTATTAATTTTATAGCCATAAAACTATATTCGCAAACTGCAAAGGTGATTTTCAGTATCGTTATGTCATTATGCCATTAACGGTGTTTTACGTGAACGGAAAATAATTACAATTGTTACGTTTCAGGAATGTGGCATAGACCAGCGTCAGCGACTTCCCGCCAGGAAGCGGAACTAATGAACCGCTCTTCGCGCGCTCTGTCGCACGAAGCGGACCCCATTGAAAGGTTGAGACTTCTCTGTCTGTCCAGAGGTGCCGCTGGTATCATGGGATTGGCTAGGTATAATATTTTTTAAATTTGTATTCTGCGCCACGATTATTTATTTCATAAACTATCAAATAAGCCAACGAATATTTTGTATTTATATTAATTTTAAATATCTTGATTATTTAAAGGGTGTTTCGTCGAATGGATGATGATGGCAGTAAGCATCTGGACAAGGATGAATTTACTAAGGGCATTAAAGACACCGGATTAGACATATCTGACGAGGTGAGAATAAATTACCAGAATTAAAATAAGCGGGTTGTAATTTTATATTAATAGAAAATAAAACATTGAAACGTGGTACTTTTATGTGCTCCTAACATGTCAAATTTTATCCAATAAACTGGGAAAATAATGTGAAGATTTTGGTTTTCTCTCCAGCTTTTGAAACCTTAAAATTATATTTGAACTTTTATTTTTTAGGAAATTGACGCTTTATTTGATAAATTTGACACGGACAAAAGTGGTTCAGTAAACATGGACGAATTTCTCATGCAAATCAGAGTAAGGCAATATGATTTTTTTTCTTTTACTCGTGCAAAAATATTTTTCTACATGGTAATAAAATTTATTGTAAGTGGTAAAATAATTTAAGAGCTGTTTTGAATAATCAGCACAATTCTGCTTTCGCAAAGTTATTATACTTATCAATTATTATTTTGTTTGTCACCAAAACTAATTTATTGTTCATTATTAATATTATGTGTATAGATAGCATCTAGGGAATCAAAAGATTTTAACCACACTGTCTTCAAGCCAATGGCTTATTACTTAAGCATCTCTTTTAGAAATTGAGTAATGTGATAAATGATTGATTGTAAAATTAACTTAGCATCAGTAGACTAAAAAATGTAACACATTTTCTTAAATTGCTATTACTTTTTTTTTGATTGGATTTTTAAACACATTTTATGTCATATCTTTAGCCTCCAATGAGCGATTCCCGTAAGGCTATTATTGAACAGGCCTTCAAGAAATTGGACAAAACTGGAGATGGGGTGATTACACCAGATGACTTGCGAAATGTTTACAATGTCAAATCTCATCCCAGGTATATCAAACTACATTATTAATGTTACCTGGGATAAATAAACTGTTAATATAAATGAAAAAATCATACTCTTTGAAACATGTTTCATTGAATTTAAATTTGTTTCTACTAATTTATAACTCTATAACAATTATCGTCTTATTATATTATCAAATATCTAAATAATCTGTATTTTTTTAAATTACTTGGCATAAATATTATGTAACATATAATATGTATTTCAACAATTATTCATTTTTAAATATCACATTTCAGATACATGAGTGGAGAAGAGACCGAAGATATTGTCTTAAACAAGTTCCTCGAGAATTTTGAACAAGATGACAGCAAAGATGGCGTGGTAAGATTTTTTTTTTCAATTTAAATCAATAAATTTAAGTTATATTTTGCAGAAGACAGTAAAAAAACCCGTTACATGTCAAAATCTACATTTACAAGCGAGTATAAAAACTTAATAATAAGAATCATTAAGGTCGAGGTAAATGTTCTAAATTCGATACAGTGACATCTATAGTGACTTAATAAGCTATGCATGTTAAATGAAAGCTGAAAAAAGACAATAAAAATGTGGTGATGATGTACAATTATTATCAATAACAAAAAAATAAACCTTGATCGAGATGGATCAAGTTATTGGAAAAAATAAGAGGTCACTGTTTAAGCACGCCACTGGCTCCTTGTTTATTATATACAGTTAAGTGTTAGTAGAAGAAATGGTCACTTTTTTCTAAATAGATGACGCTGTGTATCTTTTGTTTAACTTTTAAACATCTATCAACAATAAAATCTTAGAGAAACTTATTTATAATTT
This sequence comes from Himalopsyche anomala, assembly GCA_031772345.1. NCBI lineage: Eukaryota > Metazoa > Arthropoda > Insecta > Trichoptera > Rhyacophilidae > Himalopsyche > Himalopsyche anomala. Next base: position 9,501,146 of record CM062822.1, on the reverse strand, counting down.
ATAATAAGCTACAATTTAAATAAATTATTTATGAATTTTTATTTGTAAAAATGTATTGTCCTTTATGATATATGATATATCATATATATTAAGACAGCAAAATCAACAAGTATGATTTGAAAATAATATAACAAACATTTTTATCAAATTTCAGGTTACTTTGGAAGAATTTATGAATTATTATAGCGGCATCAGTGCTTCAATAGATACTGATGGATATTTCGATCTGATGATGAGGCAGGCCTATAAACTATAGATTTTTACTTTTTAAATGCTAGTGTTATTTCTAATCATAATTAACTAAATATTTGTATTATTTGTATCTCTTGTTTAGTTATGCTTTTAATATTTCAAGCAAACCAGTTATTGTATTATTGCACAAATCATCTTATTTAACATAGTTACAGCTTTATGATCTGTACTATTTTCTTCATATTATAAAAAATGTTCAAGATTTTTAAAAATAAAATATGTTTTGAAATGTACCCTTATTTATTTAATTGATTTCTCTATTTTACTGACATTACATGACCAATTAACGAACGTAAGCCATAAAATGAAAGAATAATAATATTTACTGTTTGTTATCATTTATATAATTTATGATTCTACTTATTGAAATTTGATTATAATATTTTATTACTGGTGGGTTCAATTTCAATCGATGTACAAATCAGTGTTCAAGTATTTTTATGATAACTATTGCATTGATGTCAAAAAAAAAGTGCACAAAATACATCATGTTTTTTGAAAAATACCAGGATTTATAAAATATTGACAGTGTTATTTTATTTTGAATTAATCTTAAGGTTATTGAATTATAAAAATTTCAATCTGAAACAGTAAGCAAACCTATTAGTCCAATACACCAACAGAAATTTTATTACAGTCAATTTAGAACATTGTTATCTTCTAAATCAAGGGTGTTCAACCTTTTTTGCCCTGGGATCGACTTTTCGGTCAAATAATCAATGATCCAAATTTTATGGATGACGAAGAATTAGATCCTGAGATAGACCTTGTTGAACATCCACCCTATACCGTCGGTCAGATATAGGAGAAATCGGTGACAATATTTCAGAAGACACTTAGCCAAAAGATGTTCCAGGCAGAGTCGAAATTCATTCAAGCTTTCTACCAATAGAAGCTTCCACTTTGGGAAAAATAATGAAAGTACATCACCTTCATAAATTCAGAAGATCTCCCTATCTAAATCTAAAATTAAAAAATCTTAATCGCTTTGGAAAAATATAAGACCAGAATTTTCAAAAAAAAATGAGACAAGATGATGAAATTTTAAGCAATATGAAAAATATAGTACAAATTCTGAAAGGAAAATCTCCTGTGGAAGTATTTGAGACATTATTTGATGAAAATATAATGGAACATATAGTAAAACAAAGTACATTGTATGCATCCCAAAATAACCGTCGTGGTTTCAATTTTTTCACCAGACTGTCTAAGAATTTTTTTAGGGATTTTATTGCTAACTGGATATCATTCTTGGCCCCAGGAACAAATGTACCGGTGCGAGGACGAGGGTTTATCTATTCAATGTGTAAGGAAATGTTTGTCACGAAACCGATATTTGGAGATAAAAAGAAATTTACACTTCAATGACAATGCCGAATTAATCTAGAAGCAATGTACAGACATTTTTTTTAATTGGTCCATTACTTGATATGATGAACAAACTGTTTCTGAAATTTGGAGTTTTTTCTACAAATATTAGTATCGATAAACAAATAATTCGATATTATGGTCATCTTTATTTCAAACAATTTATGAGACGAAAACCTATACGTTTTAGATTCAAGCAATGGGCAATGTGTTTTAGCGAAACTGGATATTGCTTCTATGCTGAATTATATCAAGGAATACAAGAGGGAGATTACCAAGAAATGGGACTAGGCACGTCAGTCATAATGAGAAATATTTCTAAAATCGATAATCCATCCAACCATTTTTTTTATTTCGATAACTTTTTTATCAGTTTTGAGTTAATGAGACTGTTAAGTGATAGAAATATTACTGCTACAGGCACAGTACGATATAGTTGAATGAATAACTGTCCAATAAAAGATAACAAAATTATGAAAAAAGAAATTTGACTATTCAATATGTATATGTTTTTTTACACGCCATATGCCATGATCCCCATTTGGGAACATTTATAAAAACTTACTTTTTATGGGGGTTAAGTGTTTTTTTCGTCAAAATATTTTACCAAACCTATTTTTCAGTAAAAAAGAACACATATATTGCAAAAAAAGCGGGAAAAAAAATCTGGCAGGTAATGGGTTAAGTTTTCTTGCGATCGACTTCTAACATGATTCTTATAAGAAATTTTACTTAGGGTTTTTTCCCTTCTTCAAACTTAGAAATGTTTATTTTAAATGCGAAATACATATCATTAGATAGGTTTGTGCATACAAAATAATTCAATTGTTGTATTTTTGTACATTTATATTTAAATTATATTTTTTTTCGAAATTCACGCAAGCTTTCGGGATCGACCATTCGATCGCGAACTACCGGTTGGACACCCATGTTCTAAATAATCTAAATGTACATAATATGTTACTTCATATTGCATATATGACAGACATTGAAGCGTGTCTTGCAGGGGTGGGCTGGAGGGGGCTCGCGCGAGCCCCTTGTTAAATGAAGAAAAACAATATTCTCAGATATAATTTATTATATTATGCGTAATATCATGTATTAATATGCATAATAATTATATTTAAAAACGCAGTACATATATATTAATCTACGAATATTCGAGTATAACGTTTGGAACATGGAATTGGATTAAAAATAGAAAATTAGTCTCTCTTTTACTTTACACTCTTGCAATGTAATTTAGGTTGATACATTTTTTTATCTAGTGGTATTAATTATTGCCTTACGGTACATTGCATATTTTTATTCAATATAACTGTTTAGGTAACATTATAACGTATAATTGTATAAGAGTAATAAAAAAAATCACCCCTTCCCCAGATCACCTAAAATATCTTTGAGATGAAGCGAGCCCCTTGTTAATATTTCGGCATTCCACCGCTGGTGACTTGCAAGAAAAGTGGACATGGATATTTTATAGTGATGGAAATTTGGTAAGGTTTCAATTTTTTTTAACACAACACTGGTAAAATAAAAATATGAATACCAAAGGATGTTTAAGATTATTTTGAAACATTAAATACACGAAGCATTTTTAAGACTCAATTGTAGAGTAATTTTGAAATAATAGGATTACAATTTAAATTATTCTCATTAGTTGCCATTTTTTTCAATATTTAAACAATGACTTATTCTATATTGCCTAATTTTATAACAATAATTTTAAAAAATGGATGCAAAATGAAAATTATGGGGGCCAACATAGCTAGAAAGTGGACAAGCAATAAAGAAACGGAAAATCCCACCCTGCTCTATTGTCAAAAAAAACAAATAATTTTATCTACCCATATTTTTTTTCTTATAAAAACATTTATTTTAATATTCATTAGTTCAAATGTTGCCATTATTTGATTATGCACAAAACGATAAAACTAATCTTTAATTTGACATTAGTGGGCCTATAAGAGGTGACGTGAGCCAAGAGGTATTTTATAAAAAATATGTAATATGCGTTGTCATACAAGTTTAGTTGTTCAATTGTTATTTTGAATTTATTCACAGCGTTTGATGATAACTAATGTATTAAGAAGATGCAAGGAAAAGTTTTTTAATCGTCGAAATCTTGAATCCAATTCCAATTTTGAAAGCGGCTAAGACTTATTTGAAAATAAATAGTTTACTATTGCGCGGAATATATTTTCCTTATCTTGGCAACTCACGCAAACGTCAAATGAACTTTGGTGTCCATGACTTGCGCCGATGTTCAGTTCGCTCAGTTGGAGGGTAAATAGAATTGTGCCAGTTGGTTAACCATTGCGTTCTTGAATAAAAAAAATCGCAAAAACTACGTTGTAACAATTAATATACGATATTTTTTACATATCAAGAGGGATTGCGCTTTACAAAAAATAATATATCAATATGTTTCATAAAGTATTTTTTATTCTTCTCTCTACTTTCTTAGGTAAGCAATCTTTGGGTTTTTTTAAATAACATTAATGAACGGTAACTTATTATTTCGACTACTGCCTTATATTTGTTATATTGCTTGTTTTATGTTCATTGTTCGCTTTTAATAAGTAGCATTTATACTGAAAAAGAAAAAGTGTACACTTCAAATTAAGAACAGCTTGTCTTTCTGTTTTCTATACAACATTTAATTGCATATTTATTTATTTACTGTAATAATCATCAATAAAGAAATTTAAAATATCACCGTTTTAAATTGTTACTTTACATTATCTTCTTGAAATTAATTATTTTGCTGATATTTTAAACACAACTTATATGACCAAAATCATTTATTTACCTTAATTTCACACACGCAATGATACTAAAGATACCTGTTTTGCATATCTTCGCGCACATTTCGATTGTGAAACAATATTATACAAGGTGCCTCAGAATAGGTGGAGGCAGAAATTTTATTATTATATTATGTTCATACATATTGAATGAGTTAATTACGTAAATACATATATTTTTGGTTTATTGTTTGAATAATATTATTGTAACATACAAAAAAAAACTATATATCAATTTCAAAAGATTTTATTTATTCCTGTTATTAAAAAATAAAGGCATGCGATGTTGTAAACATATTCAGTGTAACCTCCGGTTGATTTATTTAAGGGTCCAATAAAGTAACGAATAATGCAGAAACCGGTGAATTTGGGCTTTTTACTTATTTATTATTATGATATATTATGTTTAGGCATTAGTAATTTAATGAAATGACTTTCTGAAGGTCTCCAGATTTATTCTTAACAAAACTACTGAAATTAAATATTGTAAATTCCAATCTTAAAAACACACTATTATTGTATTAATATTTATATTGTTAAATAAATTAAGCTAATAATAATTAATTATGGAACTTTTTATACGGAATATTATTTTACCGCTTTTCATTTTTATTTGAGAAAGATATTTTTTAAGCCGTTCAAAAATGTGACATTTTTTTTTTTGGATATCAAATTTATGGAGCTTCAAGTACCAGGACGCGTCAGCGTCAAGGTTCTTCCAGTCTCCTTCATCGATAAAGATTTTGAAAAATTGTAAATTCCATCCTCTTACCATCGTTTGCAGACGGAAGGGGGCGATCACTACAGAGATAAATTTACTAAGGGGAGGTAAAATATGTTGTGACGAAATATAATAATAATAATTAGGGGCTATCCTTTTTTACTATTTAAAATTACTATTAATTAAGAATTATGTAAAATTGCTTTTGTAGTATTTAATATTTTACCGAATACCGAAGCATAAAAAATCATCTGTCAAATAATGACAAACATCTTTTATTTTGAAATCGGTGTAACATTGAACCGCGATTCTTGCCAAGATTTATTTGGTTTATTTATTCAGATATCGATGTAAAATCTATTCATATAACTTTGCGGTTTTGTTGTTATTGATATTAGATATCAACACTCCTTGTCTTGTGGTAGTCTAATTATTTAAAAATAATGCTATGGAAGATATCTATGATCTTATCTGTTCAACGATTACTTGATTTTGATCACATATTTGATATATGATCACATATTTGCGCTATATTGCAAATATTACTTATTTAGTTACTTTTTTTTTTTTTTCACTGAAAATATATATATTTGGCATGACAATGCAAGAATTATTTGAAAGTATCTCGAGAAGAATTGAGATCGCAAACACCCATGTCTTAGACCTCAAATTTAAACTGAAAATAATCTCAATTTGACATTGACCTTATCGCAGTGGTTTCAAAACTTTATATTACTGCGCCTCTCTTTGAACAAAAGATACTTTCTCGCCTTCCCATCCTTTATTTCATATAAAAAGACATATTTTAAAAGGTAAAGAAATATTTTTAACTGTTCGCATCTCCCCTTGTCCACACCTCCCAGTTTGGAAATAGTTGCCTTATCAGGACTTGAACCCAGACCAGCCTGATCGGTGGAGCCGGCTCAACCAAAATAGACAGTGGACGATTTAATTACATTTAATCAATTAAAATTAAATAATTGCATATCATTACTAAGTATATAAATAAATTTAAAACAATTCTCTACGCAATTTCTTTCATAGTTTCTTCGTGTTCTCTATATTATCACTCAAACCGTTTTAGATTTAAGTTTTTTTTATTAGCAAGATCGGATACATTTTTGTTTTTAAATCCTAAATTTAAGTGTCTGTCAATATTGCATATTTTCCAATCACTCAAGCATTTTTTCTATTGTAAAATATTAATTAGATATTTTTTTAGATGACACCAGAAAAGTGTGTGGAAAAGTATACAATTTTATTACTCTGTTTCGGCATTTATCTACAAATCTCTTTTGTAAGCGAATGAATTGTATGTATTTCGAATTCAGGTACTGTTTCACCTTTAGATCACTTTAGAATATAAATTTTCAACGATATATTGGGTTATAATTAATTATCTGGTTACTTTTTTAATTACGTTATTTCGACTTCATAAATACTTAAATAAATATTTGTCTTCATAAATAAATGTATTCAAATATACATGTATTTTAAATGCACTCGTCCAGAAAAATTAAAACAATGTGCTCTTCGTCATAAACGAGCATTTCAGGATGCCATTTTTGTGAAAATGTAGTGGCGAATTCAAAATGTCATTCGTAATGTTTTAACTTTCATTACTATAAGTAATAATACTTTAACTTTCATTAGTATAAGCAAATAAAATTGTACCTGGTGGAGAAAAGGATCTGATACCGGCCATGTTTAAACCACTAATCAATAACATAAACAGCAACGATGCAGTGGTGGGCTGCCAAAATCTTAACAAGGGGCTCGGTAAATTTTACTCATTTTTTCATCTATGTCCGCTCCCAATGTCGAGCATATGGCCTCATAATGAAGGGATCTCAAAAAAAAGTTATTTTTCTACGAGAACTGCTTGATACTTAGTCACTCAACCTCTCTTCTTCAAAGATAGTAGTAGGGATAAAATGATAAGGATAAGACAGGACTAGTGATAATACTACTAATAGTAGCGCCCAGTTAAATTGAAGGATCGGAAGAGTGGGCGGCAATCTTAAGACATCACAAACACCCATGCCTTCGAACAGAAAATAGATAAATCGATCGAAAAAATACTGTTTCGTACTGGGACTCGGTCCCGTGAGGTCCCACACGGAAGCCTAAAACGCTGAATGAAAAAATGAAGGGACAACTAATTTTTAAATTGAACCATCTACAGAAATTGCAGTTATGTGATGATTTGATCTAAGATGAATGATTTTCTTATCTTAACAAGGGGCTCGCCAGCCGCACCAAAATTTAACAAGGGGCTCGCGCGAGCCCCCTCCAGCCCATCCCTGCAACGATGGTATTTTTCAACTATTCAAAACAATAATTTGGACACGTCTTCCAAATTATAAAGATATTTTTTTTAATTCTGTGAAACCAATCAACTTCGATTAATGGTTATTAACGCAAACATTGTTTTAGTTTTCACTGCAGGTGAGATTGAAGATGACGTCAAGTCCATCCAGAACACGTTGTCGGATATTCCTGGCTTAGATGCTTCAGCAGTTCCTTCTGCCGAAGATGCCGCTGAAATATTGAAAAAGAAGTGCATCAAAGAAGCAGACGAGGCTGCGTACGATAAAATTGTGGTAGGAACATATTATTTTATTTTATTCTCACAAATATTGTATAGGCTTGGGTTCACAAGATTTTCCATAAACAAATGATACAGTTATCAGAATAGTTAAATATATTGAAATGATTATTAATTAGCTAGCATACTTATCTATCATACAGTTTGTGACTGAGAAAATTTCACATGTTAAATAAAATATTTCATTCACGTACGACATGCGTTTATTTTTCGTTCATATTCTCTTTAACAATATAATTCAATTATTGCTTAAATTTATTTCCAATTCTTTCGTAAACGAAACTCAGAGAAGGCATCATTATAGTTCAACGCATTTGGCGACATGGTTAGTGACTATTTTGACAGTTTAATTGAACCAAATTTTCAGTGATAGTGAAATCGTTGATAACGTCACATTAATTAAATACAAAATGGCTCACTTAAAATCTACTACGCTCAATTCATTTTTTTTTTAAATCATGTACGCTCCTTATGTGGAGTATGTGGCCTTCTAACGTAGTTATCTCAACAGAAGTTTTTTCTACGACAATCGCTTGTTACTCGGTTGCTCAACTTCTCCGTTTTTGAAGAGAGTATGGATAGAAATGATACGGCTAGAACAGAACTAGTGATTGACTAATCACTTTCGTAACACTATCTTATTATAGAATTAGAAAGGTGGGGGGAGGGATTTTTAGATATCACAAACACCCATGCTTTCGTACAGAAAATCGATAATATTGAAAAAAGTTGTTCGTATTGGGATTCGAACCCGGGAGGTCCAGCATAGAAGCCAACGAAGTTGACCATCACGCCATAGACTTGACCCGACTCGACATGGCTGGATTTAAATAAAGTAAAAATGACTTGATTTAACTAAATATTCATCATTTTGGCGTTATACATAAACATACATAAAAAAAAACAAATCTAACGTTCGTAAATACATAATTCAAAACCTTGTTCTTGCCCGCATCATTTATTTGCACTAGCTTGTTTAAGTATTTCATGATAATTTTATATTGATTATTTTCATAATTCGCCTTGATAAAAAAATCTGAATTTAGTCATATTTAGAGGTCACACGTACCACAGGTCTTCGCACAGAGAAAAAGTCAATTGATAGCCAATTTATAATATTATCTCTGCGAGTGCTCGAGTTCTGCAGTGTGAAACAGGTTATCAAATTATTTAAAAGACAAATATTTATTTATTGGGACATTTTAAAGATTTTAATTACAACATAATTATTTTTTAATCACTGTAATGTCTTCGCCACGTTTTTATGATTATATTGTGTCGTGATAATATTACATATTTAAAATTCCGCGAAACGATTTACTTTGACATTTTATTGCATAATGAATACGCGTGATAAACTATCGAAGTAATTACTGCATTATCTTTCTTGGGTGGAAAAAAACAATGATATTTTACGGTGACATCTTTGGTTTTTAGAGTTAGTTTATCATAATATATCTCATGAAATTAATTTGATCTAGACATGTTTATACATTGTTCACTGTCAGGGCCGGCGCCACCATACAGGCAAACTAGGCAACCGCCTAGGTCGCAAGCCATTAGGGGTCGCATAAATGTAGTGCTAAAATTATTTGTATACATTATTTACATAATATTTTATTCTGATGTTTGTATATGTTAGTTGCAATTATGTACTGTATTATATATGATTCGAAAAAGAGAGGTTGAGCGACTGAGTAACAAACAGTTCATGTAGAAAAACTTGAGTTGAGATACCTCCATTAGGAAGCTATATGCTCCACATTGGGATCGGATATGGATTTATAGAAAAAACATATTTATAATGATCCCGAATTGTTTATCATTATTTCGAAAAAAATGGGACGATTTGTTAAAAAGGGGGCGCGCCAATAACCATTGCCCAGGGCGTCAAATAACCTAGCGCCGGCACTGTCCACTGTACATCGTATTTTATCACAATCATGTTATCTCATAGAAAATTCCGATAAACCATATGTTTTTCACGAGACAATTTTATGAACCCCTTAGAAGTAAACCAAGCCAAGTGGTATTTTAAGAAAAAAATGAGTTAGATACCTTATAATATTCTACGTGTCTTAAAATATAGTAAAAGTAAAGTGAACTTAGGAACTTAGAAAACACTGCAATAGTGTTTTCTTCCTAAACTAAAAATATACAACACACCAGGGCCGGCACTAGACATTTAGCCGACCCAGGAAAGATTGAGTTTTCCCGCCCCAGTTATAAAATTTCCTTATGCGCTAGACATTTGGCCGCCTCTCCAGAATTACCGCTACATGCTCTGCCAACACACCAATACACATAAAATAGTAAAGACGTTATTTTACTTAAAAATCCAATGGAAAAGATGTATCATTTTACTACTTGACTCACTTCACTTCTCAAGAGCTCATATTTCCTCTGCCAATAGTCTAATACTATTTTCGTTTAATCCACAAATTTTGATCAATATTATTTAATGATTCATACTGTTACGATTACGTCATTATGTATCATTTGGATTTGCATCTCTGTAACGACTCAAACTTACATATTAGATATCTTCAACTTCACAAGTATGCAGTTAACATCGAACTGACAACCAGAAAACGGTAAATATTGTATTACTTGTTTCATGTTTAATATTAATATCGCCACTAATAGTGTGATTAGTTTGATTTTTTTATTCAGGTTTATTCTAGTTATAGTTCTGATCGCCATTGCGTGATATTAGAAATTTGTATCGTAATTTTGACAAACTGAAATTTAAAAAAATATGGGACTTCGTCTGCTATCACGAGATTTTTTATCATCGATAACTTTATCGATTGTGAATGATAAAAATATGTATACATACAACGTTGATACAAAGAAGCGTCTATCCGCCGATGATTAATATAAAGAAAAATATAAAAAGACGTGGAAAACATAGATTACTAGGAAAACGGGAATTTCAAAATACGTCCATTGATTATAATCATTCATGGTATCACGTGGGAATTTTATGACAACGAAAGGGAGCTGTCATTATTAGTCTTACTTCACTGAGAACTGTCTGAAATATCAATCATTAGTACAATTTTTTTATTTTTTATTTAATGCAAAAAAAACAAAACATGGCATATAAATATGTACGCACTGTATTTCTCCCCCCACATGTTGTATTCTGTAATATTATTTATAGCACGACCTGTCTGGTGCGTTTGGGTAAAGTGATATCGTACAGTTAACTTTTCTTGTCGTCATTTCGATGTATTAGTCAATCCTCTCACAATTGCCGAAAAATGAGTGAAAAGAAAAGACCGACCAACAATCAAATTAATAATTATATTACATCATCGAGTAGAAATTATTTAAGCGACATATTATGTGATAATGAATTCACGAATGTGAATAATAACTTATTTTTTAAACTTTTATCTCGTATTTTTATTTTTCCTATCAATCTCGCTCCAATTAATTAATTTATTAATAATTATATATTATTAAGGTCGTGTTCTCTTCGGAGTAAGACAGTTAATTAAATTGTATATGTATTCGTTTATGTCGACACTTATCTGTGTGCCCTTTAATGTATAATAAGACAATGAGCGCATTTAAGTTTATTTTTTCAAACGTAGAATAATTATATCTACCTACTGGAAATAATTATAACTACGAGCAATGTATAATATTTATTCCACACAATATCTACACCGTTTTCTACGTGGACTTTGAATGTTTGTCAATTTTTCCCGACTTGCAACATTGTTGCTCTAGGCGTGTCAACGTCTTACTTGACTGTCAATGCGAAATGATTTCTTTCATCACATAGATATAGTTGCATATTATATGGGTTTCATCGATCATATTCCTGAAACACACATGTCAAAGTTCGCATGATTTTTCCGCGCAGACTTGGCAGTTTTTCTTCTGATAATTATAGAGAAGGTTCTCGCTGTGAATAAAACAAGGGTGGAATTTTGTTCCCTATACATATTTCAGGAAAAAACTCACCTTTTCCCATAGCATAAATTCAGCATGGACGACTTTGTCTATGCATTATAAAAAAATGCTTTCGCAATACAATTCTACTACACGAAGCCAGAGTGAACGTTTTTGGAGTCGGGTTCCAAAATAATGCAGTGTGTTCTTAAAAAATATCTATTATCAACTATATTTAAGGTTCGTAAGCTTTCTAGGTTTAAATCAGCGGTCACTAAACTACGGCCCGCGGGCCGGATCCGACCCTCTTAGGATTTCAATCGGGTCCCTGATTTTTAATTTAAATAATTCACACATAAGGAATATTGATTATTTGAAAATTCTAATACGATATTTTCAAGAATATTTTTTGTCCGGACACTCAAGGTTTTAAAAAAAAAAAATCATCCAACCCGTTTCTCAAAAAGTTTACTGGCACTGGTTTAATGGATCTGCGTTTTATTTAAAGTCGCTTTTAAGTCAGAATTCTACGATTCAAGGTTGAAAAAAAATTAAAGCAATTTTCTTACATAATCCCAATAAATATTAATTTCCTTATCTGTAAATTAAATCGGAAGCCGGATAAGCTGCAACTTACTGACTGTATCAATATCGGTGACTTATTTTTTTAGGTCGGCTTAAAATTATAGTTTGAAGACAAGTTGTATTATTCTCTCTCGCAATTCAAAATCTCAAATTCATTTGAGGCGGTATCTTTGCAAGCCTGAAGCCTGAAGCCTGAATTATTTTACGAATTCACAATCGAAATCGTGATAACCTTCCTGTGCAAATATAAATATCCTTTGCAATTAATCATTGGGGAGTAAAAAATGATAGATCAAAAAAACAATAGAAAGTGAAGTGTCAACTACATTTTTTGTCCCGCGCCTGGACTTCTGAGATGCGAGGGTTCAATTGCGTGGTTTTACTTACAAACTATTCCCGATTTTGTATTTAGTCAGGAACTTTTCACGTGACTTATCCAAATAACTTTAAGATAACCTGTTTTTCTTAAAGTATCGTAACGAATTTACACCTACTTCATTTTTTGATGAAATACAATTTCCGAATGTTTCAAAGATGTCTTGTTTGTGTATCGAGGGAACTGAGTCGTTTTTTTTTGTTAGTTTCTAAAATCACTGTCTATGATCGTCATAATTTTGAAATAGGAACACGAGACAGCACTCCATGAAGAAATATGTCATGTATACAAATTAAAACAAATTTTAATTGTTCAAAGTTGAATTAAAATATCTCACGTGTTTAACACCATATATTCGCCACTAGTTATGATATCCGAAGATTATTCGTTCATTGTATTGATCTGCAGTGGCGGATTAAGCACATGGAAGACCAAGACCCCAAGTGCAATAAAATTTGGAGGCCCTGTTTTTCGAATAACATAAGAACATCAGAAAATTCCATAAAAAATATTAAAAACCTGAACAAAAATTATGTGGGTTTTATAATATATGCCATGTGTTTTAAAATATTAAGCCAAGGGCCTCAAGCCCTTAAGATTCGGAAGGCCCAAACGCGCGCCTCATTTGCTTATAGAGAAATCCGCTACTGTTCATGTGTATTAAAATTAAACCACAGCGTTAATAAAAAAACGATTCGGTGTTACATTGTACCTTATTATATGAAATTATGTTGTAAAGTTAAACATTATAATTTATACTCACTCAAGGTAAGTGCTGAAATCTTGTATGTGTTTACAATCAAAACGTCTCGTAAGAAATATGAAAATAATTATAATAATATATACTATTATATTTAAATATTTCGTAACACTATTCCAATTTCAAACACACCGTCGGATGTTCCTAAAAGTCCCTGGAAACCGTGTCTGTAAAAAAGAATATTCGCAACTTAGAAAAGACTTTTTATCTGTCATGGAGGTTTGTGAAAATCGCTTATATATATTATACGTAGTTGTTTTGCAATAAACAGCAAAGTGGCTTGAAGGTACTGTGAAAATTAATTCCATGCAGTCAAACTAGTCTGCCGTGCAACGACAAGGTAAGCAAGTCAGTGATATCAAAGTAGCCTCACTCAAATAAACTTTGTTTAACTTAAATATATTAAAGATTTATTCGATACTCTTATTATTATTGCAACGTTATTTTTATAACAATCTTAAGCAATCTTTTGCTATAACATTTGGACTACTTAGGTCACACATATTATGTTTTTTTATTATCGATTTTGTCGATATCTGCATTTTTTTACTATCTACGACGTACTAATTACGTTATGAACACGAAGATTGTGCAAGTATGGTTAAATTAAAATAAGTATACTTATATGAATGTGATTACTTGGAAAACGTCTGTCAATAAGTAATTGCTATCTTGATTGTTTTTTATCAATGTAAAAAAAATATTTTAAATAAACCAACTACAATCAATTTTTCTCCTTCCGAACGTGCGTTAATCATCATAATTCTGTCTAATTATAAAAAAAGTAATCCGGATTTTATGAACAGCCCTGTTGGAAGCAATAATGCGAATATCATGCTGGAAAGGTCATTAGATAAGACGAGGTCAGCGAAGACTGTCCATTTCATAAAAATAAGCAGTTTCATTGGTTAATTGTTAAATTATAATTCAACTCGTTATTTTAGCTAACATGAATGTCCTCGGGGTTAAGTAAATATGGTTTAGATTCACAAGTTTTCGTAATGTACTAATACAATAATTACAATTAGTAATATCAAATCCAATGCTGTACTATGTATATATATATATGTATTTGTGTGGGCCCCTAGGTAGGGCTGCCAGAATTCTTGACATCAAAACTGGGACATTGTTGATACTTGCTTACAGGGCCATAGGGACAAGGTACTCGAAACCGGGACAAATTCGAAATACCGGGACGCCTGGCAGCCCTAGCCCTAGGGCCACTTTTCTACCTTGAAAAGCTTGATTGCACTTAAACATTAGTTAATTCTCATCAAAGCGGGTAACCCTAATAACATTATTTCCAAAGGCACATTTTCATTTTAATTTCACAAAAAAATATTCTTATAATTTAATTAAGATACTACATTTTAGTGAACACAAGGATCTTCAGCAGTCGGGGTTTTTACAGTTCACGTTTATAAATAAAAAAAATATAGATATTTTAATCTAGATAGCATACTTGTTTATATATTGTATAAATAAGTTTAAAACTACGGTTACGGTTATATTGAAATAAAAAAAAATAATGGTGAAAATGTTCGTGTTGAACGAAACCGCTCCTGATCCTAATAAACAAATGTGGAATTAGCAAGAAAGAGTGTTATTATTTCATGTAAGTTAATAACTGTCAACTGTATCTTATAATTCTTGTATAACTAAATACTTAGATATATAACTTTATAAATTTCTCCCATGTAAATGTCAGTTTTATCAATTTTTATTCATTCTTTATTTTTTTTAACTTTTACATAAAAGAAAACTGAAAACGAATAAGGAAATTTATTTTAATTATATTATATAGAACGGTCACCCTTTCGCACATATTTATGGGTCATATTATCAAATTTTTGCTGCAGTTACCATTGATCGAAACTAACAAGACAGCTCCATATAACTACTTCCAGTTAGCATGACAGGATGTTCTCATATTTGTTTATTAAATCGACCCGTGCGTTTCATTTTACATACTCGCACGTTTTGATATCACATATATGAGACACCTGGAAATCATTTATATCACAATTGTGGTGTTATAATGCAAAATATACTGTTTTCAAAAATCAAACTTTTCAGTAGAGGCAAAAAACTATAGCGAACAACACGAGCGTAACATTATGATTGAATCAATTAAAAATCATACAGTAAATTATTTTGAAATCATCGACTTACTTCATAAACTTATTTTCTGAAACTATGTGTACTATGTGTGCAGAAAATAAACTTATTTTCTTTTTTTTTTTTCAAACAATGTAAGAAAATATATTTAGGGAAACAAGTTAGTTAAAAAATTTAAAAAAAAACCAAAAGAAATTATTTTTCAACAAAATAAAAATAATATTATTTTATCCTGAGCAAAGATACGATTTGCAACCAATGCGTCTGTGTAAATATTTTTTCGACTCAGCTCTAGCTGCGTGGCTTATAATTGGGTAAACATCAAGTTTCATTGAATAATTCACAAATCAATAGCAATTCATCCCTGAACATTCAATTACAAGTCATCTCTAAACGTTCACAGAAATATGTATGACCAATATGTACAGCTGTCAAATTTCACAAGTAGGCCGAAAAACAAATCTCATTTCCCCGCACGTCTGTTCGATTTTGATTTGGTCCTTAATTTGGTCCTCTTCCTGATTGGTTTCCTGTCAGAAATAAACAAAAATATTATCCTTTCTTTTACTGTCTTCAGAGCAGATCACAATGTTTAAAAATCAATAAAAATAGTGCGTTTTGCAAAAAAAAAATGTTGCTCCGCTCAAATTTCTATTGGAAATAGTGCACTTTGCCGTAACATGGAAATAGTGCGTTTTGCAAGAAAGGGTAGATGATTTCTCGTTGGAAATAGTACGTTTTGCAAAAAAATACGATTTTCAAGTTGAAAAACGACGGTGTTCTAAACATTTTATTGAAAAACTAATAATATCAGTCGACTCTTTAGGCATAACTCAACATCGCTCATTTTGGAAATAGTACGTTTTGCATTATAGCCCCACAATTACAACATACATTATTAGATATTAATCACACGGTGGTGAGGTAAGCCGGTACCTAGGTCGAAGTCTTTTGATTATAATTGGTCATAATCTTCACGTCCTGTAATGATATTTTTTGTTGTATATTTAATTAATATTCTACATTTCTCGAACTTTGAATTATGAACCGCTCGCTTAATTTAACTAACAAAGATCAATCGTGTATACATCCGCCGCGCATGGAAGTAATTGCGAGTAGATAATTAACAATAATGCCATAATAACATTTCTGATGATCCGTATTTCTCCGTGAATTTTGCTATAGCGCGGTTATCTTGAAGTTCTAAAAAGTGACATCGATCCAATCTTCCGTTGGACAGTTAAGAATTGGAGGTTTATAAAACAAATTTGCGACTGTATACAAAGAGCGAGTAGATTTTAACAGCTATATAAATGCTTTGCGTTAATCTAGCTAAAAGAATTGATAACTAACTGATTACCTTATCAGAATATATTGATAAAGAATTTCACAACTATATAACTACATAACTAAAACTACTTTACTATTTTACCTGTCGTTGCCGCCACGATAGCCACAGCGTTATTGGTTGTAAATACAAATTCATCGAGCTAGCAAACTTTTTTCATAAACTGTGTATTGACATTTTATAATTTGTAAAATCTGTTGCATATCGTATTTATTTTCACAGTATTACTAATAAAAAAACTTTAATTACTCGTTTTATAAGCTTACGTTTAACATATATTAACCCATAATTTTACTGAAGTTCTGGATTCGGCCGTCGGCCACGATATAATTATCGATCATTACCAATAATATATTACCATTAGTTTACCCACATTACATACTAAAAACTTTTGGTCGTATCGTATCCACCGACAGTGGTGAAGCATATATTGAGAATTTAAAAAATTAGCGTATTCAGTGATGTCTCGTTGTCAGTGAATTACTGAACCTTGCGTTTCAGTATAATGATTTTAATGAGTCTATTTGATGATTATGCGTATATTTTACTCGATTTCAAAAATAAATTAATTTATGGATATATCGTATCGGGGATTCGAACGAGAATTAAACCGTGTACCATTACGACATTACGGTATAGTATTACGCAACGTAAAGTTTATAAAAATATGTTTTGATTTACAGACTTCATGTTATAATTGAATGCAACTGTTTTTACGAACGACTTCTTTGAAACATTGTTCAAAACACGCGTTTTAAGAATAACATAATGCCGGAAGTCACCACTTATTCAGTGTGGAGGTACAATCATTAAAGAGAACTTTAGTTAGAACGTCGCATTTGCAAAGACACTGCAGTCTATCATAATTTATAAAATACCGTAAGGATAAGTCACGTTAAATATTTTAACTTTTCCGGTTCTAAGCTCTAGAAATGCGACTCCAATACCCACATTTTCTTAAATATCTATTTTAATATGGGTGATACAATGTTTATAATTAAGGTATTCTTATATCATAGTTTTTTGGACCTTTTTTAGTTTATATAAATACGCGATAATGCGATAACGAGATAAGCGCCCGCTTATCAGCGATCGTTCGTAAGATAACTGGGCTGAACGCGTCAGTAGCAAATTCATATTTGTACTGGAATGACGTCTTTTTTACGCGTAACTTAAAATATGATTATTTATTAAAATAACCACGGATTTTTATTTAAAAAAATGTATGAGGAATGATGCAGAGAGATATTGCCAATAATGAGGAAACCACTGGGGTCCCTAAACGACACCCATCGGCAGAGAAGTATTTTTCTAGTCTCCGAGCCGCGAGAGTTAAAAATACTCAAAAAGAATCAAAAATGAAAAAAGTCACTCGATCAAATTCATAATTATATGTTTCAAATTAAGAGAAACAATATTTGAAACCAGGTTAAAATAAACGTAAATTATACTACCATTCTAAATATGTTTAAGGAATATTTTCGTTCATTAGAATATTTTAATACCTGCCATCGCCATGTAATAAATTCTAAACAGCCTTCCATACGACCAGCTCAGGTTAGCGGGAGGCGTTTTACACGTGTGGAGACAGGCTCTATCTCTACTAGAAAGAGGCTACGGGCATCAGATGTCCATTAAGACAATAAAGGATCTAATCATGTCCTTAACCCTTTTAGCCTCTGGGGGGAAATCTATCGACAAGGTTATATTTTACTTCAATGTCCAGTCGCCTCAATCGTTATGACACAGTAAAAAATATGTTTTATGTTGTTTTTAAACGATAAATTAAAGTTTCCGTCGTTAGATTGACTGCGTGTCTTTTTAGCGCATCTCAGCATGTCAACGGAAAGGGAACGCTGAAGGAATGGGGTCAGAAAGGAAAAGTGTTCATGCATGAAGGACAACTTCTACAAACGTTCTTTAGAGATCCATGTTGTAGCAAAATAGAGTATACATATGGTCATCGAGCTGATGACAAGAAGAACTATAAAAAAACAGACAAACATATGTATATAATGCTCAAAATACTGATAAATAACTTAAACAATGTACATACAATTCAATTCAATTTGTACATACATATTCAATTTGTCTGCGGATTTTTCAGGGAACTTTATGAAAATGATATTTCAAACAGATTATAATTAAGAACATTGATATCAATCTTATCTTATAGGTATCTACATAATGAGTTTATTGATAACTGTACTTTAAATGACAAGGCCGAAGGAAGTAATAAACTTCTGTGCATTTTTATTGAGATGACGTCATAAATCTTTGCGCTTGTCGTCAAAAATGTCAAATTTCTAAACATTTGGATAATAGTCCTAAAAAGTATGGAGATCTCTGACATAGAGAATCAGGGTTAGGATGAAAGGGTGAGGTCTACAAAGGTCACTCGAAATTAGCTCGCAGAAAAAAAAACACAAACTCCCATGTTCTAGATCTGCAACCGGTCGATCGCAAAGCAAATTTTTTTAACTAGTATGTTCTCGTTCCATCCAATTTTATTTTATAAAAATACTAAAATTTAACATTTTGCAATTATATATGTAATGAAACTACGCACTTTTGAAATCCTTTTTACACATTGAAATGTGTAAAAAAGACGACTCCGACGCCAAAGAAATTTTTCAATCATTTTATTTTAGCTTATATTTGCACTCCATCATCTTTAGTCAGTCTAACATGCAGTGGCAACACTATGGGCTATTTTGGTTTGAATACAGATATTTTTTTTAAATGGGTCTGAGTTGTAAGATTTTTCCGACTCCGGACAAAACCCTCGACTCCACAGCCCTGGCTTAAAGTAGGAGAAAAAACAAAATAAAATTTCTTATAAGAATCATGGTAGGAGTCGATCGCGAGAAAACGATTGGAAAAGTAAATCCCATCGCAAAAAAGGTTACGTACCCTCTCTTGTCTTAGATTTTAGATGCCAATTTTAATTAACCCGTAACATCCCATCCTAAAAAATCACGTTCCCTGCCATGATGACATCTCAGTTTCACTGTTTATAGACAGTATTTAAATCTGAGTTAGCAGCTAAAAAATAATTTTAAAAATGTATATATGCTAGAATACCTAAAATGATAAATACTTATTGACAATATTAAGAGAAATATTGAATGACATAATGGCTCAACTATTTACGATTGCATCATGGGCATGGAGGTGTTAACAACATAATTTAACTACCCGGAAATCGACCCTGGGACCTTTTGAAAACTTAATGATCAAAGTTATTGAATATTTTTTTATTTAAATGAAACAATCAAACATATACAAAAAGTGTTTTTAAACCAACGTTTTTGGCAATGCGACCTGAAAATATTCAGACAACCTACGCTCGTACAATATATCAGCACATCGTGCGCAAGCGCAATATAAGCTAAATACAGGCAGATAAAACAAAATTAATATGATACATAATATATATAACTTGTACGTGTTAATTTTTCTTTTCGTCAATGTTAAAATTTCTTTACGTCTTAGGAAAATGTTTGATTGTAGTTACACATAAACAGTTTAATATTCCATTTTGACCTATGACTCTTACGGCATGTGTAACAGCTGGAAATAATTGTCGTGTCCACTATTTCCAGAAAATAAACATATCTTGCCGTACCTAACTACAATAAATCGTCATTGTTTATTTACGCATTATTCATAGTGTTTGTTATCAATAATAAATTATCGTCGATGAGTGGACTTTGAAATGTTTCACGAATCCGGCTCGAGTGCACAGCATTGAATAATCTGTTTTTGATCATTATTTTCATAGAAGAAGGTCATCCATATTAAGAATAAACTTTATTTCATTTTTCTAACAGAATTACACCGCAAATATTTTTTTTCAATTGTCAATTAACCTAAGCAAAAAGTGTACAAATTTTAACGTCGTGATTTCGTAACATCGAGTAGCAATAGAAAGAATACATTTTTCCTATTAGATTTATGCCTACTTGTAGAATATTATAATTTAAGTAATATACTTTATAATTTATATTGATGGTGAAGGATCGAATGGAGCCGAGGATATTGATTGAGGTTGTCAAGTTTCGCCCCAGAATGAAACGCCAAGAAGAAAAAAAAATATGCTTCATCCGGGTTTGTCATTTTTCTCAACAGAAAATTACATTATATGTAATGTTAAAACCAACGCTTTTATATGAAACTTTTATTGTGGATTTGATTTTCGTAATAAATCACACAAGAAAACTGATACACTATGCGAAATACAAAACCTAATTTTGTGTTTTTGCCTAAGCCTGTGTTTTCGTTGATTTTTCAGTATTTTCATTCTTTATCAAAATTAAATCCGCAGTATCTTAATATTCCATCGCACAATAAGTTCGGCCCTGGCTTAGAGAGTGACGTTTCGTGTGTATTGTTTGGTGGAGAAAATTGACATTACCTATTATAATAATTTTTATATATACTAATCTTATTTTATTTGCGATGAACATTTATTTTGAAGGGGAGCCATTTCGCGATCGCCAATGCCCGCAATAAATATTATTTATTAATTTAAATATAAAATTAATTATGGGGTAAATGTTTGGTGCGGTGACGTAAGCGCACGGGACATTAGCAGTTATTATTTTTAATATTTTAATACAAAAAATAAAAATAAAATATTTTAAAAACTTTAAACAAATAAAAAACCATAAAAAACAACAACTTGAAAATTACACTGAAAAAACAACAGAAATTTGTAATAAAATCTTAAAATAGTAAGGACAAACGTACATAATTAATACCAGGGCCTCGAACCAGAACGGAACCGAAAACCGTTAAAACCGTTATTTTTCCGTAAATTCCTGGGCTGTTAGATTCGTTAAACCGTTATTGTTGCCCGAACGAAAACCGGAACCGAACTGATATATATTTTTTTACTTGAACCGGAACGAAAACCGTAACGAAAAAAATAGCGGTTCGAAGCCCTGAATACACACATACATTATGTAAATATTAAAACAAAATTATATTTAGTATTGCTAGATATTTTTCCAATCGGTACAATTTTCACAAATATATTTATAAAAGTACCAAATAATTTTAAATAATATGTAATTTTAGCAGAAAAGTTATCTCAGGTAAGTAAATCTTTAAATGGGCAGTCAACAATACGTATAACCCAAATACTTTTTGTTCAGATTTTTAATATTTGTCATAGAATTTTCTGACGTTCTTATGTTATCCAAAAAACAGGGCCTCCAAATTTTATTGCACCTGGGGCCTCCCATGTCCTTAATCCCCCACTAATTATGGCGCTTATTTTTTGTGCTAAATAGTAATACTCTTTTAATTTTATTATTAGACTCCCAGATAAACTTTTAGCAATCAGGAGTTCGTGTTAAGGTCAAAATCATTTTTTCTTTCAAATCAAGTTGATATTATTTGTAATTAACGTTAAAAATCATAATTGGTGTTATGTTTTTTTATTATTTTATATTATTAAAAAAATATATTTAACGTGAAATAATTATCCTGTTATTTTATTTCGGGGTCATAACTACACAATTATTTTATCACACATTTAATTTTATTTTGAAATCAATAAACGCGCACACTCATTCGTCACTAAGGAAAAGTGTTAATATAATAAAATATGCATGTAGATGTAAAATCACTCCCGGAAAAATTTATCAACGTTTGTCGATTTTTGTTCGAATGCATGGGGCATTATCCCCATTTCCCACCCTTTCAATTCTAAAATTGACGGAGCAAATCGTGTCTTTGTCTCTCTTCTTCTCACTGTAAAAAAGAGCTAGAGCAACTGAGTAGCAAACAGTTCTCGTAAAATAAAATTCCCAAATAGAAGCCATATGCTCCATATCGGGAACGGACATGAATCAACAAAAAAAAACTGAATTAAAAAGCTTGAAGAAAAGTAAGTTTCGGTATATTAAAAAAAACAACTGTTTATACTCATTTATACCATCATTTAATCTGTTAAAGGTTTGAATACACCCATACGGCTTATTGTCAATTTTTGGATGCGTTCAAAAATAAAACATATAACAACATATTTACTGTCACATCGTCAAAAAAAAAACTACTGCTTAATCTAAATTAAAATGAAAAAAATCTCAAAGTAAATTTCCATCGCCGTCTTCGATCATTTTACTCGAAGTTTCCTAAAAAAATAAAACACCGCTGAGTAAATAATTAATATGGTAATTGAAGATCTTTCCTTTAAAGTTTCGCTTCGTTTCAGCTCACTTTACTCATTTGATATTTTCCCATATTTGTTTCACACATTAGCATACCTGATTCATTCTCATACATGGACATTTATTGTATTTTATCATTTCAAACGTATTTTTACTTATATTCAACTTAGCAACGAATACATTTGTAATTTAACCACGCGCTTTGCTTGACCTATACACCCAGTCCTTTTTACGCGAATTTTTTTGACGGCACCGTTTCTTTTATTCACACGATTTACTCGTTGTTGCGTGATTTTTTCCTTCCAAAAAATATTTTACAAAAGACTTTTGCAAAATCTTGGGTTGATGAATTTGTTCTGAATCTTGTTAAAATATATTTATTGAATTCGTAAAATAGCACGGCCATCAATTTTATCCAAACACAGAGAGCTGAATATGTATTAAATCAACTAAATAAATGCACACTAGATGTGCGTCCGTTGTTGTAAAGAGAAATATTATTATAATTAACCGCCAGATCATCAAAACAAATCCAATCTAATAATAATCGACTCAGATCAAGAATCTAGAAAAAACAGCATTTTATCAAACAAGTCGGAGCAAAGTTCAACACTTTCGTTAAAAAATACGCGAACGAGATAATATAAAAAAGTTAATATAATTATGCATGTATCTGTTTCTCATTGCAGTTTAGTGTTAAATAAATTAATTAATGTTTAATGTGTAAAAAAAACTTTTTTTACGCGAAGAATTTCAAAATCAAAATTTTAGTCTTTCGTACATTTTTGATACTTTTTACGCGATATTTTGATTTTTGAAACCAATTTATCAATCAAACAAATTATATGAAAATTTGGTTATTTTATTTGATTTCTGGAACCAATGTATCCCATTTTTATGAGTAAGGATAAGGAGTACATAACATTTTTGTTTATTATTATACATTATATGCCGGCCGCGTTGTCGAGTGTACACAGGATACTTAATATCTACTAAGCTGCCGGCTGCGTGGTCGAGTGTCAGCGTCGTTGACTTAGAACACTGAGGTCTAGGGCTCGAATCCCAGTAAGGACAGTCTTAGAAATTGATTTTTCAATATATTTATGTATTTCTATTCGAAGGTATGGATGTATATGATATCTTAAATCCCCCCCTCCCACCCATCCTATCCTAAAAACATGGGGCAGCAAATAGCATACCGCTAGTCCTGTCCTAGCACTATCCTTCTATCTCTACTCCCTTTGGAAAGAGAGGGGTTGAGCAGCTGAGTATCAGGCAGATCTCGTAGAAATACTTCTATTGAGATAAACTCCATTCGGATCCCGTATGCTTCACATTGGGAGCGGACATGATAAAAATTACATTGTAATTAAATATTGTCCCCTCACAATGTTGAAGCATATTGAATCTATGAAGCATCTCAACAGAATTTGTCCTATGAAAACTAGTTTTACGACTTTAAGTGTGTTCACTGTCAATACTTGGTGGAAAGAAATTATAATTTAAAAAAAAAAACGCAATATTCATTTTTACTTATTTCAACTTTATTTATAAAGATCAGGACCGATTTCGCTCATGGTGAGCATTGCCAACTTAAATCATTTGTCATATTGTATTCATCGGTGGGCTGCCAATATCTTAACAAGGGGCTCGGTAAATCTTATCCATTCATTTGTATCCATTTTCGCTCTCAATGTGGAGCATATGGCCTGCTAATGAAGTTATCTCAACAAAAGTCTTTTTTCTAGAAGAACTGTTTGCTACTTAGTCGCTCAACCATTCTTTTCCAAAGAGAGTAGTAGGGATAGAATGATAAGGCTAAAACAAGAGAGAGACTAGTGATTAAGTCAAACCCATGAGGTCCGGCACGGAAGCCCACAACGCTGAATGAAAAAATGAAGGGGCTACTAAGTCTTGTTTCATAATAAAATTTAACCGTCTACAGAAATTGCAGTTAGGTGCTGATTTGATCTAAGACGAATGATTTTCTTGTCTTAACAAGAGGCTCGCCTGCCGTGCTGAAATTTAACAAGGGGCTCGCGCGGTCCCCCTCCAGGCCACCCCTGATTGTATTTCTTATCGGTTGACAATGCTCGCCATGAGCGAAACCGGTCCTGATCTTTATAAATAAAGTGGAAATAATTACAAAGGAATATTGTGTCTTTCTTAATAGTTTTAAGACAGTACCAAATCGTAATTTAAATACTACGGGGGGAAAACGTGAAGTATTTGCAAATTATTTCTTCGTAGCGATATTCGCTTCAAGTAAACGTTATCGAGATCAACAATCGACTGTGTTCACTGGTCATAATTTGACCCCATCAACGTGATTCGCTGATAGTACGCGCTGTACCCTTGACTTTAACCCTGAATATATCAGACGTTTTCAACACACGGTACACTTAAAAGGAACACAATATATTTGAAAGAGATTAATTGAATATCATCAACAATGCTTTTTTGTGCTAATTTTGTTATACCTCTTTATATTGCCGTAGGCGTAAATTTTGAAGAGGGTATATATGAAAACGAACCATAATATGTGCGATATCGCCAGTGACGTTCCTGGGCTATGTGCCGCCCCTAAGCAGACCCCTAAAATAACGTCCATTTTTTCACATTATTTTCCATTATTCTAGGAATACATGTATACGTACTAAAAAAAATGTTTTGTCACTTATTCCGTTTTGGTTTCAGATGATTCATAATATATGTGTACATTATTGAAAAAGATCCTCACGTATAAATATGAGCTAAAAACCCATACTATTGTTCAATAATCATGAAGAAATTACTACACATAATAAAAAAGAATGTAAATTTATCTATTTTAAGTATCGATTCTTGATTTTGTATTTTGTTTATCAAAGACATTGAGGTATCATATTTATTCTAAGCCAAATTCGTGTCAAAAATATTCAGTCATTTAAAAAAATCGGTGACTATTTGCCGCTCTCTAGGACTTGCCGTCCCTAGGCAACTGCCTACTCACCTATGCCCACGAGACGTCCTTGGATATCGCATACCTTTTTATAATAATTCCAATTTTATTACATAAAAATTAGAACCGGTTTCGTTCATCACGAGTAATATTGTATTGAGTTGATAATATTTATGATATTTTCTTCAAAATCGTACTTATAAGTTTTCAATTAATTGTCAGTCGGGTCCGTGGCGCAGTGGTCAACGTCGTTGGCATCCCAGTACGAACAGCATTTTTCAATTCATTTATCGATTTATGTTCGAAGGTATGGGTGTTTTTGATGCTAAAAAATTCCTTCCCACTTTTTCAATTCATAAATAACGTAGCGTGGAGATAGTGATTAGTTAACCACTACTTTTTACCCAGTCTTTCTTTATCATTCTATCATTACTTACTCTCTTAAATCAGTGGTGGGCTGCCAATACGGTAACAAGGGGCTCGCTAAATCTTATAATTATTCGCTTTGTTTTGGGGAAGGTGTGAATTTTTTTATCACTCATATGCAACTATACGCAATCATTAGTAAAGCTGTCGAATGTTATTTATTGTATAGACTTATATTTTGTAACAGTACGCAATATATCGTAATTTAATCAATATAGCTGAAAATTGTACGTCAGAAACCCCAAATGTACATTCCTTTTTTTTAAATTCAAATATATTGCATATTAGTAGATTATACAACACAAAGATCTGAGAATATTGTTTTTCTTAATTTAACAAGGGGTTCGCCGTCCTCAGTAGTATTTAACAAGGGGCTCGTGCGAGCCCCATCTAGCCCACCCCTGTCTTAAATAAAAGATAGATTGGGCGACTGAGTAACAAAAAGTTATGTTGTGATAACTTGATTAGGAGACTGCACATTGAGAGTGGACATGGTTTTTTTAAAAGTAAATCGGCATGAAATTTTAATAAACAAAAAAAACGGTGTTTTGAATTGTGTTTAGAAAATAGTGCACACATTGCAAACCATCGTGCTAAAAATCAATTTGGTGATTTTAACCCCTGACCGCACTATCGGTAGGGTGACTAGTCAGAAACCGTCAAGTGATTTTTAATATAGGTCTAGGCTAGGGGTTCACGAAGTCTCGGTGTAAATCCTCCAGAAGTAGTGTTTGGGATTTTTTCTATTTTTATCAGGATTGTGGAGTCGTAGTGTTTCGGATGGGATCGGAGTCGTCGGAGTCGTAAAAAAGGGTGACTTCGTCATAATGAAAATACAAAAAGTTATGCATTTTAGTTGATATAAAAAAATACGCAAGCTATACGATATGTATATTTTTGCATGTACATATTTTTAAATCGTAGTCAGAGTCAGGGATGCCCTGGGGAGGGCTTGGGGGGGCTTGCAAACCTCTCCAGCCCACCCCTACCTCTGACTACAATTTCAAAAAAGATGCAAAATTTTATAAATTGTACACTGTCTGTGCATATTTTAAATTTGACTTAAGTCGTCGATCCCCATGTACAATTAAAAAAACACAATATGCTCAGGTCGAATCAGCACCTAACTGTGATTTATAACGTTTGAAACATAAAAATGGAGCGAAAATAAATAATAGTATTAATATAAATATTAGTAGTAAAATAATAATAGTACAAATTTCTGTTAAAATCTTAGAAACTATTCAATCTAGCAATCTGATGTAGGAAGTACTTTTTTAGCTATTGATATTAATTATTTTGCGGTAATTTGCGCATTCGATTGGCTTAATAATTATTGCGTATAATTAATTATACGAGTGATCTGATCCTTCCCCTGAACTTCGCAAATAGCTCTGAGGTTGAGCGCGCTCCCTTGTTAACGTATTGGCAACCCAGCGCTGATCAAAGTTGGAGTCAGATCATTTGAAATTGAGTCGCGGTTTTTTTCAAGACTTTCACAGCCCTGATTTTTATCCCAGTTGTAGAAACCCTTAAAGATATAATGAAGTAATTTTTTAAGCATTAGGTACTTTTCGTCCTATTACAGTCTCTCGCTGATAAAAAAAATGATCGGATGGCTGACATGTCAAAATATTTATGATGCAGTACCCGTTTAGTGGATGTTAACGAAAAAAATGTTTGCTCTAACTAAATGAGCCTTTTCTTTCTTTTTCAGATTGCCAAAGATGATTTCCAAAAATGCCTTACTTCGCTAGTCAATGTTGAGACAATAAAACAAGAGATTGAAGATGCAAAGCCAACCGGAGACTTGGATGTCGTCTTCAAAAAGTAATTATATCTAATACCCATTATTCAACAGAGCGATAATCAATGAACAGAGATTACAGATTCAGTGTATATCTTAAACAGTTTTTGATTGTTTTTGAAACCATTTTCTTGAACGGCTAAGATTTTATAAAATTATCTACTCAATGTAAAAAACTCCATTTATATTCTTAAAAACTAAATTATGTTCACGCTCTTAACTGTTTTTTGCCAACTGAGTTGCCATCATAATTTTCTGTATTGTAAAAATTGTATTGTGTTATTATGCGTTTAATATTATTAAATACATAAAAAAAAAATACATATCGACTCGTAATAAGTAGAAAATCGTAACCGACAATTTATAAATTTTATAGAATGGTTTTTTAAATTATTCTAAAAAGGAATTCCTTTTGCGGTAAGTAAATAATAATATACGGTCAATGCCTGTCCTGATATTATACCAACTCCTTTCAGTTCTCTAGGTCAGTGTTTCTCAACGGGGTCCAAGTGAAACAAACGATAACAAGTCAAAACACTAAAATGCACAGGCCCTAAAAAAGATCAAGCGAATGAGATAAAACTCTAAAGTTGTTGTTACTGATGCCTTAGGCGATATTGAACAATTCTTGGCTTACCGAATTATGTCGCTTAAGTTCTTTTGCCGATTATGGTTTCAAATTATGTAAAATGTTGTTATGATAGAAATGACCTCTTGATAGTTGGCATTTTTTTTTGAGTTCAACTTTCTAGTAGAATTCTGTGAAATAATCAAATGACACTTGATCTAACAAAAAATGACCGGCATTAGTTTATTCGGAAAGATGGAGGCCACTCTTTTGATAAAATTACTGTAAATGTTTTCACTGACAAGCTGGTTTAAAATGTAATACCCCAATGCAGATTTTTAAAACTTTTCAAAATTCATATTGAACGTTTGCTATGGAATGACATACTTAATATAAGTATTCTTTCAGGTACTGTCGCAAAACTCCTCAACTGAAGAACTGCGTTGCCAGTATGATAACTTCCGTTGAACCTTGTCTGACTGAAAAAGAGCGTGGAAACACACGAATCATACTCAATATTACTGAAAGTCTTGCTGACTTTATCTGCTATAAAGAGGGTGATAGGATTGCATGTAAGTCATCTCAATATTTTGTTTTATCTGTTTTTATTCTTTTAACTATAACCAAATAGAGTAGCGTGCCGGAGGTCTGCAAAGTTATTCCAGACAAAAATTCGTGAACTAATTTCAAACATGCAGCAACAAATATCTTGCTAATTAGTTTGTTATAATGAAATAAGCGTAATAACCTTTCTTATAAAAATTTTCATTTATTTTAAAAGCATGTTAGTGATCTGTTTGTCACGACAACTATTTATTTCAAATTTGGTAGTGGACCCAAAGTGATGGAAGTTAGGTATAAAATGTGTTGTTGGAGGCGACCAAATGTTTTAATTAAAACACAATGAATGAAAAACATCAATATTTAAAACTATACAAAAAAAAAAATCAAGAATTAGAATGCCTTTATTATTACTTTCTTTCTTTTTAACCACTTGGATCCCAAGCGGACAGAGGTGTCCGGAACATATGCAAGCTAACACGGATGTCCAAGACATTCAAAAAACCAAATACTTGGTATTCTAATAGAATATAGCAATATTTTGATGAATATGTGTAGTGCCATCTATTCTGAGTCAATATAGGTTTTTAAAATATCGAATTCGAGTGTATATAAAGCAAAATTATTTATCTCAAAAACACGCAATATCTCTGGGACATATTAATGATTTATTTGTGCGGTATTCAAACGGTTAATAAGATTTACAGTAGGCATACATTTAAATAGATACCCTAAAATTATAATAAATATTTTATATTATAAATTCCAATATAAACTACATTTGTTTACATTATAATAATTATGTAAGCACAAATAAAATAATATTCTTATTGGATTACAATAAGAATCTATTTGTCATGTGGTCCCTTAAGTTTTAAACTCGTTTTCTATTATTTTTCAGTGTTCATTGCTGAAGGAGGACCAGAATGCTTAATGGAAAGACAAGACGCAATCCAAGGATGCGTTAACACCTCAATGTCAAAATACATTCCCAAAGAGGCTGTGTCGGTAGAAAACTTGCCTGAATTAGTTTTGCAAGCCGAGCAATGCGATGATATGTTGACCTTACAAAACTGTATTGTAAAAGAACTGGAATCGTGCGAGGAACCGACGCCTAGCAATATTGCCGAGTCTTTATTCAAATTCATTAGACAAGTGACACCGTGTCATAAAAAAAAGGTATGATATTTTATAGAACTTATTTATGAAAGGCTTAATAATTAGATCAAACTATTTTTTTATTCAATAAATTAACAGATTCTCGTTCAATGTTATAGATCTTCAGTGGGATTGAATTATAATAAAATAAATCATATTGAATCGGTATAGAATAAGGCACAATTTAGTTTGCCATTTAGCATGAAAGTGCTAACTCGCTTCATTATTATATTTGTCTTTACTTAACTGTGTATTATCTTACCTCAAGACTGCGCTTAGATATGATGCACGGTGAGCACACTGAGAGAGGGTGTGTGAGTTTTGACTGGCAGCAGTGAGTGCCACATGGATTCGGCAATAACTTTGTGGAAAATCATTTTCTAATATAAAATTTAATTTGATAACTTTGTTTCTAATGATGTTTCTCAACAAGTCGAATAACAAAGATATCAAATTTATTTTTTTATTAATTTTCACCATATTTTCGCTTCTTTATCTCCTGTTTAATTTTTTAAATGTTTACCAAAAATTTAGCACATTGTATCTTACACCTTATATTTATTTACTCAGGAGCAGCGGTCGGCAAAAAGAAATATGAAATCGTCTACAATTTTTCTATTTTTTTACTATTAATTGAGCTTTATAATTTGGTTTTATTTTATGAACTAGGTGCATTTCATGCGTTCTTTGATTATTTTTTTATACATACACTTATAAATTATGTATTAAGAGGTCCGTGAGGTTCTAAAGTTTGCCAACCGCTGCTCAAGAGTACTCAACCTGTTGGTAAAAATACTAATATATTTGATGATTTTTTTTCAGGCATCCACACATAAAAGGGTCGCTCCTCAGATGTTGGAACAGAGTCCTCCGATTCAAAGTTCAGCAGCATCAGTTTTCGTTACATCATTTCTTTTAGCGATGAGTGCAATTTATTTTATTTAAGCATTTTAAAGTCTTTCCCATTTCATTTTATGTTTATACATAAGTATACTAGATTGCTCATTTCCATAGGAAAGCAATTATTGTCATGTAAAAAAAAGCTCAGGTGATAGATAACATGAACAACAAAAAATATTTTATTAATACTGTCACTATTTCAACGATTTGCTCTCTCTCTGCCTTATTTCTATAGTTCAAATAGTTGTCTTGTTTTTTTAATTGTAAAAGTTATCCTGTAATGCGCCGACGTAAGTTTCAATATTTTTTTTAAATATTCAACATAGCACCCATGTGATTATTTACAGTTCACGGGAGAATTTAAACCATATCTTTGTTTTTAAGTAGAAAGAAACCTAATGTAAATTGTGATTGTTTTCCTTTTAAGTTTATTTTTTTTTTTTTTTTTCCATATCCGCTCCCTATGCGGAGCATATGGTCACCACGAAGTTCCTCCATGACTCTCTATCTCCAGCCAGTCTCCTTGCTTCCTCCCAGGTCATCCCAGCGTCCCGCAACTCCGCTGAGTACATCCTGAGAATGGTCATCAGTGGCCTTCCACGACGCCGGTACCCATCCGGTTGGAAGAACAGACAGGCAGGGTTCAGGCTCTCTTGAGGCATCCTTAACACGTGTCCAAGCCAGGACCACCGCCGCTTCTTTATTTTGGACGTAATTAGAGGCTGGTTAGTCCGCTCTCTAATCTCCGTATTCCTGACAAAGTCAGACCATTTCACTCCAAGCATTCGCCGCAGGCATCTGTTTTCGAAACACAGTATACGGTTACTCTGCGCTTTCGTAAGGTGCCATGATTCGCAACCGTAAAGCAGCACTGTCAAGATACATGCGTTGAACAGGAGGCACTTGGTTCTGACCGAGTACAGCCGTGAATCCCAGACTTTCCGCATTGAGTTAAAGGTTGCTCCAGCTATCCCTAATCGGATCGCGAGCTCTTTACACGGATTGCCATCCCCCGTGATGTGTACCCCCAAGTACCTGAAACCGTCGACTCTTTCGATGTTTTGACCGGCGCTCGTC
Source organism: Himalopsyche anomala (assembly GCA_031772345.1). Taxonomy (NCBI): domain Eukaryota; kingdom Metazoa; phylum Arthropoda; class Insecta; order Trichoptera; family Rhyacophilidae; genus Himalopsyche; species Himalopsyche anomala. The sequence goes on along the minus strand of CM062822.1, from coordinate 9,468,680 downwards.
AAAGGGTAGTGTGGGTCCGGACAGGCACTGTTGCAGAGTACATTGGTTTTACTCGCATTGATTTTAAGACCGATGCGATACGAGTTGCTCTGCAGTTTATCCATTGTATCTTGAATACCCTCGACAGATTTGTCAAATATAACAGCGTCGTCTGCATACTCGAGGTCGCATAGCTTTAGATTGGGGGCAACGGTCACACCTCGGTCAGGTGGAATTGACTTCCTCAGAATGAAGTCGAAGATTATAATGAACAGGAACGGAGCTAAGACGCAGCCCTGTCTGACCCCGGTTGAGACCCCAAACCATTCAGTGGTTATATCACCGATTCTTATGCAGCATTCGCTCCCCTCGTGCAAGCATTTGATGATGGCAACAATCTTGGTTGGGATTCCGTACAATTTTAATATGTTCCATATAGAGGACCGGTGCGGACTATCAAAGGCCTTCTCGTAGTCTACAAAGCAACATGCCAGCGAGCTGTTGTATTCGTTGCTTTGCTGAAGAAGGCACCTAAGATTGTGTATTTGGTCCGCGCAGGATCGGCCAGGTAAGAACCCGGCCTGATTTTCCCTGAGGATATTCATAATTGGAATCCTTATTCTCGCCAATACTATATGTGCCAGAACCTTGCCAGGCACGCTGAGCAGCGTTATGCCACGGTAATTGTCACAGCACAGTGGGTCACCTTTTTTGTGGATTGTGACTACCTCGCCATTAACCCAGTCCCTCGGACAGCGCTCTTGCGCCCACACCATACTAAGGAGCTGGTGCAGGGGGTGCATAAGCGCCTCCAGGCCGTACTTTAGGAGCTCTGGATGTATACCATCCATGCCTGGCGCCTTCCCGTTTTTTAAGCGCCGCACAGCCGAGGAAATCTCAGCATGTGTCGGCGCATAGTCAGGAATGTTTAACGCTCGAGGAATTTCCGTAATTGTGGCTTCATTGGGTATATCAAATGGGTCCGAGGGAGGGGGGCGGTTAAGCACCCCGCAGAAATGATCTCTCCAGATCTTTTTGACACGCTCTACGTTCGATTCTATTTTTCCGCTGGGACTACGGATAGGCCCCGCGGTTGGTATCCGTCTGCCGCAAATTTCACGTGTAATTTTGTAAAGTCTCCTTGTGTCATTCCTACGTGATGCCGCCTCTGCTGCTTCAATTTTCTTGTCCAGGAATCGGCGTTTATCGAGTCGCACAGACTTTTTGACTACCTTATCCTGGAGTTGATAGTTATTCCGACGTTCCTCGACTCGATTTGGGTTTGTTTCACTGTCCCTCAGTGCTTTACGCCGGGCTCTCTCTTCAATATTTTTCCACGTATTGTCAGACATCCACTTTGGCTGGGTACTTTTTCTGACTCCAAGCACCCCATGTGCGGCTGACGCGACTGCATTCTTTATGCTGGACCATTCTAATTCAATGGGGTCGCGGCGTGGACTTTGCCGGTCATTAGCACAGTCGACGATGTTCTTTCTCACAGCGACGTCAAAGTCTAGCCGAATTCGAGGAGATTGTAGCCTCTCGATGTCGATTCTCTTTTGTGTTGGATGCCTTACTGGGCGTCTGAGTCTGAGACGGACTTTACCGACCAGCAGCTCATGATCGCTGTATATATCGGCACCCCTGTAGGTTCAGACGTCGAGAAGTTCCTTTCGGTGAGACGTGCTGTAGAGAAAGTGGTCAATTTGTGCCTTTGTGCAACCGTCAGGAGAGGTCCACGTATATTTGTGGATGTCTCTGTGGGGGAATATTGTACCACCAACGGTAAGCTCATTCATAGTGGCGAGCTCGATGAGTCTCTCACCGTTGTCGTTGGCTACACCGAGGCCATGCCTTCCCATCACTGCGGGGCCAAGCAATGGATCAACTCCCACTCTCGCATTGAGATCCCCCATTACGATTATGCGGTCTCTGTGAGGGATTGTGGAGATTGCCGCATGGAGAGAGTTATAAAAATTTTCTTTTGCATGTGTGTCGGCATCCTCGGTGGGGGCATAGCACTGGAGGACAGTTACCGAGCTATCAGTCGTCCGAAAGGTGGCTCGTATCAGTCGTTCTGAGATGGGTTCCCATTTGACAAGGCATCGGGCTGCCCTCCCCGACATCAATACAGCCACTCCCTGGCGGTGATATCGCTCCTGGCCTGAATATATGAGTGTGTATCCGCCCTCCAACAACTTTTTCCCAGTGCCTTTCCAACGTACCTCGCTCAGCCCTAAAACGTCAAGTTTGTATGTTTGCATGATACGAGTGGCGTGTAGGTCCTTTCCTGGGGTGCACATAGTACGCACGTTGTATGCGCCTATGCGCATAGAGTGGTTGTTGGAGAGTATCGTGTCCGTTTTCTTGCCAAGTTGTCGTTGGGCAGAGCTAGGTGTCCGAGGCATCTGCGATGGTGTTATCGTAATCATACAGTTTTAAGAAGGCAGGGTGATTAACCCTGCGCTTCCGAGGCCTGAGTCACAAGGGCTCTGCAGGTTGGCTCAACCTGGTTTTTCTGTCAGGGATTTCCTTCCCTTAGCCAGTAGACCGGTTTTAAGGCGCCGGAAGGTTCGCCCTTTGCCCCCTGCTGTTAGCTACAGTCGAAACTGCATTGCCCGATGATCGCCGCGGGGAGGCCAGCAGATGGACTTGCTGTGTTTGACATTTCCCATAATTTGCTATGAGGACATCCACTAGCATAGATGTGCCCACATGGGATCATCAGCCATTCGATCA
>CM062822.1:9172662-9465862 GCA_031772345.1 Himalopsyche anomala | reverse complement strand
TCCTTTTAAGTATCTGTTGTAAAATATATCATATTTTTTACTTTACTATTAAGTAGGGAGTTATAAGTTTTTAACAAATTCTTTTACACTAATGGACCAGTAATAAAATGTTATTTTGATTTCGGTACATTCTGAAATCAAAATAGTCTCGTCAATTATCATACTTTGTTTACTTGAAACATGTAGACAAAAAATTTTACATATTTTATTAATAAAATGTTTATGACTAGCACTAGGCGATTTAATTATTCATGAAACAAATACTCACCACCGAAAACATTTAATTTAGTCAGTTTGCTGTTGTATGCTTTAACATTCTACAAATAGGATTGCTCGAACCACTCTGGTCTAAAAATTAAATATATTTGACGAAGTTTATAAATCTTCGACCTTCACATAATGCATAAGATTGTATCACATTTTTCATTATAATTTGTTACGTTTTGCTATAGATGCATTATTATTATTGTGTTGATGAATAATTATTAATCATCTTTAATAGAAAAATAATGAAAAGGAACAGATGCAAACATTACAACATGAGCAAAAGTTACTAAAAATGCCCAGAACTTCTGTTGTCAGCTGCCTTTTTCCTTAGAGCAGTAATACAGTGAGACTGTACAAAAAATGCCAAATATATCATACTAAACATAGTATCAAATTTAACAATTATAAATATGTATAAAATATATATTTTTCGAAAAATGCCTACACCCCTTAATAAATGTACAATAAAATTTTTAAGACACTAAGTGTCAGAAAAATTCCTTAATTCAATTTTGCTATTGTTCTTGGAACCAGTTCATCAAAATCTCACAATGGGACATCCAAACATTATGCGAGTGATATGATATTATTATCTTTACCAATAGTTCACCTAATCTTTATTTGTATTGTGTAGAATAGCTATCAGGTATGAAAATGTATCAAAAATAAATAAACTATGACTATTGCTCGTATTTTAAAACTAAATAGTGTGTACAATGTAACTGGAAATTTTAATAAATACATTTTTATAAAATGATATTCATTTATTTGTGTTTATTCCATCACTCTCCTACCTTTTTCTGTATCTTATGTCTTTGTTTGAGTGCAAACGTTAATTGAACCCTCGAGATGAAGTAAGCTAATTAGTTAAATGGTAAATTTTTTTTCTTGGATTTTTAAGTACAATCACGTCTTTACTTGGTGTTTTCGTGGACTGCATATTTTTATTTTATGGAGATAATACTTATTGCAATGTGTATTAAGTGGAGTTACTTCACTTTTACAATACTTTACGACATGTAGAATATTACAACGCATCTAAGTTATTTTTTTTCTAAAATACCACTTGGCTTACTTCACCTCTAATGAGCCCATTTATACATAGGGAGAACTAGCAAGTCTATTCATTATTATTGATGGTGCATAGAAGTGTTTCAAATATAAGTTAGTTTTTGTAGTATTGTCAGTAGATAAAGTTAGTAGTCACAAAGTTTCAAAAAAAAAAAATATACCAGTTACTACTTACTCACTATACTCGACTGAAAATATTGTCATGTTCTAATCAATTTATTTTATTCCTCAAAAATTACTCATAAAATAAAATCATAATTAAATAATTTCAAAAATGTATTTTAATTTCAAATTAAAAATGAAATATATTAAAGAAACAATTCACTTTTAAAACTTCTTCAACATTTTAGTCTACCCGACTAACAAGAAAGTTATTGTATTTTTTTAACTTTGGTAAAACTTTTAGGCCCTGGTCTAAATCTAATGCTGTAGGCCGCATACAGTTTGATGCCGTATGCGACCACAAATGCTTACCTTCTGATGCTCTGCGTTTAGCGTTTAGATGCCAAACGCCGTGTCTCTAGTTATTTTTAAGCATTCTGGACATCGTGTTGAAAAAAAACAAATTTAACAAAGAAAATGATGAGTTATCAATTAAATCAGTTAAGCAGAAAAAAAAATATTTGATTCAAACAAAAAGAATTTGAAAATATATTTTTTTTCAATGTCAGTTTTATAAGGTCGTCTTTAAATATGGTCAAAACAGTCCAAAACTGATCTGTGAGTCTCAAATACTCATACAAATTTATATTGCAACCGTATAAATGTTTTTTGACTTATTTAATAAAACAACCGTGAATCCGCCTAGTTACAAAATACTGACGCACCAAATCCAAGAATACCCATAAAAAGAACAAAGTGGGGTGACGGCAGTTTGCACCCAGCGTCAGGTAATGCCATACGCAGCCGACGGCGTTAATTTTAGACCAAGGCCTTAGACAACAGTGTATGTATAAAAAGAGAGTGATTAAAACCAAAGATAAATTTATTATAATTTTATTTCCAATATTGTGAAACATCAATTACAATTTGATACATAATATCAGTTTGAGATATGATTGCGGGCTCTTTTCACTGTCAGTTGTCAAAGCCTCAAAGCTGCGTCCGCAACTATCATTATTGCGATCTATTGTGGAAAACGGTACATACGAGTAGAAAAAAATATATATTTAAATTGAGTGAAATTTATACAATCTTTCAAATCATTATGACTTTGAACATCGAACCCACTATCCGATGAGATGTGTAAAAGAGGAAGCACGACTTATTTTTTAGTAAAGGTGGATATTCCTTTTCCTAAAAGTATTGGCTATTTTGAAATATTTCTTCAAAATGAGATACGCATTCGAGAAAACAACAGGTTAGTCGTGTAAAAAAATATTTTTCTATACATCCATTGTTACATTATGACCGATCGCTATTAAAAAAAAAAGCCGAGCAAATAAATTATCCGCATCGCTCAGCGAACGGAACAAGGTGTCAATTTAAATAAACACCTATTTGTATATTATCTTGTGAAAATTTATATACTTTAAACAATGAACCGATCCGTAGAATGGAAATTTTCAAGACTTTAAAATAAATATTTTATATAACTAAGCTATCTAAGATTTTTAATTTCGTTAATACTGCATTGAATGATAAAACTGCTATTAGACAGTTTAGCTTTCCAAAAATGCAAGACAAAGTACGCGCGAAGGAATCAATTGAACACACACGGATGAATGAGTTCATAGAGGCGATGATAAGATTATTGACAATTTTTTATAATAATTACGGTATCAACACCTTAATTGAATCGTGTATTTCGAAAACGTTAAGAGTCACACTTTTGTAATTCTTCAGGAGTGAAAAATAGATGTCCCCTGTAAAATTTATGCTATATATAATTATGTGGTAAGTATTAACACTTGTAATCAAATGAAAAACAAATTTTGATTAAATCCACTTTTGCTAATGAACTTGTTACGTTTTCGAAATACATGCATTTTTGGAATGCTCTAAAATGCATTAATAACATACATACATGGAACATTTTCGATTATATTTGTGTATTTAGATATTCTGAAAATTTTTGCATACTTAACTCATTTTTGGGAAAAATGTGATTCATACTGTTTTCAAAATACACGATTCAATTGTTTTTTATAAAAAAAATGCTTTTCAGTGACGGATATCCTTTTCAAAAAGATCGCTAGTGTGAAATATAAAAATTACAATATTATGAATGAAAATTGATAGGAATCAAGAACTTCTGTCATCACTTTGTATGTTATCATTCAAATGAAGGCAAATCATCTTAAGCAATAGTAACTATACCAACCGTGAATTTATTTTGTGGGGTATAAAGAAAATACAAGAAATTATTAAATTTCTCTTCGGCAGTAAAAAAGTTATCATCGCTTACAGCAAATCAGCTTCATAAGAATAATATGAATATTTGTAATAAACTAATATTTGGAAGTCACAATTCAGAAATTTTACTTTTGTCAAGTTACATTTTGAGAACTTAGGAAAAAAATGCATAAAAACACTCTACTAAATTCTCGAAATCCAAGGCAGGATAGAATAGCCCTCCGCATGCTATCAGCAGTGTTACAACAAAAACTATTCTTAAATTACATTTAAAGTTATGTTGACAAACACGAGTCGCGTTTGAAACCGTAGGTTTCATATTAAAATACTGCATCGTTCGGTTTAGTCTTTTAAAACTATAAATAAATTTATATTCATGTGAGGCAGTGTATCAAGTCAAATCAGAAAAATCTAAACTCTTCGTAGACTTACAATCTAAGAACATTATTATTATAAGAGTAATTGAAAAGTATATTAATTCAAAAATCTTTAACGTCGGCACGATCAAAGTTGCAAGCGACTTTCGCAACTTTGAATGTTAATTTTTACTATTTTAGATTTTTCTGATAGCCTAAAAAACTAGGTTCTCTTATATATTTCTTTATATATCATTAGATAACAGCATACGAAACGAATCATTTCTAATCGTCCACTTTTCATATTATGATTATAAAATTTAACAAAACGAAAGCGGAATAGATCAATTTGATTCTATGATAAATCCATAAAGGTATTTTCTTATAATTTAAGTCAAAACAGAAAAAGTGAATCAAATATAAGTTTAGGTATTCTAAGCAGCGCTCTGCGGTTTAATATGATTTTGATACAATATTTATAGTCAGATCTTTAAAATGAAATCAAATCAATTGGAAATAAATTATTGAATAATGCCATTAGTTTGCAAGTAAAATTTTGAGTTCAAAAACTATGTAATAATACTTCAAAAAGAGAGCATTTATTCCTGCAAATCCGATTAATTTAAAAGGATTATCGACTGGTAAAATTGACTTCCAATGCAAGCAAGCGTCAATGTAGTCTAGACCATCGTCCAGCATTCTATGCCACGCGAAAGATTTTTTGTGGCGCACTATGAATTGAAAAATTAAAAACATTAAACTGCGAACCAAATATTGAAGTGTTAGCTTCCAAACATGAACCTCAAGGGACTCACTAACGTTTAAATATTTATTTTTTTATGATAGCGCGTATTATTATAGTCAAATAAAATTGTCTCAATATACAATAGATTTACTAGTTTTATTTCAGTGGCTCGCTGAGCAGCCAGCACTTTGAATAACCTGTTTTGTGTGACACAAATGCATTCGGGTTGCCGAACACCAGTCTAGGCAATAATCTCGAAAAGTTATGTAAGAAAATTAAAAAAAAATATTTTTTCAATAAAAGATAAAAAAACGAACAAAGATAATCAAAATTGACAGTACATGTAAAAAATTGATGCATTTGCCCATATGTGGGAGCAAATTTAAAAACTAAAAGTTTACAATTATTTTTATTGCGAAAAATAATCATTTTCACATTAACTGCAATTAGCCATCGAGTCAAAATAAATAATCAATAAATTGTAATACCTAAAAATATAGTCGATCGAGTTTTCCTTTTTTCACCCAACTATTACAGTACAGAAATATTATTACACAGAAATGAAAAATTCAATGATCAAATAAAATTCCATAGATATTGTGACATGTTTATAATCATTAGTCATTTAAAATCATCAGTTTCATCTTGCGATCACAGAACACAAAAGGATACCGATGAAGATATAAAATGCACTAAGATTTGTAGTCTCAAACTCAACAAAAAGAAAGCAGCGCATGCAGAAGAACATCCGGCAAAAAAATATCCAAGCATGAGAAATGCAACATAGCCGTAATGGATTTATCTAGAATGAGAATGAAGATATTACATAATATTCAAATTTATCATTCTTTTGGTATAAATGCAGTTAAATTTTTTTGTTAATACTTCAATAGCTACTGTAAATATTTAAATCTGACGTGTCATGTACGAAATTAATTACACTACATTCATAGTACAAAGAAATAGCGAGTGCAACAATTTAATCCTCTGCAGCGTCTCATTTGTTTTGCGATTTCAATCGTCGTACATTTTTTCAACGCAGTCAACTGTATCCTCTTTCAGTCATATGATACATATACATGAAATCTACACACAATCAAGAAATAATCAAGACAAAAGAAAGGGTAAATTCTGCCAACAAAAGTTGATTAAGTTACATTATTGAAAGTTGATTTAAACAAATTAAACAAAATTATTTAAAAAAAAATATGTTTAACACTGAATTTAAAATAAAAAAAACTGATTGATAATTGTAAAAAATACGATTGATGATATACATATTTATATGACGGTGGGAATACATACATTAAGCCATTTGACAATCTACAAAACTCACATCGATCCTCGTTTAAATACACTCTATAGTTTTCTAAATCTAATCTGTCAATTGTTGATGAGTCTCGTCATTAACAATGAGAGGGTATCTATTCAATTATTTTTATTCCTTAGCTAAAATACTGACAAATAATGAATTTTATTTTTCGTCGTAAATCACTGAGATGAAAACTTTCATAAAACCCTTGTATCACATTATGTACAATCGCATGATAAAAAATCCCGATTATTACCGATGTATATATAAAAAAAAAAAACTTCAGCTGATATTTCAATATGCCAAAATATTCACAGAGACAGATAAATTACGACAGGGTACTCGCGTTAAAACATGAATCGAATTACGGTTCATACAAAATAATAATTTGTGCAGCGAAAAACTGACGGCCTCATATTGCCTACGGTGATATTGATAGTATTTAACAGTATCTCTTATAAGTACAATTATTGATCTACATAATTATTACAGTTATGACAATTAAATGCTAACGAATTTCCTTTATCACTTTAGGGTACTCTTATAAAATTATGCTACTACGGTTTAAAAAATCGTGTCAGAAAACATTCCGACCGCTCTCTTCCGCCGTCAGACGGACGCCTCCCGACCTCTCCGTAATACTAAAATATATTTACACAGCGGTGTTTCTGGTGGCCGCTCGATTGCCGATGCACACTTTCACACTGCGAGATTTACAGGGAGTTCATCGCGGGCACACATTTTCACTCGCCAAATGACAACAGTAAATGACGCAGGCGGTCCGTGCTGATTCTGTCTTTTTCGAGGCTCAATTTTATAAAAATTAAAAGCCTCACATACCGGAACACATAACAAGTCTTTGACTGATGATAAAAGAAACAACGGCATCAAACAGGAGTGATCGTTGACTAAATTTACCACTGGTTGGGGTTGGGATAAGGAGGGTATCCCGGGTAGGGTCCGGGATGCGGACCCGGCGGGGCGTTAGGAACATTCGGAGGCGGATAGTTGGCCGGCGGATAAGGGCCAGGCGGATGGGGGTGAGCGGGGGGATACTGCGGTTGATAAGGAGGGTACGGTGCTGTCGGGTACGGTTGATAGTAAGGCGCTGCAGGAGGATACCCCGGATATGACCCGCTCGCTGGTGGATAACCTAAAAAATAACATATTTTTATGAGAATTTTATTAGGTTAAAGAATGCAAGTAGCAAATATAAAATTTTATCAATTCCAATTACCAAATTTTTAATTACACTACAGTATTCTACAATAAAATAATACACGTAATCCTTTTTTATGCAATACATTGGTTCCAGTAAGTGGCGCGTAAAAAAACCGCATTTTCATATATTTTGATAAATCGGTCTCAAATCCGTGTAAAAAAGTATCAAAAATGTATGAATGTAAATTCAAAATCGCGCAAAAATAAATCGCGTACACAGAGAAAATAAACATAGAGAGATAAAGCAAATTTACTAAAAATTATGTGGAATCAATTGAGTAGATCAGATTTCCTATTTTTATCAAAACCCTCTATCTAAAAAGGCTATTTTCATTCATTGAATATATATTTTCATCTGTATGGAAAATATCTCACCAGGATAAGCAGTGTAAGGCTGTTGAGGGGGTGCGGCAGGATCGACAGGTGGATTCTGTTGGCGATAGGCTGGATCATCAAATCCTACCGGGTTAGGTGCAGCACTATCTCCAGTGCCTCCATATCCGGGGAGGGGAGCAACGTAGCCGCTCACTTCCGGTCCTCCGACAGCTCCAGTCGGAGCATTGCGAGACGCGGCAGAGGCATCAGCGGCCGGCGCTGTACTGCTCTCGTTTGATACCGCTTCAGGTGTTGGAACAGAATGAGCTCGCACTTCAGGTGAGTCAGTGCGTCGAGCGGGCGGATTCTTCTTCTTGCGCGACTTGGGCCCCGGCCGGTAAGGTGTCTTATCGGAAGAAGTCACTTCTGGATCGGGAGAATAAGTCCGCGTGATGTCACTGAGGGTTTGCCGGAAATCGGAAACACCGCCCGGGCGGGGACTGCTGATCGATGAAGCCGTTTTCTCCAGACGGGCAAGACTAGATTCCATTTTTTCAGGGGGCGTTTTGGAAGCCCCGAGAGGCGAGGGGACAGAGGTGATGCAAGGCGGAGGTGTAGGAGTACCCGCCGGAGAGCCTGCGCCGCTGCTCACGTCACCAGGCATTGTCGGCTTTGTCATCATTTTAGGATGGCGGTAATTTTTTAAAGAGTTGATCTTCACCTTGCGATCGATGAGATTAGGCTTGTATACCTTTTTCTCAGCAAAGGTGACATCATCTTCAGTGGAATCATCGGACGGGGGCAGGACAGAGCTCAGAGAAGCGGACGGCCGACATTCGGCGAGAGCCGCCTCAGAAGGAAAGATCTCATCGGACAGAAGGTTTATGACAGAGGGTCCGGACTCGAAAGAGGGCCGCGACGGAAGAGCCGTGTCAACTGCGACAAGAGGGGTAGCAGATGAGACGGTAGTCCGCTTAATGGTGACTTGATTCATGAATCCAATTTCAGCCTGATCGGCATGCAGATAGCTATTCTTGATTGGTATTTTGCAATCTTTCAGAATGCTCCCTCCGCTCATCCCAACCGGCCTTGGAGGGAACCTTTTAACACTCGACTGCGTGGTGATTTTGGATTCTCCTCTATCGGAGAGATCAGCATATGTCTTCTCCTGGCTGGAGTCTTCAGAGGCGAGATCTTCAGGGAGATTGGGTCGTAAAACACCAGACGCACTACCGAAAGAATCCTCGCCATCCGGCGCTTGTTCAGGATTTTCTGTTTCCTCTTTGATAGAACAGGTCTCTGATTCTGCGGAAGGAGTTACAGGGTTTTCAGCAGAGATATGCACTTCAGTCGTCATCGGCATTTCAATCTTTTTCAGGATAACATCTCGAGACTTGTCTTTGTTTTCTGCTACATTGGTCAAGGCGGCTCCCTGTATTTTAATATTGACTTTATTCTGAACAGGGACAGGCCTCGCAGGTCGTGTCCCTCGGATAATGGAGAACCCCCTGCTCTGAATTCCGGATCCTATCCCTCGAACAATCTGTCCGGGTGCATAACCTCTTATTTTATTCTGGATAATGTTGGGGCGGGTCATGGTTTTCTGTATACCGCCGCGGGCACTCTTGGAAATTACTGTGATTGCAGAATTATTCTTGAGAGAGCCAGGCAAGCTAGCATTGGAAGGTCGGCTCGGGGAAACTGGAATATATATAGTAAATGAATTAATGTAACAGTAAAACAATCTGAGTCAATCGAACTTTTCAATATATATTTATTCAGTGGTATCAAACATTCACACAAGACGTAAGTGAAAAAAGTGCCAAGTTTTTAGAATCAAACGAATTGCAGTGGAATGTGCATCACAAAAATGCCTTTGATCACAAAATTCATAAATCAATTGAAAGATTAATTCATGGGATCTGTCTGAGCTCACAGATACAGCATATGAATAAGACAACTAACAATATTATAACTTTTAAAATATTTAATTTGTTTAGTCCCAAATATCATATGTTCTGAATGGACTTCTACAAGCTATTATAAACGAATTCATTATTTACATTAAATCACTGTCAGATCGAAAAGCTCTGCGCCGAAGTGTTCAATTGCCACAAAAAGCATGATATTACAAACCATAACTTACTTTTTTTGTTAATGATGTCTTTAGCTGTGTCTGAATTTTTGTTTTGTCCCACTTTGAATGACGTTTTGATGGCGATGATTTTGCCTGTTTCCAATTGCATGTAAATTCCTTTAGGTGATTTCAACACCATAACTTTCTGACCAGCCTTCAATACTATGTTAGATTTGTCACTGGAGTTAGTGGGAATAACCACATCTGCAAAAAGAACACGATAGAAATATAACTGATATTGTGTTTCTTTGTAAAATTTTGAGATTAAATAAAGTTCAAACGGAGCGATGGTAATTAGACACAAATCAAACAAAAAATATGTTCATCAACTGACCAAGCGGTAGGGTCATTTCCTGGGCCGTCATCCCTTGCCTCTGCCAGACTTCGGCCGGAATCCACCTAGCGCCCCCGGAACCTCCGTGCTGCATCGGACGCACCGAAGCCACCGGTCTCTGAATGAGGCTGCCGTCTGCCGTGCGGATCGTACGATACATCAAGCTGGGTTTCGGATTGGACGCTGCCTTCTTTTCCAATTCATATCTTGAAACGATTCAAAAATGTTCCCGGTTATTATTGAGTGTGCAACATAAATATAACTGTTTAAAAGAACGATAAATCATAGCATACATTTTGCAGTTGGTGATGTGAAAGGATCTATATGTGTACATAATATTATTATGCAAAAAGAATTGTCATTAACCAAAAATTCAGGCCTTTCTTTAATTTACACCAATACAATATTTGATTTACTTATATTTTAAATTGTATTGCACTGAATAAGTATTGAGCAGCCACAATTCTAATTCGGAACTGAATTACAGCTGCATCTTTCAAAAAATATGAGATTGTCCATATATACAGCACTATATAGATATTCGAAAATGTTATCTTTAGAATCAATCTAGGTATCATTCATACAATAAATTACTAAATGTGCTCTAGATAAAATAATAAACTTAATGAATTTTACCAACTCAACATTGATTATAATATGAACTAATGTATAATTAATTACCCTCGTTGTGCCAGACGTTTCTCAGCACTGGAGAGCTTTTTCTCTTTCCTGTCGACCAAAAGCGACTCGTGCTGGAAAGGTTCCTTACTGAGCGTCCTGGCATGGTCTTCGATAACTTTCCTCATGATCACATCGAGATATTTCTCTTTACAGTCTTTCTTGAACTCTTTCACGTCGGATTCTTTCTCATCATTGTCCCAACACAGATTAGTCACTTCTTTCATTGAAAGAACTGCGTCAGGATTGCATTCGTCCACAACTCTGTCCGCCATTCCTTGTTTGTTTATCTGCCGATCGTAGATTTTCTTTTCGAGACAGCAGTCCATCACCAATCGGTACACAAAACATGGCTTCTTTTGACCATATCTGTTGAGAAAATAAATATGAAAAACCCACGACATCTCAAACAAAAATTTGTGTATTCAATACGAAATGAATTTTAAAATGGGATGTCTCGATTACAGAATAAAATATAATGCACACCTGTAAACTCGACAAACAGCTTGAGTGTCGTGGCACGGATTCCAGCTGGCATCGAATACAATGACACGATTGGCACCTACTAAGTTGATTCCCAACGACCCTGCTCTCGTTGAAACAAGGAAGAGATGGATGTTTGGATTTGAATTGAATTCGTTGATTAATTTTTCCCTCTCTAAGGCACTAGTTGAACCGTCAAGACCTGGTAGAAAAAAACACACCAATTAAACATTATATTGGATTTGAATTGCACAATTTCCGCAATAACCTATTACATAAATATTAAGCAAAGATGACAGAAGAAAACAATTGAACTTACGATAATAACTCCTACTTCTAGCCCAGAGACAATCAGTGCCCGGAATATAATTTCTTTGAAGAAAGTCTTCGATGAGATTTAAGGTGAAGAGACTCTGACTGAAAAGTAAAAGTCTGTCTCCGAGACGAATGCTCTCTTCCAAAACGCAAAATAATATTTCCATTTTGGCTGAATTTTCAATTATTCCTGGAATATATCCTTTTAATATTTCGTTAGCCCATTCAAATGGAACCTCTTCCTTCATGTCATTTTTTTTAGAATCGCTATCGTCATCTTTGTCGCTTTCTTTACCGCTTTCGTCGTCCTTATTTTTGCTTTTGTCTTTCGAATTTCGTTTATTATTTTTTTTATCCTTCGCTTTACTGCGATCTTTAGCTTTTTTGCTCTTATTTTTATCAGCTTTTTCCTTAGATTTCAAATCTGCAGCCTTAGAAGTGTTTTTCTTAGATGGCACTTTTTCATCCTTTTTGGGATCTTCGGCAACCTTCACGACGGGCAGTTCCGTTTCAGGCTTGACCTCTTCAACTTTGGGCTCAGGCTTGACTACGGGTTCCACTTTTACCTCCTGTTTGATTTCAGGCTTAGTGTCATTTATCAACTTCATAGTGTCCAAGTCGGCTATTTTTATTTCCCCGTCCGAATCTGCTTTGGATTCATTTTTTACTTCTAATAGATGTAAATTTTGGCTCGACTGCTCAGTGGGTTCATTTTTAATAGACTCGTCGAGCCCTCCTGGCCACAGAAGCGAAGAAACTCCTTCTATCGAAGATTTGGTATCTTGCTCTGCGGACGCGGCATCGGCAGTCTGATAAGGAGGATACAGGCCGCTGTTATAGACATTCTGCACCGAACTGTCAGGGTTTTGGGGGTTGTTAAAAGGAGCAGGAACAGGCTCGGAAGTCTGTTGGTAAGGGGTTCCGTTGGAACCTTGCATATTATTACCGAACGCTGGATCGACACCGTCTCCGTTGGTTCTATTCTGGTTGAAGCCGTGGTAAGGTTGCGTCTGTTGGGCATAAGGATCGTACATCGAACTGTAGGGATCTTGATTGCTTTGATAGTTAGGTGGATTTTGAGGAGGATAATAATTAGGATCAGTATTGTTATAATAATTATTATCAGCCCCCCAATAGCCTTGAGGATTATAGGCGTGATTTTGCGGATAATGTTGCATATTCTGCTGCTGAGGAGGCGGAATGCTACCATCGGCGGGTGCCATGTGAGGATTTTGCTGGTTATATTGATTGTTATAATCGCCTCCGTAAGGTTGATTTTGATAATACCCACTGTTGTAAGGCTGCTGGCCGTAGGAATCGTTCTGACCGTAATAATTATTTTGGGGAGGATACTGGTGGTAGCCTTGATAAGGCGGGTAGTTATTTGGCGGAACCTCTCCACCATATCCGTAGTTCTGGGGACCGTTAGGATTCTCACTTTTCGAAGGATCATACTGATTATGATATGAATCATTAGGAGCACTGCCAGTGTTAGGTGGAATAGTTGCCGCCGGTTTACCGCTGTTGGCCTGGAAATAAACAAACACATTTTACACACATAATTAATAAAGGTAAGTCAGAGAGAACACAATATGTAGTATTAATAAAAAAAATCACATTAATGAATAAAATCGAATGTAAAAAAAAAATTATCAGATAAAACATAACTACTGTGTGACCGCTATACCAGTGCGTGCGGGACCGAGGCGCTGCATGCATTTCCGGTATAACAGTCGCAAAAAAAAGATTGCCAGAATTTGAAAATCTTTATTCCCTAATAATACTCAAAAAAAATTATACCTTTTTAATATAGATAGTAAATGAGTTTCAATATGTACTATGGTTTGCCTTGATAATTTATATCGGTTTTTAAAACCATTAAAAGACTTGGACAAAGCGTCGGTATTTCTTTTCTTAGCTTGTAAAAAGATTGAACTCTGCCTGATGGCAAAATCAAAATCGTCTATTATGCTAGTTTTTTTTTCATCGCCTATGTTTTGTGAGTGATTTTATAAGCTTGTCTCCTGTATTGACCATCTTTTTTATATTTTAAATTGTTCTTACACTCACATCTATAATTAACAAAAATGGAATAGCAAAAGAGAGCTGTTTGGGAAAAGGCCATTAGGATTCGTTCATATTTTAAAATAAGCCATTTATATATTGCTAAAAATATTTAATATACAAAGTGTGTATAAAAAACAGTTATTAAAGTGTACAAACAAAATTATTTTTTGTTTAAAAAACACCAATAATACTTTGACTCGCAATTAAATCAAAGTTTATAAATTTCCCATTTTTTTAAAATTGGGGATTTTTTTTAGAATTTGGTAATACAGTGATTTCATCGCTGTCATTTTTGCAATTCGTTCATTTGCTTTTTTCAGTGGAATTAATGGTGATCCGTTCAACTTTTATTCTTTACAAAACTTAGTTACATTGGCGATAATATTTTGAGCTTGAGAGCGCCAAGGTTTAGGCATGATTGAAGCGATAATCAGTATGATGACGGCACGACTTTTCAATACAGACTAAACTCGTGGACTAAGTGAGGTAAGTAGAATGCGCTTTGCGGAGGGGGGTTGCATATTTAGTTTCAACGGTCATCGCGTTTCCGTGCGCAAACTTATAGAAGTCAGAGTCAATATTTTCGGTCAGGTATCATCATACCGGAGCAACTGCTATTGACTATCTTCACTTCTTTTGTTTAGACATGCAGTCACTACTCCCTGACTGAATACTGACTATGGAATTGTATAGCACGTTTAGTAATTTAGAGATGCCAAAGTTAATCAGTTTTTGTGGTAAATTGTAACTGGAGACGAAAAGTGGGTGCTGTATAACAATACTATTCAGAAAAACAAAGGTCACCTTCCGGTCAGGTATCTGTTTCAACCAATGTAAACAATAAACAAGGTTTTTCTGTGTATGGTGGAATTTTTCTGGAGTGATAAGATATACTATGAATTGCTTGAACTTGGGAAGACTGTTTAATATATCGTGTATAGTGTATTATAAAAAAGATTAAAATAGTGACTCCATTTGTCTCTGCCAATGGACAAAACAGGATTCTTAACACGGTAAAGCAAGGCCTCAAGCTGAAAGTGGCTCGAGAAAAAATAAGGGTGTTTGGGCTGAATGTTTTACATCAATGTCGCATCAACTTTTGGATTAGATTGTCAGAACAGGTATTGATACATTGAATGCCAAGCTTGTAGAGACGTTCTCAACGTATAACAATGTGGATACAAATTTATAAATAGAGAGGAACCTTAAATTTAGGTAAGAATCGAAGAATGTGTTGGTTTACAGTGAGGTTTTGAATGACTAAAAAGACAATTTACCGGCAGTATCCGTATTCCAGTATTTTGATAAACATATCACCCGCTGAAACAGAACTTACACTGTGCATACAAATCTCTGTCAAATAAAGCGATTGCAAAATTTACCATTTTGTCTTTTTTAGCAGTGGACCTGGTTGCTCTCTTTCCTTTTTTAGTGATTGGAGTTTGTTGATTATTGATGGCGCCTTTCATTAAGTTTGCATTATCTTCAATATCCAAATCGTAATCTATAAGAGCTGCCATCTCATTCCGTTTCTTTAGAAAGTAGTACAGCACATCGGGATGATTCCAAATCTAAACAAAGTGCATAGGTATTGACATTTTGAACTATAACTCATTCTACATGAAATATTTCCAAACTGTTATCAAATAACGAACCTTGCAACAGACAGCAAACGCTTTCAGAGGATTCGGTACAGTCTTTTTCCGTACAACTTCATTCATAAATGTATCATATAATTTCCTCTGAAGATCTGTCATTCGAACTAATAAAACGTATTCTTCTTTTTGAGGTAAGGTCGTCTGCAATACAGCATGTGAACGCCTGAAATATAAAAAAGGCATCAGTCAAATATGTAATTTTCATATTTTCGATGGACTCAGCGGTAACTTTGTGAAAGATCATTTTAATACAATTTTTTTAATGAAATTCAAAATGACTTTGATCAATTCCAAGTATTGTGTCAACAACAGTGGCACGTGTTTCACCTCTTTCAGAGGCATCTTCAGATTGAAGACTGAATAATTAATATTCATATTTTCAATGGACGCGGCGATAACTTTGTGGAAGTTCATTTTAGTACAAATTTTTTAATGAAATTCAAAAAGACTTGAGACAAACAACAGTGACACAAGACATGGAAATCATTTTTAATTTCAATAAAAAAAAATTAAAAAATTTGAATGTAATTTTCATCCTTCGGAATAATTTTAAAATGAGATATAAGCTACCAACCTTTGCACAAAGCCAACAAGTAAAGAATGCAGAACGTGTGCTCGATATCTCATAAGTCGTATGTCCTGAGGTGTAGAATCTATACATTGACCATTCTGAATTGGCCTCTCAAACATGTTGCTGAATTCCGTTTTGGTACCCAAATAATTAGGACGCACGAA
Source organism: Himalopsyche anomala (assembly GCA_031772345.1). Lineage (NCBI taxonomy): Eukaryota > Metazoa > Arthropoda > Insecta > Trichoptera > Rhyacophilidae > Himalopsyche > Himalopsyche anomala. The sequence goes on along the minus strand of CM062822.1, from coordinate 9,449,813 downwards.
ATCAACCATACACCAATATTCGAGTAAATTATTCTGCAGCGGATAACCTAACAGAAAAAAATCATCAGTCAATGAAACAAAGTGTTAAAAAAAATTATCGAGATCAACTAGTTTGCGATGTATTTAAAGCAAAAACAATGGTAAATCAAAGATTCTTAAAAAGTGCAGCATTTACCTGTGAGCACAACTCGTCGCTTTGTCCTCATCTGTTTGAGAGCGTACGAAATATTTGAATGAGAATTCTTTATTCTGTGACCCTCGTCACAAATAACTAGGTCTGGACCGGGTTTCACCAAGGCGTCGTGCATTTCTAAAAAAAGAAATAAGTTTTGAAAATGAGAACTTTGCAAACGGACTTTCAAAGCTATTTGAAACATTGGACACTACTTGCAAATATTACAATGACAATTTGAATGAACGCTCACCATTAAGAAGTTTTTTGTCTTCATCATTTTCGTCATCGTCTTCTTTTTTGTCCTCTTTTTCGCCATCTTTTCCTAATTCACCTTCGATTCCTTGTTTTGAATCAGCCTTCGAACCGTCCAAATTCATGGATTCGTTGCCATCCTTTTTCTCATCGCCCTCCCCGGTCTGTTTGCTGTCAGATTTTTCTGAATCCATTTTGTCTTTGGAAGATTCGTTTGACTTTTCTTTGCCTTTTTCGGCGGGATCATTTTTTTTCTTCCTGTTTCTCGGTTTCTTATTCTTTTTCATGCTCAACAAACGGTAGAGTTCATATCCAATCATAAGAACGCCTCCAGTTTGAGTCCAATCCTGTCCAGAATTATATTATTAAAAAATTGATGTTGCAAATTGGATTGTTAATACCAATGTGTGTAATTTGTTTTTACACCGAGTACCGTATCATATTTTAGTACAAGAAAAAATAAATAACTTACGTGAATGACTTTAGCTCTCGCTTGAAGTGTTTTATGACTATCATTTAGTACGTATATTGGAAAATTCCTCGGGCGTACTTCGCCGTGAGAATTTAAAGGGCTCGCTGAAGGATCTAACGGCAACCACATGTTGAACTCGGCAACCTGAAAAGTCATTTCATTAGTACAAAAAGAATATATTTCGTATGAGGTCAACAAAATAGAATTGAAACCAATTACTCCACAACTGAAAAACAATGACTGAGACAAGAAAGGCTAAATTCTTAAATTCCTTAAAACACATTTTACAATCAAATTGGAATAAGAAGTTAACATCATTGTAAAACTGATATTGTTAAAGAATTATTTTTCAATGTTTTATATTTTCTAAGCCATTCTTGATGACAAGAGTTTCAGGGTAAAATTGTTTTCTTTTATTTCGAGTGTACAATAAATTTATAAATATTTCTCTATTGTTTTTATTGACCTTTCAAAATAGTTTTCAAGTGTTTTAGAAGGAATCGTTCAAAGTAAAAATGTTTTCTCTGATAAAATAATCCCTATTCAGTTTTGGCCAACTTACTCGAAAACCAAAGGTTATGCAATCAATTATTAGAATGAATCAATTATTTCAGTACATAAATAATTAAAGATAAAAAAAAATGATTTTTCTCACCCAATTTTGCAGCGTATTGATGGGCATAATGCACAGAACAGTTTTCGATTTGGTGTGTCTCAAAAATATATCACAGAAGCAAACGATTTGCAGAGTTTTTCCCAGACCCATAGAGTGCGCCAGGATACATCCGAAACCAGTTGATGTGGAGAACCTCTCCACCGATTCAATTATATTATCAAACAAAAATCTAACTCCACCGATCTGTAAAAAATACATTGGTATAAGTAACATAATTCATTTATAATGTCGCTGTTCACTATTTATTTCTTGTGAACCACTCTTGAAATGGAAACCTTACTGCGATCTACTTGAAGTGGAAGTTCATTACAAAATTTATAAAAATTATTGGATAATGGCACTTACGAGACTGCAGCAATATCATTACAATTTTTCTCTTTGAAAGAACAGGGGTCTTCCTTACAGATAGTTTGACAGTTTTAAGTAACCAAGAAAATGTTGGTTTATTGTTTATGACGCATCTAGATTAAACTTAATTATTTTTTAAAATTTAAGATTTCGACTACTGAAGGTGCTTGGTGGAATTTCAATATTAAATTTATATAAAATTTATTTATTTTTGATTATAGTGTAATTTTATTCCCACAAAACACCACAGCAAAACATACCTCATCTCGCAATCTACATTTGTTGTACATCTTGTACATCTTGTACAACTGTTTTATAAATATGTTTTGGACATTTGTTTTGCATAATTGTGGGGTTATAATGCAAAACGTACTATTTCCAAAACTCGAACTTTTCAGTATAGTCAAATACTATACAGTGAAACCTCGATTTTACGTTTTCCAAGGGATCCTGGAAAAAAACCGGTAATTGCGGGAAACGGTGAATGCGGGAAAGCTTCAAATAATAATAAACAAGTAAAATCTTAAAAAAACATTTATTTATTAGTTACTTGTACATACTGTCCTTTATGCTAGTTTGTTTCTTTGTTGTTTGGCACTTTAATCGGAACAAAGACGCCTCAAACTCGCGTACTTTTCTAAGAGCGGATTCATCGATTTCTTTGGAATAGAAAAATAATTTTATTTTTTCGAAGGCCAATAATGCTTGTGTAAATGTCGGAATAGGTTCGGTATTATGGTCTTCGCCATCTTCTTCTTCACTGCTGTCATTAGTTGCATCACATAATGACTCGATTGTTTCAACGCCACAGGTAGTGGCGGATTATCCCATAAGCGCAAGAGGCGCGCGCTTGGGGCCTCCAAATTTTAGGGGTCTCAAAAATAGCATAAATCATATAAATCCTTATATTTTAATTTCAGTTTTCAATATTCATTATTATTCTATGAAGAGTTTTGTAACACTTTTATGTTATTAGAAAAACAGGGCCTCCAAAATTTATTGCGCCTAGAGCCTCCAAAGTGCTTAATCCGCCACTGGCCACAGGTAGCTAGCTCACTGTCACTGTAAAGCACTGGTACAATTTGGAGGGTAATAAACTACCTTGATGTTCTTAAGAAATGAAGTATCTCGAGGATGGGCGGCACAATTGTCTATAAATAGTAGTATTTTACGCCCCTGAGCACTAATTGAGGAATCGAAATTCCTCAAGAAAGCCATAAAAATATCGGTGTTCATCCATGCCTTCTTGTTGGCGTGGTATTTTACGGGAAGTGTTTTTATATTCTTAAAACATCGAGGTTTCAGCGATTTTCCTTCTTCTTCTCAGCTGAGTTTTAGTTTTCTTTATGGGTGGCGGCATTTTAGTTTCAATTTGGGAAAAAAAATGATACGAGATGTGAGGCAATATTGAACGCAACTGACTTGTACGAATCCAGCTACGCGACCAAAAAGTTTGTATGTACAGGAATTATTATTATCATGAATTTTAAACAATTCTACATTTGCATCATAAACAATAATACGCGTGTGGTGGATTTCAACCCAAAAAAAAATAGCACAAGCGTCCAATGCATCTAACATGTACAGTGCATTCCAACGTGTCTAGACATAACACCTGCACTCGGCTGTCAAACTTACTTGCTGAGATATGGAGAAATATGCAATAAAAACGGTCAATCAGGATAATATTTGTGACGGGACCAAAATATTTAGACGGTTTATCGAGGAAATCGGTAAATCGGGGAACGGTCAATGCGGGATTATTTAACATTGTTCTTATGGGAGTTTGACGGGACTATAAAAAATAAACGGTCCAGCCGGGAAAACGTATTATGCGAGAACGGTTGATTGAGGTTCCACTGTAACGAATAACACAAACAAAATAACATTTGCATAAAAATATGATTTCCAATTTGAAAACGACAGTGTCTTAGACATTTTATATTAAAACTAATAGGACCAGTCAATTCCTTAGGCTTGAATTACTCTATCTGCATACCTAACTCAATATCGTTCATTTTGGAAATAGTACGTTATGCATTATTGCCCCACAATAAATAGCCTCAATTTACACAGAAGATTCATTGTATACATATTTAAATAATATATAAATCACCTGATGCGGTTTGATGATTCTTCCGATTTGTGGAGCTAGAAATATATCTTCCTCGTTTTCTGAATGGCCGAAATTAATAACAACCCTGCCTTGGTCATCAGGAATATTATAAGTATCGTTCACATGTAGACCTTTAAATAAATATAATTCGGTTAGTATTGAGATATATTAAACCGGAAAAAATCTCATTGTTTTGACCACTTTGTATTTATCTAACACTAGAGATTGCAATACCTGCATTACCGAAACTGGGATCCCAGTATTTATGGTGTTTTTTCAATATTGAAATGTCTGTTTTGAAAATGCGAAGATTATCTCATTTTGAAGTATGTATTGTAAATAACCCAATTTCAAATGTATAGAAACAATTACATATTTATATAAAACTGCTCACAATGAATTGAAATATTTTCAATCAGCTAAGAGTTATATCAATACCGATAGGTTTCAGAATTGGTGCGGCTTTCAATGTAGTTATTTATGAAAATCAACCATTTATAATTATATATTTTTTAATACCAGTATTTAATATGAAACACAGGTATTGCAATCCCTATTTGATATAAAAGCTAGGCTTTGGTAACACATGGGAGTAAAAAATAAGATGCTTAATTAATCAAGGTTGAATAAACACCGTTATTAAGATAAATCTGTACTACACACAAGACGTTTACCAGAATTTTGCGGATCCTCTTCAGGTTCAGGACTGGGCGGTAATTCCGAATCACTCAACATTATACAGTCGTCGGATTCTGAAGACGGACTCTCACTACTGCTGCTACTGCTACTACTGTCGACTATTTCCACCACATCCTTACGAACCCCCTTCACCATTTCTCCACCCTTACCCACTTTGCTCACAGGGGAAATGGATACGCTAGGTGTTAGATTTCCTGAAAATATTAATATTTTAACACGATCCACCTTTAATATATTTTAAGGAATGTTAAAAGTAATTATTAAAAGCTAAAAAAATAATTGAATTATTATTGAATCAAATAAAGTTTAGAAATCGATACAATTGAAAGTGTACCTTTGTTTCTTTGAGCTTTCAGAAGTTCCAGCTGTCCAGGTTTCAATGTTGTCTTTTTCATTTCTCCAGAAGGTAACTTTACCATTACCGTGTTAGGCAAACTGAAATAATTTAAAAATCAATATTAATTCTCAATTTGTAACCTAATATTAAGCTGAAGAATGAAAAGCATTTCATGCGACACAGAATGGTATAAATGAATTATGACGGATAACCCTCCATCAAATTGATGGGTGGGTGGGTCAGTGAAATTTGGCCATTATCATTAAGCCCATGAATTATCCTTCTTTCAGTATGAATTTTAAAAAAAGAGTCCTTAAATACATATACACTAACTCCTTGATTTGTGCAGAATGTGTTATGGGTGATTTCATTTGTATGCAGTTAAGAAAAGACAACATTAAAAAAAAAATACTAGCGCATATGGCTTATCTTTCATTTTTGCACTTGACTTGCACCTCTCAAACGCATCTGCAGTGTGTTTTAAGTTATGAATCAAAGTGTATGTGTGCTTCAGATTTTGCTTTTTTACTACATAATTTCACAAAATTTTAGAAACATTTAGACTTGATTAAAAAAATGTTACAATTATTGTTTCAATGATATTTTTTTTTTCTCGGCAAGTTGAAATGTTGATAAATAATATTTGGTGTTTTTGTGATGCGCACATAAAAAGTTTGATACCACTGGTATAGGACATCAATAAAGAGAGGTTACATATATTTGCATTAAATGAAACTCGCTAAAAAAAATAATCAGATCTGAATGAAATGAGTATGATTCATTCAATAATTATTCATTGTTAACATTATTAAATTTGAATTTTCTGAATGCTGTACTCTTCCATTAACCATGTCGTTAACGACCCAGGATTCGCCTTTCGGCATCTTCAGGCTTTTCAAGTACATAAATTTGCTTGAACTGACGCGAAGTGAGCAGTTTGCATTGTTTATATACAAACATAAAATTGGATCACTCAGTAATTGTTGTTAACATAATCAATACGAATAGCGAGAACTTTTTGATGTTAATGAGTTTAGGTGACTTATGTGGGTAGATTATAATTATCGGGTATCAATGAATCTCGCTATCTCCGAAGTCGTCGTCATCGGGTTCAACTGTATTTGCAAAGAGTACTGGAAATCATATATTGACATGTATTTATATTCACTCACAAAAGTTTAAAAAAAAAATGAATATCTATTCAACAGAAATATTTGGCTGGAACAAAGACGAAACACATTTAATACTACTCATAGCGGATGCAGGGTAAATCAGAAAAATCAGTATGACATTCCGCCGATGTAAATATATTAAGAATACCTATAGCTCCTTTACAGGACTCACTTTAACTTGTGTCCGGACATAGAGTTAGAGCCCGCGGCGGACCTCTTCAAGACAGACGATCCCCCCAGATTACCAGCCTGCAGCATAGAAACGACTCGTGCTTGCGCTCGTTCTTGTTTTCCTAAAGAAATCTGCCGTCGGACTTCTCGAATGATCCGCTGCTGTTCTTGAACGCGAGCCAGACGCTCCGACTCTTGGCGCTGAGCGGCCAGAGTGGAGGCGTCTAACTGCTTTTCATCCATTACTTCGCGGATGTTGCGGCGCACATTGAGCGCATTAGTCGATTTGTTTTTCTGTAACATATTCAGAGTTGATGAAAATCACATTTAAAAATCATACAATTGCTCTTAAGTACAGTTTTGTTTGTCGATTCTGACTCAAAAATCAAAATTCATATAACTCGTGTGCAAATTGACAACATAAATACTAAATGCATCAATTAAATTAATGAAACCATATATCTTCCACTTTCGATACCGATTGCTGGAGAAGTATTCAAGACTGTAAATCACCAATAAACAGATATATACACAAATTCTCTTTTTGTACGGTTTATTTTACACTGTCCAATATAACGGAACCTATCTTTAATTTCTTCATGTACACTTCATCTTTTTATACGATTTTATTTTGCACGGCTTTTTCGCATGGAACGTGTCCCCCTTGCAAAAAGAGAATTGGGTGTATATAAAAATATCATATGTTCATATCAATACAGAGTTGATGAAAATGATAACTCAGAAAAAGAGAGAGATCTAAGTATATTTATATAATAGATTATAACATGTGATATCTACAAATCCCACCCACTGCCTAGTGATTTACTAACGGCAAGACTTGTCCAAGCCTTATTCTTCTATCCCTACTCTCTTCGAATAATAGAATTTGAGCAACTCAGTAACAAGCAGTTCACGCATAACAACATATGTTGAAATAAACTCCATTGGGAGTCCATATGTTCCACATTGGTAGCGAACATGCTCAAAAGAAGATTATAATATACCTTGGATTGATGTGAGAAATCACTGGTTTTTAATTTAAAATTATGTTTTTAGAACTGAATGCATTTCTTTGTTTACATCAAAATCGGTAAGAATAACCTATACCAAGCATGGGGAACCTGCGGCCTTTTGGCTACTCTGGTGCGGCCTTCTGGCCAATTCTCTAATTCTGAGAATTTTTGTCATTTTGTAAATTCTTGGTATTTTCGATATCAAAATCCTTGAAAGACCTAACAAAATTGTCCCACGCTGGTTATTTTGGGAAATCTGCAAATTTCTTGGCTTTAGAAAATGGTATGAAATTGTTTCCGACCAAAAATTATTCCCTAGTCAATGTTTACTGCGGCTTTCTTGTCGAATCAGAAAAATGAATGCCGCCTTGGAAGAAGAAAAGGTTCCCCATCCCTGACCTATACCAAAGTAGTGTAGTAGAACAGCGGTCTGCAAACTTTTTGGACTCACTGGCCACTAAATTCACAATTTTAATCCAGCGGACCACTAAATGGGCTTTTATTCGTCTAAAATTGCACTTAGTTCATAAAATAAAACTGTTAATTACAATTAAATTATAAAAGTTTTATTAATTTTTATTGTGATGGATGTTCCTGGATATTTGAAATGATAAAATTTATATTTGGCTCCAATGATGTAACTGCAAGACTGAATTTATTTCAATCCGAGAGCAATACTGTGTTTTGATTGCTGTGACAGATGAAAAGGCCTTTTCGCATAAATATGTTGTGGAGAATTGAATTAGAATTTTCATCGCCTCTACACTAAGCAAAGGGTGTGAATGAAATTTAACTTTGAGTGTCGTTGGATGAAAGATCGATGAGGCTTTTTTTACCTTCATACATAATTTAATATCTTGAATGTTTGCTCCAAACGGATTTATTATTCACATATTACCATTCTAGGATTTTTTCTGGTTGTAGGATTAGAAAATTAAAATAATGTCAGATTTCTCTGCGGACCACTAAAATTTTCTCGCAGACCGCGCTTTGCCGACCGCTGTACTAGAATACTGATTACACTTTTAAGAAAAGAATTGTGCTCTTAAAAAAGAAAGAAGATAATGTGAGAATATCAACAATAATACTAACATCATCTTCTGTTTCAGCCGGTGTTGCAGTCTCTCCTGATTTTTCTCCATTTTCAGTCGGAGGGTCGGGATTAGTTTCATCATCCCGTTTGACAGATTTGACACTTATTTCACCCATTTCCTTCAGTTTTTCGGTGATGTCATAGTCTGCATCGTCACCGGTCTGAGCTGCCAACATTTCACTTCTGGAACTTTCCAAAAAGTGAGCTGACTTTTCGATTGTAAATTCATTAGCACCTAAAATGTCCTCAATATCGACATTTTTCGATAAATCTAATTCATTACTGTCATTAATTATATCACAAATAGAAAGAGTCTTTTCACTTGCAACGATATTAACATCGGAATCTTTCGGATCCCTTGACCCGCACCCCGGTACACTTTGATTTTCAGAAGTACTTTTAGGTTGTCCAGGAACTACGATGTCTCCCGTTTCGGGGTCTATAAAACTTTCATTGCCTTGGTCGGGTTCCAGACCGGCCGCGGGATCAATGGTAAACTCGCGATCACTGAAACCGTCACTTGAGAAAGAGTCATCTCTCCTAGTATAACTGTCATCACTGTCTTCACCTAACAATTCTTCTAGTTCCACAATATCACCGCCGGCTATCGTTTTTATAGTCAAACCCGTGTCCAATTTCATTCTTTTACTAAACTTTTGAAACTCTTTTAAAGCATCACTTTTTCTCTTCTGTTTGAAGAAGTCCCTGGCCATTTTCGGCGGTAATTTGTTTCTTTGCCGGGGTCTACTGTACTGCTGTTTTCGAACAGGGATGGCGGGAAGCTGGGGGATGTCCTCTTCCGAGGAGTCCTCGTCCGCCGAAACGTCGTCTTCGCCGCTGTCCAGCAAGTCGCCCGAACCGTCAGACTCCATCTCGGAATCGTCCTCGACCAGCTGAGCTTTCGCCTTGGCGACGCCAGCCGATACGAGGCCTGTTGCAGTGTTATCCATCACAGGTGTACTTCTGAAACAATGCAACGCCGAAAATACTCATTACATACGAAATGACACTACACACGATTTCACCGATGCGAGCATTTACTGAAACGAAGACGGCACGGCGATGTTAATTATTTAAAGCAGATCACACATTATGTATTGATTCATTTACAACAGGCGAACTCTGCATTTAATTTAAAGACAAAAATATTATTATTAACAATTGCAAGTATTGTTTGTCGAATGCTTTCGAGTCGATCGCGATCCGCTATGGGGCTTTTAAATATTCAGCGTCTCACCTGATATCATTGTCGCTGAATGACTAAAAACACATTTTTCATAGTTGTGTATATTTGTTTAAATTTTAATTATTGTTCGCAATAATTAGTTCTTCGGAAGCCATTATTTCGGTAAATAGCATTTTCCGACAGACGAGTATTTACAAAATTTATCAGCAGATGTCAGATGAATTGCCACTTAAATTTTACCCAAAAGTGAAGCCCAATGGAACAGTAAAATTTAGTCCATTTTCCTGTGCATTTATTTTCGTTAGTTCTAATCTAGTCAAAGCCATTTCCGATTATTTTTCAAAGGAAAATAAGCGTTATTTACAATTGACGTTTGGTGAATAATCTTCATAAACTATTTTAGATGGCAACATTATCGATCGCATTCTTGCTCTCTAGCGTGTTCGAAAAGTTTCACATTTTTAAAAGATCACGGATCCATCATTTTTCCAATGAAAACAATTTATTACCCACCTAATTTTGAAATCCTTGTGTAGATATTTATAAGAAAATTGATATTAAATATTTTATACAAGTGCTTAATAATTTGTTCTCCAATTCTTTTCGATAACAGTAGTAAAATTTGTGTAAAAATGTATTTTATATTGAAAAATATTTAAGAATTCAAAGATGACATAATTTTTTTGTTTTAATGTTTTTGTAAATTGTGGTTTACCAGAACACGAAATAAGATAAATTTCGCAAATTATGAAAAATTCAATAGACTTTTTTTGAATTTCATTGTTATAAATTAACACAAAATCTTTCAGGTTAACATAGAAGCGTGCCGCATTTAAATATTCATACTATCGGTTTTGAGAGTTAGTAAACTTTCATTTTTTTAATTCTACCGTTTTAAACTATAACCTATTTTGTTTTAGAATTAATAGAACTTCTAGGAATTATAAAAGTAAAGTTCAAATGAATATTTTTGCAATTTTTAATTATATTTTCCACACAAATTAAGTCCTATAATGTGTAATAAACTCACAAATCTTCAATTAATAGAATTCATTTGACCCCAAATGGCTTAATATTTTAAATTCCTTAAGGAATCTTTCATAAAATAAGATATATATTGAAATATTTATCACTGGCACCTTGAAGCTTAGCTTAGCATACGTCTTCACCTAATATCTCAATAAATATCCTTTAGCATATAGTGATATCAATAGGAGGAACATACGCTTCACACACAGAGAGTATGAGAGGCCTCCTAACATCCAACTGGTAGAGAAGCATTGATACTGCAATTCGAACAGAAGACGGCACCAAGTCGTATTTCGTAATTAAAGTTACTTGTTAATGCTGATAAACAAGATATATATATTCGGAATTTTAAAAAATCATAACGTTTTTTCAATATATCAACATACAAATGGGCCTTTGAGAGGTGAAGTGAACCAACTAATAAGTGTACCTTTTTTCTTGGACTTTTAAGTACTATCACGTATTTACTTAGTGATTTGTATATTTTTATTTTACAGAGATACCACTATTGCAATGTGTATCGACTGAGGTTACTTCATTTTTATGATACTTTAAGACGTGTCGAATATAACCACACATCTGACGTTTTTTTTCTAATATACCACTTGGTTCACCTCCTCTCTGATGGCTCCTGTCTCATAGGTTTTTTTATAATTCTTCTCATTTTCTGAGCCTTTCATGTAGAAGTATTTTTATCTACAAAAGCATCACATCAAATGAACATTCACCTCACACTTACAACTGCATAATGAGAAATGCCTACTAGCAAAAAATAAAGCAGATACGCCAGTATTGTATACCTATAGATGCGGATCCATCTTTATTCTTTGGTACCAATTAATTGAACGTGGAAACAGCAATTATTTTTATTCAATGAGTTATTTTACTTGTATGCATACCATCACTCTTATTAGTAATGTAGCATTTTAATCGGACTACTAAAATGCTTAATGTTTATTACAATTAACTCCCGAGAAACACTTCTCACCTAATATAGTAATCCATACTGCATGTTATGTTGTACTTACACATCATTTGTATCATGAAATGTAAAAGTTTACTTTTTTTATTTAGGATTTCGACTGAAAGTGGTTGGTGGAATTTCAATATCAAATTCTGTACATTTCCACACTTGAATGCCTGAGGATACGAAAAGGTAAAACCTGGGTTATAAGAAACAAAACACATGGAAATTTACAAAAATCGAGCGATTTAAATTTAAAGGTTTGGTAATGTTGATGTTTTTTTTTTAGAATAAAAATGCAAGACACGAATAATGTGATAATTTATTTATAACTCAATAATATATTTACATAATTCATCACGAATTATCTTTCAAAATGATGATAAATTAATATGCTTCCTAAAATATTGCTTCGATTAATGGGCACCAATAAGCCGATGCTCGCGCAGACGCAGGCGACGCTCTCTTTCATATTCCTTCATTCTCAAAACATAGCTGGAAAAAAGAGGATTGGAAATTAAATCAAGTGAAATGGTAATAATTGAAGTGGTTTACTAAATTTATAAGAATTTTTAACATCGGTGCCCGAGTTCAAATTAATCACAAAACTATGATTATAGAGGAAGTTTTAACCAGGGCTGTGGAGCTGAGTCTGAAAAACCTTATGACTCGGACCCATTTAAAAAAATAATTTTATGTTGTATATTCAAACCACAATAGTCCGAAGTGTTGCCACTGCACGCATGCTAGGCCGACTAAAGATGTTCTTATTGTATAAATATTTATAAGTTAAAATTAAATGATTGAAAAATTTCTTTGGAGTCAGTCGTCTTTTTTTTACACAACTCCATAGCCCTGGTTTTAGCTCACATCAGTGTTTTCATTCCTGAAAATAAATATGGTTGCATGATTCAAATACCATATGCATGCAACCACTACTTCTTGAAGTAGATTATATGATTTATTATCCTCAACTCCATGACAAGAACATGTTAACTGGAAATTGTTAAAAAATTATCGTGTTTTTGAAATTTGTGTTTTAATGATATGTTTGGCACAGTAGTTTAAAATTCCCTCCATTTTTTATTTTTTTCTACTTAGTAATCGATACAGCATATTGAATTTGTCTGGGTAGCCAGTGCGTCGACTGGCCACCTGCAGCTTTTTTTTTTCAACCGATGGCCCATTTTTCATTTATGTATCAATATTTCTAACATATGTAATAAAAAAGAAACATTGCTCTCGATAAATATTGATAATTTTACTGCATGCCTGCGAATAGCGGTGTTCACATGTTCGATTTATGAACAAAATAATGTAATATCTATTTTCAAAATACATATAAACAACATAATTTTTTTACTATCCCATCATGATATTTGAATAAAAGTGGTATAAGTTATATCATTAAATAGTAAGCCCCTAGAATGGAAAATGCGGCAGGCCGTGGACTAGAGCAGGCTTGTCAAACAGACGGCACGATAGGTAAGCAGTATTTTTATCAAAATTTACTGCAGAATGCGACTGAAGCAGCACACGCTGCCTTCAGAGGCGCCTGAGTCACTCCAATAGCATCCAGCAAAAGTCTCGTATTTGTTCAATGGTTATTATTAATTTGATGTGCAATAATGTATTAAGCCCTTGGTGGTAAATGATTTTGACATGCCTGGACTAGAGAATAAACGTTGTGCTTTGGTGGTATACACACAGGAAAAATTTGGCAGTTTTGTTGAAATTGCAATCTAAAACGACTCCACAGCTCTAGTTCAAAGCAGTCAGATACAGTGCTTGAACAATAAAAAGCCATCAATGCAGTTAACAAATTCTTATCTATATGGGTCTTCATTTATGTCATGTGCTGTAAATGACAATGAGATAATTTGAAAAAATATAAGTTCAGGACAATAAAATTGACGATTCTGGATTCCCATATAGATAATTCAAGTATATTCAAATATACAGAAATTTATCAGTAGTAATTACTGCGTTGGGGATATTGTTTTTTCTTAACATCACATAGAAATATCAATGAAAAAAAAACATAAAGAGAAGCTGGGAAATTATTTGTGAGGAAGAACAATAAATGCACACAATTGATATTTATTTTAGAAGCACTATTTTGATTCATTCAAATATATACTCGATCCTATTTTTCACGGGTGATATGTTCCAGGGACTACTCCGTGTATAAAAAAGATATAGTGAATAAAGGAAAACATGATATAGATAAAGAATAAACAACTGAATTGTAGAATCTAATAAATATATTTTCATATCTTAAATAACTTTGATTACCATTTCAAAAACCAAATGCACAGTATAAAAAATAATTAATTTAATCCATGCAAGATCTCTAGAGAATCAGGTGTACTTTAATCTATGTCAATGAATACATTGATGAAATAATATTACTTCACAATCATGCAACAAAATATTTTCCATGAATCAGGGGTTATTTTTTTTAAAGAATCTTATAGTTAATATTCTGCCGAAGCTTTCTAAAGCAACCAAACACGAGTCACGATTAGTAATACAAATACGCAGTTTTTAGAATTATACCAATATTATTCCGTTTTGCAAATGTAATATTTAAATAGGATATCTAAGTAACTTGAGATTGTACGATCAACAATTCAATTGCCAAAAATATTTACTATAATTTTTAAATAAATGTGAATTTGTAATTAAAAGTGTAGATTGCATTGTCTAGCTCAGGGGTCTTCAAATAACAACCCGCGAACCAACACCGGCCTTCGATCACCACCAATCCGGACATGCTCGGTATTTAAAACTACAGTATGTTAGTGTGATGAGCTAGCTAGGTCTTGACCCATGGGACTTGGAGGAGACAGGCTAAAAATTTTGGAGACCCTTGGACTAGATGATTCTCATGGACCCTGTACAATAATGATAAAAGCATTGGAAAGAGTGATATAACTTAATTACGAGATACAGTTCTTGCTAAGAAATGTCAGTTGAAATAGTCCACATTGACTCGATGGCTGCCGCAGACGAGATATCTCGTAAATTTTTTCGTGCTCAACAGACCAAAGACGAGTTATCTCGTCAATAACTAATGAAATTAATAGTTGCAAATTATAGCCGGCATGCTATGTAATTACTATTAATTATCTGCGGTAACTAAAAAGTTAAGATTACACATGATTAAAAAAAAAAGTTTTTTTTTAAAATAATAGTTGTCAATGATAATTTGCCAAATTAAGCGGTTGCAGTTTGGGTGATTTAAATAAAAACTGTGCCCCGGTAACTAAGCAATCATAATCAAAGCATACTTGTCACTGTTAATCTTAGGTTATACAATTCTGTCACTTTGCTGCCTTACATTTATTTATACATCAGAAGTCTTGCATTATCAATGATGCAATTCATAAGGCACATTAATATTTAAAACTAATTGTAATACTCGTTTTAGATCCTCATATACTTATATTATTAAACGATTTGTTTTACTTACTCTTCATACTCGCATTGAAGAAAAGTATGTTTATCATGGTGGCACTTGTAGAGGAAAGGAAATACATCCGACCGGCAAGCTCTATATTTGATAAGCAGATGTGCGCAATAATCTCTGTCTTTCAGAGGCAATTTGGCAGAGATCATCTCAGCTTCTGTTGCTATCATTTCTGAAAAAATATATCCCCTTCTGACTGGTTGTAAACATGGATGTGTTATATAACATTGTCAAATTAATAAGTGAATGAGTACAGTATGTAATTGAAAATAAATAAATCGAAAAAGTTTTTCGCTGTTTTCGTAATCGTTCAGTAAATCTATAAAGTGGCGGCGCAACACCATTTATTAAAAAATATTCATTATACCTCTTTTTTTTCTGCCTTCAGGAAATCCATAATTGGGATCAAATGTAGGTGTTTCCGTTGAATAAGGTACCAACTCTGGGTCTTTATATCTAGCCCAAGCATTCCCCATCGTAGTATTTACCAGAAAGCGGTTCGTTTAAAAAATATTGTAATTTATATTCCTATGAAAATGTTTTGCCATCCATTGACATATCCGAATTAGATCGGAAGGTAAAGTAGCGCCCTCCTTATCAATTGTGACAAGTGCGCCATCTGCGAACACAGTTACCAACTATACACCTTTGACTTGAAAATTTGAATCATTCAAAAATGGGACACCAAAAAAAATGTGAGATAGTTTTGATTTGACAATAAGAATTCGATTTATTATGGAGTTAGTGTATAATTTTCGTGGATACAAAGTCATTAAAGTTATAGGAAAAGGATCATTCGGGTATACTGTGATTTATAATTGCTACTTCAATATAGTTTTATTTTTTAAGAAAATAATTACAAATTTATGTTACAGGACAGTGTTATTGTGTCAAAAAGCACCTAACAAGGAATTTGTTGTTTTGAAAGAAGTCGGTGTAAGCTCAACAAATGATGAACAGTATAAAGTGAGAATCAAGTGAAGTTAATTTCATGTATACATATTTTTGACAACTAATGGAACATCGAATTGTTATTGTTGCAGGAAACTCAAAATGAAATCAAAGTTCTCTCAACGCTCAACCATCCTAATATTATACAATATTACGACAGTTTTTCCGAAAATAAATCTGTTTACATCTCTATGGAATATGCCACACATGGAAATTTAGCAGAATACATGTACATTAGACAAAACTACTTAGTCCCACAAACTGTTAGTATTTTCATGTTACGTTTTCATTTTCAGAAATTTTCAGCTTAGAAACTTGAAATATGTGCTCATCTTGTTTTATCATGTTTCTATGAGTGAAGAAAATTGCCTAAATATCATAAACAGCATATTTCAATTTATTCCCCATTCAAAATCAAATAATCATTTCCACCTTTTTGTATTAATGTACTAATAAATGATCCATATGTCGCAACAATTCCACATTCATAGGACTTCCAATATTTGAATTAGTAGGACCAAGAATCACACAAATAAAACTTTTTTAAATGAACAAAGTTTATCTATCAAATTATTTTTTATAAAATTATATAATGTAAAAATTTATAGCTGGGTGAGCAATTCTCGAAGGTGTTCATCCTAGCAATTTCCGTATGAACTATACAATCAATTATATTTTCAATTGATTTGTGCTTAAGCCCTTCAGGTATCTGAAATAGATTTAGAATACCAGCTCATTCTTATCCAATAAGTAACCGAGTGAGCCGGAATGAAAAAATATTTTATGTTTGTTTTGAAAAACACAAACAAATTTTGACAGTGGTTTGTTATTACTCACAGACCAGTGCTATATGGTGATGTTACAAAGCTCTAAACATATGTATTTATTTATGCTAAATGTATTTTTTTGGCCCATTTAAAATTACACTTTGATATACAGTAGAACCTCGATTATCCAGACTAATTGGGGATGAAGGTAGTCCTAGGTAGGATTATCATATCCATCCGGAAGACTTCTAATGGTATTAAAGCATTTGGGGTTCTTCAATTTCCCATTGGAAAACAGTGGGAGTCTAGCTGACAAATCAGAAGTCGTAAAAAAATTGTTTACATATTTTGAACAATCTGAATAATCGATGTTTGACTGTATACCTTATAAAAATAATTCTTTTGGGATTATTTATTATATTTTTTTTTCTATTATAAATGGAAGTCAACGAGATCATTTATTTTTGCAGGCTGTCAATATCTATCTCCTCACACCCATCCATCCCTAAAAGATCGATTAACTAACCAATACTATCCTCCGAAAAAGAGGTTGAGCGACTGAACAAGAACTAGTTCTCAGGAAACAGTTTCTGGGGTGAAAAAAATTGTTCTCATTTTGGTTGGTGCAACTCTTTTTTAAATTTTGTTATTTTTAATAATTTATAATATAAAACTTTTTTAATTTTAGGAAATATTATTCTTCTATTGCCAAATCCTTTTAGGCGTTCAACACATTCATGTGAATAACATTATCCACCGTGATTTGAAAGCTGAAAACATTCTATTGTCGGGGACTTGTGGTAACATTGTGAAGATCGGTGACTTTGGGATTGCAAAAATTCTAGGGTAAGTGTAATAAAATGAATTATTATCGTATAACAATGGAGTTCTCTGTAACAAGTACGTGCAATAAAAGTGTCAACGTTGTCGAATTCAATATCAATGCTTTGGTGTCCAATCTTCCAACGAAGAACTAAAAATTATAGTCAGAAATTTGTATTTACTGTTCAGTTAAGACTACTCTACCCAATTAACAACCAGTTATTCTTACTTCATCCTTACGACAGGCTGAGCAATTACTTAAATATTTCATTTTGAGAGTTCATATCATAATGCATATATTTTTTACATTGCATTTGTGCTTCTTGTCTGACAAAAGGCAATACCATAACATGGAAGATTATTTAAATATTCATAAATCTATTAAAGATATCATCTTTTTATCATGTGGAAAACCTACTATTGTGAGTGATTCTGCATACCCATCAATATACTAGACATTAAAATTGATACAGTTCAATATTTTTTTGTAAAAATTGTGTTATTTTTGCTTACTTTTAGAAATGAAAAAGCTATGACAGTAATCGGCACTCCATACTATTTAGCGCCAGAGCTTTGTGAAAATCAGCCATACGACACCAAAACTGACGTTTGGGCATTGGGTTGCCTTTTATATGAAATGTGTACTCACAAACGAGCGTTTGATGCATCCGTAAGCTATTTATATTTGAATGCATATTATACTTAATATTTTCCAACTCGACTAGAATCTTTAGAAAAGAACCTAATATTTAACTTTTTGAAATCTTTTTCAACATTAATAGCATGTTATTGACCACTGAATGTTTTTCATTTTGTAGACATTAGCTGGATTGGTGAATCAAATTATTTCTGGGAATGTGATTCCAATAAATAAATCTTTTTATGACTATCAAATTCAGGACCTTATTGATAATATGCTGACTGTTGCACCTGAAAAAAGAAGCACTATAACTGATCTATTAAAAAGACCTATTTTAGGCTCTATGTACTATCATAAAATAAATAATTAAAAAAATAATTGTGCCAATTATGCACTCTAATGAAATTATTTGTAATTCAATGAGTGTCTATTTTTTTAAGAAACTTCATTTTGTGTAAATATGTCAAAATAATCATGTAAATTTATAATTATAATACTGTACTCGGTCTTCAGTAATTTAAAAAGACTACCTTTCTGTGATTTAGCCATTAATAATGACGGATTTAATTTATAAATAATTTACAAAAATTAGTCAATGACTTCAATTTCTGTGACTATATTATCTGACACTGCATTGTATGTAAACTTTTGAATCCATAATAATTATATAATGTGATACTGAAGTATTATTTTCTTTTGGCATGTATCTATTAACCTTTAGAGGAGTGAATAGATTTATACAAACCTTACTTTAATTTACTGCCTTTTCTTAACACGACAATTTTGTGATTTTTTCCCAATGAATATATGTAATTCATACTTAGAGCATATATATGCTTACAGACAGACGCTCCCGTGTTGAGTTTAAAGTACTTTATTACTCATGTACAGAAAAATGGGGCCGACGTACATATACGTCCATACTCCTCTAAAGGTTAACTTTGTATATTTTTATATTCTGTTATTAGTAACTAATTATTAGGGCAAAGTAGTGAAATAAAGACAAACACGCTAGATAAATAATGACTTTATTATGTATGGTAAAAATCACATAACATTAATTTCATAATCTTCTATCAAAAGAAAAAAAAACAATTATATTATCATGTCAATTAATTTAAATGTATTCATGTAAAAATCTCATTGAAATTCTGAACTTATAAATTTAAAAAAACCTATGTTGTTCCCTAATTTCTTCAATGATTCTTCTTTTACCTTTGGACAAGATCCATCACATGATACTCATAAGGATAACATAAAAGTTACTAAAAGTGAACTAAATAAAAAACAAAGCCAAGGATTATTTGGTCACTATACCCTCCTTGTGCAGATATCACTGTCATTCACATCCCCGAATATTATTGATTGCACAAAATATACCACCTATATATTATGTTACACAATATCAAAAGCTATACTATTCACAAGTTTTATTTTAGGATAACTCGGACATGTTGTGTATACTTCGATCGTTCAGTTCTTTAGTCTTGACAACTACTTTTAAATTGGTTTTTAATATGCATGTGTGAAATTTTACAATCCATCAGGTTTAGTAATCGACAGTTAAAATGACAATAAAATAACATTAAAGTTAATAATAAACTTTTAACTGGTTCTACAAAATGTGCGTGTTTACACGCAGTATTTGAGTGACGGTTTAAAGGCCACAAGAAACGTATTTAATAATTTAGAAATATCATGCATATAGTGACATCTCTTGGAATCATAGTGTGATACTTAAATTTTAAAGATATCGTTTTGTAATCTATAATATATCGATTTAAATAAAAGCTTTTTTGTTGTGTTCAAATGTGGCAGTAATTTCCGTTTTTGAAACGTTCTTGGATAAATGATGGCGGAAATGACCCATCGTGTATTTATATGGTAGGTGTTTGTGATGTACTAATAATTAATATATGTCCAGAAAGTACATATTTATTAGGTTCTATTTTTTGAAAGAAAATCACGGCCCTCCATGGACGGCTATATTAATACCACACGGCACAGAACAGGTTAAAGAATTAAACAAAATGTTGGTATTTTCTAGGGCATTACATAAATTTCTCTTAATGTCCTACTACTCGCTAACGTAAAGCAGTACCAGCCAGGGTATCCAATCCCGGGATTTCGGGATTGATAAATTTTCAATCCCGGGATTGAGATAAATTTACCGAGGAATTTGAAATCCTCAATTTGGTATACTTTTTCCCCATATTCTCACGAAACCTCGTTTTTTTTTTTTTTTAGCTCACCGAGGAATTTGAAATCCTCAATTTGGTATACTTTTTCCCCACATTCTCACAAAACCTCGTTTTTTTTTTTTTTTAAATCACCGACGAATTTGAAATCCTCAATTTGGTATACTTTTTCCCCGAATTCTCACGAAACCTCGTTTTTTTTTTTTTTAGCTCACCGGGGAAATTGGAATCGACAATTTGCCAATTTCATCTCACTTTTCGAGATTTACTCCACATTTCTCAATCCCGAAATCCCGGGATCGCGACCATGTCAATCCCGGGATTTCGGGATCAGAAAATTGAACGGGATCCCGGGATTGGATGCCCTAGTACCAGCAAGCATTGAATAAGTGTCATTTGGTTTTAATTAAGTACATACATATTTTCAGACATCCATTTTGGTTACCTCTCCCTCCGGAATCAGAGAAAATTTTCGGCGGATGATGCAATAGTACGTTAGATACCGCACCAGTCCACCTCAATGCGATCGAAACCGGATATAGGCCGCACGGAGACGTGATCTATTTCCCTCCTTACAGCTATCTCAAATTTAAGCTTAGTATTTTTGTTCTGAAGTTTCTCGATATCGATTTTTTCCTGGGCTGGATTTTGTGCTATGGGATTTTGTTTCAGGCGGATTTTGCCGACAAGTAGTTGATGATCGCTATAAATGTTGGCGCCTTGATATGTGCAAACTTCGAGAAGTTCTTTTCTTTATTTCATGCTGTAAAGAAGATGGTCAATCTATGTCTTCGTGCGTCCATCAGGAGAGGTACATGAGTATTTATGGATGTTCCGGGTAGATAGCTCCGCCAATGGTGAGCTCATTCGTGGTAACGAATTCAATCAGTCTCTCACCATTGTCGTTTGCAGTACCCAGACCGTGCCATTCCATCACTGAGGACCCGAGAGCTGGATCAGCCCCTACTCGTGCATTATAAACCTCCATCGGTATTTGTTGGAGAGGATTTTATCTTCTCGGTCCATGGTTCTGCTGGGTTGTCTGTCTGAATTGCAGGGTGTTCGAGGTGCTTTTAGCAATGTTCTAATCTTTTTGGTTTAAGAATGCAGGGTGATTAACCCTGCGCTCCAAGGGTCGACTCTACCCTGGTTTTTCTGTCTTTCCTTTCCTTAGCCAGTGGCCCAGTTTTGAGGCGCCAAACATTCGCCTTGGGACCCCTGCTGTTAGCTACATCATTGTTGCATTGTCTGATGGATGCCACGGGGAGGCCAGCAGATGGGACTTGCTGGTGTGTGGCATTTCCCACCATTTTAGCGTAGGCACATCAGCTGGCATTGACACACCCACGTGGGACCCCCCAGCCATTGATCAACATCGTTAATTATGTATAACATATATTTGTACGTAATTAAATAATTTTCAAAAATATCGTATCTTTTAAAAATATCACCCATATTACTGGATTGAAATATGACAATTTTGGTGGGCGGTAGGGAAATTTTACCATGAAAAATAAGCAAAAGTGGGCTGTAGGCGTAAAACGGTTGACGACCCCTGATCAAAAGAATGTATCATTGTATTTTGGATAGAATAGAGAATGAATCGTTACACAAACTGACATTTAGAAAAAAAATGTGATTTTGGACTGTTGAAATCATATTGTAACTACCATCACTGAATCAAGTCCAGATACTTTAAAAATTCATACTGGAAAGCAGTGTGGCCTGTGTGTGTTACAGTTAATGAAACCATTGAAACATCAGCAATATCAGCTGAAAGTATTACTTAAGCACATTAACATGGCTGGGAAGGGTTTGATAACCTTGGCGAAAATGATATAAACGAATTTTACTTATGGATAATGCTATAAGTGACGATGATGTCAATAATTTAACTATTGACAAAGAACAGAGAACGATGACGAGGTGGAAGAAATTCCAGTTCCCCTCACTGCGATAACAATTCAAGAAGGTCTGTGATTCAAATTCTGGGCGCGCATTTAAGTTTCTACGAGAGCTTAAAAATCGCTTTTGATAACCCACATAATTACTTTGCTTCCAAACATGTAGAATAGGAATTCTCTATGAATATATCATCTTGTACCTGTAAGTAAAAATAAGTATAGACAAAAGTTGAAGAATACTTTAGTTTAATAATACAAAGTAAGGCTCCGAGCTTTATAATACTCCACCTTGACTGTTGTCTGCATTTGGCGATCATATACTGAAAATCTCAGAAAATACATCAGTGTGAACATAGTTATAGGCACAAGAAAAACATATTGTAATTAAAATTATAACTTAAGAGTTTTCCTGCTATGTGATACATTCAGTTATATGCTAAATAGTAATGCCACAAAGATCACTCGAAGGTTATATTTCAGGTTCAACAAAAAACAGTAAAATAGTCACCCATTAAATCGCTTCTCAAAGACCATAATGTACAAAAAAAAAACGCAACGTTACATTGAAATCAGATTTATTCAGATTTGCACATTATTTCTTGGTAGTATTTCTGTTCTTATCAAACATACAATAATTGGAATGAAATAGAATAAAATGTATTTTTTTTACAAAAGAAAGACGCTTCCAACCAGAAGAATACAATTAATATCCTTTACTGCTAGACTTACCATGTATGATCAGAGTAAAACGTTAAGTTTCAGTGTCCATTAGTAGAATCGTCCATTTCATCGTCTTCATCTGAAATAAAATGAAAGGTCAAAAATTAAATATCAAAGGTAACTAATTTGGAGATCTTAGAATCAATCAAATTCTACTCTGCTATGGACATTTACAGACACCTAATTCTCTTTTGACAGGAGATACATTCCAACACAACTGTGAAAATAAAACATTAAAGAAAAAGAGATAAAAATATTTTTTTCAACCTCTATGGCAGGAATGGTGAACCTACGGCACACGTGCCCGAGGTGGCACGATTGAGAATTTGGATGGCACGCGAACGATTTACAAGTTAAAAACATTAAAATTTTGAATAAATAATCCATGAATTACTAATTTTCAAATGTTTCCCAGGATAAAAGACAATCGTTTAAAAAAAATCATTTTTTTATTTTGATAAAAAAAATACTGCTTGGGCACACCAAACAATCGAGAAATAATATTTGAGGATTTTTGGCACGCGAACTCAAAAAGGTTCGCCATCTCTGCTTATGGTTTAGTGCAGTCTGCGGCTCTTTGCGTAGACGTTTGCGAACCTTCAGACATCAACTCTTGAACGTTTATCTATAATGTTTCTTAAGCTAAAATTCATATATTGCATATTTATGATGCTCTGATGCCTTTGCTATCTTGTTTCTTTCACAACTTGGCTCTTCTCACTTGAAAGTCTGCCAACACCTGGTCTAGTGGTTGCACCTAGCAATCAGATAAGTCCGGGTTTAAGTTTCGACGAGGTTAATAATATTAACTTAGGATTTTTCAATCTGATGAGAATTTCAGATCTTGGGCATGGGTGTTCATGATGCTTGGGTGCATGGGTGTTCATGGGCTTTACAAGCCGATGCCAAGACTCGACGATATCAAGTCTATAAAAAAATCGCATATTACTAAAAAAATACTATTATAAAATAATTGTTGTACTTAAAAAATACAATAAGTCTTGAAAAAAATATGATTTTTTAATTTAAAGATTTTTTTAAATATATATCACAGCACTGCCAATGCGCCAAATGAAGGTGAAAGATCATACGAGAAAAACTCTATGATAATTTATTGTAAGTCATCACTATCACCAATATCTTCTTAAAAATTGAAAAATCTAAATTTGACATTGACCTTACTGGGAATCGAGCCCAGACCCATCTGGTCGGTAGAGGAAGTATTTTTGTAAAATTGGTTTATAGCACTGTTAAAACAAAATAATTATTGTAGTTAAAATAATTAGTCAATTTTCTTGGATTCTATTGATTTAAAACTGCAAAATACAAATAATAATCAAACCTCTTTCTCCATTTTGAGGAGGTATTGTACTACTTGCAGGCACCACTGCTGGTTTCTGTCCAGGTATTTGTCCTGCCTGTAACATCCTTGTAAGTCTTTCCACTTCAGCCAGTGAAGATGCATTTTTAATGGCTTCCCTGATTTTATATATTTCTTGTGGAGTAGCAACTGTAAACAAAATTATACAATGTATAAGGCTTTTGCAATTTTAAAAATCTAAAATAGGAGAATCCTTAATTGCAGATTTAAGGTATACTATTTCTTAATTATTAAATATATCATTTTTTTTATTTAGCAATACCTGTAACTTTTGCAGCATCTGGAATGTTTCCTCCGGGGACAAATGTTTTCGCTTTTTTAGCAATCTCTTTTTGAAGTTCTTTTCCTTTCTTACTCTTGAATAAATGATTAGCCTCTTCGCGTTCTTTTTGTTTTATCTTCCTAAAATCTAATAACCGCAGTTCCGGAAACTTGAAGGCGATATATAATCTGTAAATAATGATAAACCATGGACATTTTACTATGTGAACAGCAAATAATTTTACAGTATGCATCCAATAATTGACGGTATATGTGAAAAATTTGTCAAACCCTCCTACAAAAGTAGTTAACAGGATGGAAAGTGTACTTGAATGTGTAAATACCTGTAATGCTGTTTATATGCTACTGGATTCTGCAGCAAAGAAAGTGTTCTTAACTTGGTCAAAGTGGAGAGTGTGTCAAGGTCTCCTAACTCCTGCATATGGTTTCCTGTCAGTATCAATGTATCCAAATTTGGTATATACTGCTCAAGTCCTTCGCCAATACGTCTATAAGCAATACAAGAAAGTGACACTGTAAATAATACATTTTAATTTCACTAATATTAACATCAAATCATCTTCTATATCTGAACATATTATTGTACATCTAAGAAAAATAGAAACATTCGGGTTGTTTTGTACTAAGCTGCAGCAATAATAAAGCCGTAATTTGACTAGCCATTTCAATGAGTTGACCAATTTTCAAACATTTGAACCATCATTGCATATATTTAATAATAAATTTACCATATTTTCTCATCTATAAAATGCCGATTTAAATATATTTAATATCTCTCAATTCGGAGATGGTTTACAATTGCTGATAAAATTGAAAAAGAATATATTGCCTTATCGCAGTGGTTGTCAAACTCATTAGTCAACTGAGCCAAATATCAACTATACAACGATTGAAATTTCTTTTGAGAGCCATTTTTTTAAAACTTTAACTATATAAGTAGGTAAATTGTTATAAACATGATTATGGTACTCCTAAGCTGGCTTTTGCTTAAAAGGTCATCAATCAGATGGCTGAGATCACCCCTTTCAAATATTAATACCGAAAACTAGGCACGCTTTTCGAGGTAGTTAATAATGCATGTCGGTTTAAAAAGTTGGTTTGGTGTTTTTAAAAGATCCTAGAAAAGCGGGAGACTTCTTTTGATTAAACAATTAGTAGGCAAAGGGATGCTTTGAGGACTTTCGTTTTTCAATTCATAAGCCTGTTATTAACTAACTATTAAAGTATTATATGACAAAGGAAGATTGCAGACTGAGAATGGCGGGGGTTATAATAATCACGATTGTTACTTACACAATCCTGTTATTATTTAGTAACAGACATTTCAATCTGTTTAAAAGTGGGAATCCATCAAGTTTGCGTACATCATTATCAGATAGGTCAATAGAATCGAATTGGTCTGAAGTGGCACCCATGTTTTCAATTTGTGGAATTTTATATCCTGAAAAGAGAAAACAAATTCGTAAATAAATTAATACTTTATTTGAGTTATAACCTCAAATTTGATTACGAAATGTGTAACAAACCTCGTAAATCCAACTCCCTGTCTCTACAAGGATTCATATACTGCATCGACTGATGTATAAGCTCTGGAGTTAACTTCACCATTTTGATTATTCAAATTTCAATTCAGGGAACTAACTAAATTGCAGATAGACGCAAGCAAGCGAACGCACGGCCATTTAATAACCCATAAACATGTATAATTTAAATAACCTCTATTATCTATGCATTTAATCCATGAACCTCTCTTATCTATGAGTAAGTAACAGTGTCTATGGTTATGTTACATAGTAATGATAGCAATCTACTGTCAAAAGGAATACCCGACTATGGTTGGAAATGACTACATAAATATTATAATATCGATTCTTTACTTTTGTATCAGTTGTAAATTATAATGAATCATATCACTGAGTTGTACCATTTTTTTATTTATTCACTTTTTTATAAATGTATTTTTTATATTATCAGCAGCGAAAAAACATCTATCTATGAAGTAAATAATTTAGTATAGATTTGGCGGTATCTTTGTGGAAGTTCATTTTAAATACATATTTAAAATTGATAGCCCTTAATTTTTTTACAGGTAGAAAATTGTAGTATCTTCCGACAAACTATGGTATGGGTTATTATAACGACTTTACCTAATTTTAATTGTAATTACTAATGTAGAAATTACAAAATATAATTTATTTTACTTTCTATTGGATGCCATGAGTTATGGCATAGCCCCTATTATAGTAGGTTGGTGGTTTTGGTGAAGGGTGGGGGGAGGGGTTAGGCATAAACAAAGTTATCACAATCGACGGTAAGTACTAATTACAAATTGTATAAGGTAGGATAAGTCTCAAAGAAAATTAGATAAGAATAAGACAGGTAGTTTAGCATAGAGAAGCGAAGCACGATTGATTTTTTTTTACACAATTTTTTTTTCGTAATAACTAATTTATCAATTTTAATTATATTTTTTCCACTTTAATTGTTGGTTTCAAAAGAACTATTGCGCAAACATGAATCTATATTATAATATAGTAAAAACCTGAGTAGCCCTAAATTCTAACCATAAAAACTCCTAACATAAAAAAAAATCTGTATTTCAAATAGCTCAATACTAGATAAATATATATTATGAAAAATATATAAAACCCAGTGCTTTTTTTAGAAAAAAAAGATGCCGGATCTCACTTCTTATAAAGATTTTTTCTATCCCAATCCTTATGTAGAGCACGGGTTCCCAACCTGGGGGTCGCTAAGGGTTTTCAGGGGGGTCGCCAACTTTTTTCGATTTTAGATTTGAACAAAATAACGAAAAAGTATAGCAAATCGAAGATTTCAAATTCCTCGGGGGTCGCCTAGTCACATGGCTTTATAAAAAGGGGTCGCCACCCGAAAAAGGTTGGAAACCTATGATGTAGAGCATATAGCTTCCTAATTTTGGTATTTCAACAGTGATTTTTTACGAGAATTGTTTGTTACTTAATTGCTCAAACTCTTTTTTTGTCTCCCAAAAGTGTATGCCAGACGCAGTTCCATCACATTACATGGAAAACAAAGCACTGTATAAAACCATGCGGTATACGCCAACTAAACACTTTAGTATTTTGGTAATAGACTGTGAAATATCAAAAGTGGCAGTGACGTAGTTATGAATTTTGGGCTCTCATGCAAACAGCACACAAGCCACCTCCCCCACAAAATTTGTTATACAGTGAAACTTTTGAAAATTTTAACAGTGACCCTTCAAACTCGCATACTTTTCTAAGCTAACTTTTTTTGTTATGTCAATTCGTTTTTCTGCTGGATTTTTTTTCAACGTCTTGAATTCTTTTAAGTTTCTCAGCAGGAGTTTTAGTTTTCTTTTGAGTTGAAAAAATTCGCGAAACGAGATCTAAAACAAGACTATTTGTCAGCGAAAGAAACTTTCAACAAAAACGGTCAATCAGGATGATATTTGTAACGGAATGATAATATTTAGACAATAGGTTGAGCAAATCGATAAATCGAGGAACGATGCGGGATTATTTAACATTGTTCTTATGGATGCTGGGATGGGACTATGAAAAATAAACAATTTATGTGAGAAAATGAAAAATGCGAGAACGATAGATCAGGGTAGAATTTGGGCCCCTTTTTTCGCTGCGCCCTCATGCATTGCATGACTCTGCTATGAGTGGCTAGCTAAATAAACTCATTTTGTCACATAAAAAAAAAACATCAGGTGAATAATAAATGATAGAATAATATAATATGCTCATCTAACAGTGTATTATTACTGTGTGTATCTCAAAACTAACAAAATCTAAAAAAAGAAATACAATAATGAATAATATTCACAATGACCCATAATTGCAATAATAAGCATGCATATGTAGGTATTGGTCATTCCTAAATAATTAAATCATTGTTTCAGAATTGGTTGGAATAATCTTGTGTTTCTTAATTTCCTGTTTCCAAGCTAAACAAAGATATGATCGCGGCACTCATTCCAATCAAAATATTTTATTGTTTTCAAAGATATTCATAGCAATCTAGAATAACCACGAATGCATGAAATCGGATTCACGCTTTATTAAAAATGTATGACTAAAAACATGAAAAATTAAGTTTTAAAAGAGGTCCTTTCTCCCTATATCAGCGGTGGCCTAGACGTCGACCATGTAGTCACCCGCTTGATGCTTTTAGTTACATTCTTAGTAGACCACCACCACTGATTTCAGTATTAAGTCACCCACAGTGGTCAAAACTTTCGCCACCCATGCCCTATATAGTTACAAACAAAAATTGTAATCAAGATATCTTGTCTCAATTTTTGTAAAATTGTGTAAATTTTGGATTCTTCTATTTCAAGAAAATTTTGAGAAGCTCTTTTACTACATATAACGAAAACGGGACACAGGCAGCTTAATTAAAACACAATGTAATAGAGAAAAAAAATCTTTCAATGAAAAGTAGTTTGGTATTCACTTTTCAAGAATTTTTTAATTGAAGGGTGGAAAGGCAACAGAAATAAAATAATCATTTACTTTGTATATTATCTTTAATCAATCATTTTTTTATAATATTAAAATTATTGTGATGGCGACTGTAATATTATTAAATAAATTTCTAAAACTAATAATTTTCAATAAAAAAAGTTTATCTAGACACTTACATTACATGTAACTTGTTGAAAATGCCACTATCATGCGATTTTTAACAATTTTGTACAATATCTATGTTTCATGAGCAGGCACAATTTTTTTTTATTCGATGGGTACCTACAAATATCATTATTTTAATTTTGGAATATAAAATCAATCATTTTGTGAGTTCTTTGTAGAATAATTTTTATCAAATTTACTTATTAGAGACAATCAAAAAATATTTTCTTCAATTTCTTAGCATTCCCTAATTATCAAATAATTTCACTTTTACAATAATGTAATTATGTAAAAATAATATAGCATTTGCAAATTCTTGTCTTCAAACGTTTTAAATTTTTCTTACATATTACATATTTGAAGAGTATAAAACTTAATAATTAAGTATGTAATTCTAATATTGCATTTTTGTTGTAATGTTAAAATCATTTTGGGACTATTTTCTCCACAGAAAATGACAATATTAAAAATTAATAATTACTTTATTGGTGCAATTTTTGCAGAAATAGAACATTATATCACTGTACACTCAATCAAAAATTAAATATCAAACGAATTTCGTTTGATATTGTCATTGGTGATAAAGTCACAATCAATGCTCATAAATATACTTTAAACAGTCTATTCCGGTATAAATTAAATCATTTATAAGCCTTGTCACACTGAGATTAAAATATTAACTTCTCTTGTTAAGTGTTTTTTTTTACAACTTTAATTAAAAAGTAAAACTTTCACAAATTCAATTGTGACATATATATAGTTATGGAGTATTAGGTGTACATTTGTTTCCTCTTCCTGGGCGCTGGGTTAACTTTTTACCGTGTTTGCAACAGTCAAAGATAAATGCCATACAAGATACAACAAAGCACACAACCCAAAATGTAACAAGCGCAATCAGTGTACTCTCATCTGCGTACTCCCACAAATAGTTGGAACGCACTAAGCCAACGTTCGACAGTAGCTGGGTTCCGTTCGGTGTAGGACAATGAACTTGCACTATGATATCCTGTCTCTGGACCTGATAAATTAGTAGTCAGAACATTAGTTTGTCTATTGACAATATAAAAGCTTTTATTATGTTACAGGACTATTTATTTAATATGATTTAAATAATTTTGCTAGCATTAAGTAATCTAAAATGAAAATTTACCTGCTTGTTTTTGCATCTTGCAATCTGATTAGATTGAATAGCTTCTGCGCTAAATTCTCTTTGACTCAGTACGGACAATACCCACCGTGCTGGTGAAATGTACTCAATCCATCTTGTGTAAACCGACATGTCCAGATGTTGAATAGTGTAACCGCTCCCGATAAACAATATTGTCAATATAACTGCACTAATATATGTTGACAATTTATACGGCGGTATCAAAAAGGCGACAGCCTTCACCAGCATTTTAATGCAGCATAAATATAGTATCATATATCCTGGAAACAAAAGAAAATATAGTGAGTTTTAATGAGTAATAAATTAAATATTGAAGAGTGAACTATGCAACAATGTCCAATCAGGCATGCATTATTACTTACCAAGATACAAATAAAAGCCATTGTAATTGTCAAAGCCCTGCATATATAATCCCGTCATCGAATAGCTCGGAATGAGGAAAGCTAACCAAACACACAATGATGGAGGAACATCAGCCAAGGACTGAAATAATGAATGTACATCAATAAATTTTCTGTTAGAATAGATTGTTAGAATGATAGCATAGATAAAAATGTTAAATGTAATTATGTAAGCATTTTTTATTCAGGAATAAAGACCTGTTACTATTTCATTTGATTAAAGAAAATATGATATTATAAACATAAATAAAGAGAAGGAACCAAACTTTTGTGGCTATATTCAGTCAAAAATGATGATCATGGTCAAGTCAAATCTAAATTAAAGAAAGTCCATTATGGTAAATATATTTTTTTGTTCACTGCTTCTACTACCAACCCTGCAAAAAAACTTTCATAATCCCATTCGGAACCAAGACCAATAAATTGGGAACCCGCGTTCTTAAAGATCTTGTATACATCACTGTGTTCCAATAAAAGCTCACAATTGAAAACAATTATAAGTTCACTATTACAATTACCTAAAAAATAATAATTTGATACAGCAAAGACGGTTGTGTCCACTTTTATTTGAACTAATGTGTTTGTAGTGTAAGGTCACTATATATTACCGTTATTGACCATATGTGCGAAAGTTTAAAAGTTACATGTTTTACTTACATCAGTTAAAATGAACACTGTTCTTCCATATAGACCAATATCTATATCTCTTTCAATATATTTTCTTTTTGTGTAAATCGGCAACACAATTACGAGTAGTAAAAGCGGCCATGCTGTCATGCACATTGTCGAATAGTGATATCCCAGTCTATCGTTTTGAGTGAACTGAGAGTCACTCGAGGGTAAATCCCAATATATTGCACCACTTATTAAAGAGAATATTGCAGCTATGATTAGACGTGTAATCCAGCTTATAATTGAATTCGGTTGAGTGTATAAGAGGGTTTTCCTGCAATAGTAAGAATATTTTATATCATACTACCAGACAAATAAAGTAAACATTAATTGTCTGAATAAAAATAGATAGCTTTTTATTTAACACTGCGACTACAATTAAGTTTTCTAAACATATTCTTCTTCTTCTTCTTTGACCATATTCGCTTCTTATGTGAAGTATATGACTCTCCATGTTTCCCTGTCTCCCGCCAATTGCTTTGTTTCCTCCCATGACATGCCAGCATCCCTCAGTTCCACTGAGTACATCCCATGGACAGTACCCGACAGTCATCTTGTCACATCAGTGGTTATGGAGAGACTTTGGAACTGACTCCGGAAAGCCTTAATCCTGCCTGCCTCATCTTTCGACCGGTGGGATTCCGGCGTCCTGGACGACCGACGGGTACTATCCATAGGATGTACTCGGCGGAACTGAGGGATGCTGGCATGTCTAAACATATACTGAGATAAATGATAAAAAAAATATTTTTGCGTCAACTCTTTGAGTGAATATAGATAGCTATTACATTGTTTTATTTCAGAGATATAAATGCATAGTTACTTTAATAGCATCCATGATTGCTTTATAGGATTGGCAGTGCACGTCGCACTCGGTAAGGGAATCGGTGGCACTAATGGAATGTTACTGTCTCCTTCACCGTGTACCCTTGCTTGTGTACTTCGGAAAACTTCAGCAAGTTGTTCAATACGCCCTGAGGATTCTAACATAGCAGCCGCTGATAAGTCATCCAAAGTTACGAGGTCCACTGAGAATGTCATAAAACACCTTTCATCAATTGATAATAAATACTCCAAGAAATAAATCAACGGTTTTAGCAATTTAAACACTTGTATAAGTTTAACACAACACATTAAATAAAGTTTTCATTGATTAAAAGTAAAATTGAAAGAAAAACATTATACATATAGTTAGTTGTATTTTGTGTACTAAATTAATCAATTATGATGTGTACTCACAGTAATAATCTGATGGATTCTTAAAAGCCGGACAAGGATAATCGATTGATCCAAAATACGGAATAAGATCTCTTCTGTATCCACTATACATAGTACGTCCGGCTGATATCAAGACAACTTTAGTCAACATGGCGAATATTTCGTAAGTAGGAGGATGAAGTGTCATTATTACAATTCGTCCGGTACTTGCCCAGTTTCTGAGATATTCAATCAAGAAAAACGTATCGAATATATCCATTTCCCTCGTAGGCTGATCTAAAATCAAAACTACAGTATCGAGGAGCATGTGGCATGCCACATTCAGTCTTCGTAATTCTGACCGTGTCAGTCTTCCAACATTTGTCAGGCGTACTTGTTCTAATCCAAGTTCTTCAATAAGAATGTTAATCTGAAATTTTAAAAAAGAAGAAATTTATTTTTAAAATCTAATAGAAATATGTTACCGGAGAATGTGAAATTTATTGTAAATGTAACTTCTTCTTTGTATAATTCTCTACACTCTGCGTATTTCTTCCTGTGTAATTTCATAAAAAACAAAATACAAAAGTATTTTTCTTACCCTATCTTTAGAATCAACCTTTATGTGGGACATTTTTGAGTTTGGCCACTTAAGCTGGGCATGAAACTTTAATGTTTGAACAACTGTCATATCAGGACACATATCAATATTATTTCTAACGTACGCTGTTGTACTTTTGAGAGTTGTCTTCGATACGGGTTGGCCATTGAGAATTATATCACCAGACAATTTCTATAACAATTCATTATCAATTAGTGAAACATGCTATATATTATATGATATCAGTTTAATAATTATATATTGTATTACACACTTTTCTTATTCCAGCTAGCACATTAAGAAGTCCTGTTGCCTCACCCTCCGCAGTTGCCATGATTGCAAGAATTTCACCTGCTTTGACCTCACAATTTATTCCTGACACCAGTAACATGGAAGAATTTTCCGTTGATGCAATATCTAAATTTTTTACCTGAAAGTATAACACTCAATTTATTAATAAAACTTGATTGAGGTCATAAGATATTTTTTTGCTTCGATATATATGTTTTAACATTATTGGTGTTCATAAAGCTACAGTTTACCAAAGAAGAAGAAAAGATTCATTCCACGATAATTTGAAAATCACAATATATTCGCAATTCTTATCTTGAAATTATTAAAATATTAATTACCTGCAGATTTGGATATATATAAGAGGTATGAGGTGCGTGACCATCAACGTAGTCACCTCGCATCCCTGAAGGTAAAGGATGACCTTTTCTATTTTGATTTATAGACATATGACTCTCAGCTTTGGACATCGGTCGGCCAATTTGACTGAAAGGTATAAGAATTACATGAAAATCACCTCACTCCACACTCCAATAACTACAATGATGAAATTTTGTATTTCTTATTTCTAACAAACAAGATACAGATGGTCCTAGATTTTCAGACTAAATTGGTTCGTAAAAATGTTTACGAAAACAATGTTGAAGAACATGTTGAAATGTTGAAAAATGTTGTAGAACAAACAGCATACCTGTGGTCACCGTCATTCCCAAATTCTGCCACACTGTTTCTTCTATTATACGACTGACGCATTCCATAGTTTCTAGACTCTATAGCCAGTAAATTGGCTTCACTTACTGACTTATTTCGAGAATTGGTCCATTGTGACTGTGGATCGGGACCAGCTCGAATACCTGCCTGATGCATGGCAACTAATGGAATCCCAGGTGACTGGAATTAAAAACATGTTTGAATATATCATAATATATTTTATTGAAATAAAAAGGTGTATTTTAATGCTTTCAATTATATATACACAATAATTTGATTAGTATGACTGCAAAAATGCTTACAAAATTTACATACTTTTATTATTTGTGTCATTTATATTATAATTTGGGTTGCTATGCTAATCAGCAATGCGACTTCAGTAAAGTTAGTGATGGTATAGCGTCATGATTTGTTACCTGGTAAGATGGATGTACATTCTGCATTCTAAAATCAGGATCAGATCTGTATTTTCTGCTGTATTTGTATTGCTGGGATGTTTCATTATCGGAACTATCATAGCCGGAAGAATTTTCTCTGATTCCACGGCTCGGTCTGGATACTCTGCAATGAAGATTTCGCCTAATGAATGACAATCTCTTCTTTCATTGAATATGAATATGAAAATCTTCATACATGCCAAAAATTTATAAATAATTATGAAACAATTCATTAGGCTATTTCACAATTCCATACCATAAGAATTAACAATGTATTTGATATATATATAGACAGGGGTAGGCTGGAGAGGGCTCAAGGGGGCTCGCACGAGCCCCTTGCTTAGATAAGAAAGTCATTCATCTCAGACAAAATCAGCACCTAACTGCAATTTCTGTAGATAGTTTAATTTTATTATGAAACAAGACTTGGTTGCTTTCTTTGAAAAAAGACTCATTTTTTTTCAAAAAATACATTGACTTCGGCTGCATAATAAAATAGACTCATGTGGCTTGCGAGCCACAGTTTATGGGTCATCTTTATTATATAGTTTGAAGGCATTATTTGACGAGATTTACCGAACCAATTGTTAAGATATTGGCAGCCCACCTCTGTATATAAATCAATGCCTAATGCAAAGATATTGTAAGTCCAGTTTTTGTCGAAATTCAGTTAATATATTATACATAATGTTCATCTGCACTACATCTTTATGCTGTAAAATTGTTGTACGTTCAAAAAGAATATTTGAGAAAATATTGTGTCACTCATATGTCTATTTCACCAATATTTATCATGTAAAAAAGTTTTTCAAATCCGATGTTCTCAAAATATGCAAAACCTGAACTTACAATACCTATCTTTGCACTAAATATAATATCATTGAAAATATTTTAAAATAATATAACTTTACCTAGGTACCGGTTTCATTCCACTACCGATAGAAGTTTTGGGCCGCGGGGTTCCAGATCTTTGACTTCCATTATGATTTGGAGGAAACACACGTGGTAGGCCAAATTTTAAATATGTGTACATATTTGACCCGAGTGCAGATCTAAAATATCAATTATTTTAGTTACAATTGGACAAATGGAGTATATAACTAAATAGTGATTCATTTCATAGGGTGTAATTAAAAGATGTATTTTATTTATAAGCAAAATATTGTTCGTTCCCTGACAATGTTCGACATTTTAAATATCCCTACACTAGGAACATTAATGTAATAAAATATAATATTCTGAATTTGCAGTGTGTTGTTATATTGAATTGAAAATAGAATATATCAAAGAATATAATGCAATGAGTATGTATCATGAAACAGGTGTATAAAAGTGAGATTAATTTTTTTTAAGTATTGGAACATAGTCGAAAAGCAGCAAACTTGTCAATAGAGTACAGTTGTACAGGAGGCCAAGCCCAGTCTAGGATGCGATGAAGAAGGTTTCTATTTTCAATGGATTTGGTGGCAACTTTGTAAAAATTCATTTTTAATATTCCACTTATAATGCTACAAATTGTGACATATGTTTTTCTTCTTTGAGAAACCATCTTCAGTCTGATAGTTTCTGAAGTTAAAACAAGTGTCACAATTTTTAACATAATCAGGGAAATAACAAAATTATTCCTGTGTTACAAACAATATAATGTTTCATATTATATTTTTGACCAATAAAAAAATTATAAATGGCTTTAGAAATAGTATTGCTTACTTTGGGCCATAGCGAGGATGAGATAAAATCGACTGGACGGTTGTGTCTCTAAGTTGAAAATTTCCATATGGCAAAGGACTCTTATCTGTACTACCCAAAGCGCTGTCTGTGAAGTCAGAATTCAAGTTTTGCCTGAAACAAAAAATTAAACCATTTTTCCACCATCAAAAATAGTGTATTGTATTTTTACTTTTTAAATCCAATTCCAGCCTGCAATCAACTGAAGAATCAAAAAAACTATGTAAAGTTTTAACTTTTATAGTTTTCATAAGACAAATTCAACAAAAATCATATAGATCAAGGGTCGGCAACCTTTTGTTGTAAAAGTGCCAAATATTTTACGTGGGGATTAGTGCGGGCCGCACTTGAGTCACATGTCATTACCTTGAAATGACATGTGTTGATGTCACATGCGTTGCGGCGAGAACCTCGACAGGCTGGTGGTTGCCGACCCTTGATATAGATGATAATATCAAGGCTGACAAAACTATTGCTTATGATCTTATAAGATGGAAATAAGTTTGAATGTCAAAGCTCATCTAGGCACTTGAAAATCCAACATAAGTAAACGTTATTTTTTTATCAGGGGTGTAGATAGTTTGTGACTAGTGGGATAAAATTAAGCAAAATCAATTTAATATATTATAAATTGATTGTGACAACCCTATTTGGGGATTCGTAAAAATGTGCTAGAAGTGACTTTTAAGGCAGATTTACATGAAAATATTTTTGTTGAAAATCAAGAATGTTAAATCCAAATTATGTAAGCAAACTATATGCTATGCCTTTCTGTGGTTAGCAATTTGAAAGCGGACAGAATAATAAATATTGCTTATAGCTAGCTGGTAAAGGGTTGTTGATATGATGATGGTGCAATAAAAGTGAATTATATAATACATATTATTGTATAATGCCAGTTATCGCTTCCAATACAACGGTAGAAAATTTACCTGTATATGGACCAGGCGTGTAGATCTTCTGATTGCATCCCTCGTGGGTCGTGCATGAAAGGGTTGGAAGGCACCGAGTAGCGCCTCTCCGCACCGTAAGGCCCCGACACCGACATTCCTCTATTATATCAGCGACATCTGAAAATAAGAGAAAACAATTGTTAACCAAGAATAATAATTATACTTAAACTATTTTCTTCTTCTTAAGGCAAAAACTTTACAGTAATAACTATCAAAAACAATAAAGGGTGCTCACTGTCAATTCTTGGTGGAAAGGCATTAAGTACATACAATGAAAAATAAACACTTTTTGTACTAATTCCACCTTATTATTTATTATCAACTGATATAATATCATTATGGTGGCGATGTTGGAGGTTCTCAACTCTTAACCTGATAAGTCCGTTTAATGCATTGTGAAATCCACATTATATTAATATGATTTACAGCACAGATAATATTATAATATTTTAAAATTGTAAAAGTTTTTTGGTAATCATTTGCTTTCATTTCATGACATTTTTATTTTTCCACAAATTTATGTCAATGAAAACTTTCTTTCGACAACAAATACTTATCTATGTATAAGTTTTTATATGCAACCATTTAAAAATTAAAATAAGATAGGAACTGGATTATCCAGAATGTAAATACAAATGGGTAAGTATCGGTATCAGTAAATTATGTTCTGAATGTCGCAAACTCTCATTGAGTATTCATAATTGTTTGTGTAGGCCGGCACTTTATCAATTATCATATTATTATGAGTTGTGACGAAATTTTAATGACACCTAATTATTGATAAACAGAGATGTGCATCAGAGGGTTTGTTATATGTTTGTTAAAAAGGGGTTATTATAAAACAAACTGTCAAAATTAACATAAACTCGTCAAGCAATAAGTTGTAAATTGACATGTCTGATTAAGACATAAAAAAATCTTGTAGGAATGAACGAAATTCTGTTAATCGTTGGCGTTTGACAGATCGACTTTAGCAAGAGTGAACATAGTCGCAATTATTGCATTTAAGTTATCCCAAACGTAAAAAATATATTGAGTATTACCTAGATGCCGACCATAATTATTAGTGTCCACAATAAATTGGAGAATATCAACCGGTGATCTATGTTGACCCATTGCAACTTGGAAATTGACAAGATAATACAGTAGATCAAAATAAGTGGATACTTTCATATACAATTAAGAATGAATAAGACCTTCACCCAATAGTTGAGTAATGAGTCCAATGATTACGGTTTACTACGTTATATTATACGACTTTACAGACCCCGAGAAATAGAACTGTAATTAAAAGATACATAGTAAATATGTACATACGAAATAATATATCCACCTAATGATTTTTTAAACGTTACACTGATAGTGTATTAATTATCCGCGCCTTATCGTAACGAGCGTTCAAAAGTATTATCTGAGTTCACAAGATTGGTATTTCACACTTATATTTATTTCTACAACAACGTGCATGGAATTTTAAACATTTACTATTCGATAATATGTGTGATATATTCAGAGAATTATGCTATCGAGTTATTTAAAATGAATGTTGGCGTTATTGATTATTTTATTATAATTAACCAAAATAATGGAAGCTGCTGTAAATTAAGCTGAAATTGGAAGTATATTATAAAGTTTAAATATCATGAGAAAATAAATGAAACCAGATCTCATCGTTTAAAAATAATAACATCGGAAAGACAGTACATCTTCAGCGTGGGTTTCAAAGGCAAGTCATGCAAATGCAACAAATATATTATATACTGAAATTTAATTAACTTAAAACTTTAAAACCGATAAATTAATCGATTGTTTTATTATATTTGTAATAACGCTTTATTTAAATAAATCAACAGTATTTTGTAGGCTGTGGTGTAGTTAGAAATTTCGGGTCCTCGTGCAAACGTTACGTAAGGCCCCACGCAACTTGTTATATTGAATATGTAGAAATTTAAGCCCCATTTCCACTGGGCCCTCGGGAATTTCTAACTCCGCTATGAGGTGGCTACACCACTGATTTTAGGTAGCCCAATCATTTCAAACGTCAGAGAAAATAATATAATGAAACATATTTATCCAGCATATAAAGAAAAGAGTCTTTACTGACTTGTCAGCAATGCTTGTTTGTTATCATTTTGTTTAAGCATCGACGTATTATTGTAATAACTCAATTGTTATGGTTACTTTTTACATCTGAGAATGCGTCATCCAGTGTCTAACTACGACTTATTTGTAGTTAATTTTAAGTTACATATAAAAAAAATTAGCTCATTATCCTAGAATCTATCTATCCGATTTCATAGAAATCATAGAATATATTGCAAGTAAAAGGCTTTACGATGATAAACATAGATTCAGGAGTATCGCATGCTTAACTTTGAAAATTGATGCACGCGGCAAGTTTGTGGTTGTTATGACGGCGTTGAAATCTCAAAATATGCCATCTTCGCCAAACATAAGCAGCAACCACTAGTGAACTACAACCGTAGTGAATATGCTTATGACGAGAGAACGTTCTTCTTTGTGACACTTGTGTCTCTGATATGTCTCGGTCGTCTTCTATTTGCTGTATTACCTTTTGTGTGAAACGAGGAATGAGGAAAGTGGCGGCACCTTTTTTTACTTAAATATGATTCACGCTGGAAAGAATAGGGTAAGGAAGAGGAAGAACTTTAGGTTTTAAATAAATTAAAAATAATTCAATAAGTTATGTTCTCCATTATTCGATACCAATCCGGCATTGAATTGGCCACTATACTATTCCCTTTACTCTACTATTGCACGTCACATAATGTACATAATTATCGTAAAGAGTTGATTGTTCTTATGTCTTTAACGTTGTCGCAATGTTTCTAACAGGAGGCCTTCGCCGTTTCCTCTATAACCGCCCATTTGCATTGCAATCGGTAAACGTTCGAGTAAATGAGTTATAATTTCTCGTAGAATTTGTAAGCGAGCTGCCTACTCTTTAGTTGTGTTTGCGCTTGGCAAACACAACCGAAACAAAGGCGAAGCAAGAAGAAGTTTTGAAATCAATGTAAGACTTTGATATTAGTGATTCGGAAGACGTCAGCCGTGCCAGATTTCCGAGCATTGAATAAATCACCCGAACAATTGCCCAAATTCATCTATTCATTCAATCTGTTGAAACCTAAACTAATTGTACTTGAAAATGTTGTTTTCATTGAGGAATACACTGCCCTTTGTATATTAAATATATTATTATATATACTGTATTCGATTGAATATAAAAGGCGTTTTTATACAGTATTTTCGTGTCATTAAATTCAGGGTGCGCCTTTTATTTGATGGCATCTAAAACTTACTGTCTGTCACAAATATGTAGCGAATTGGTTGTTTATTCGTGTTGGGGTTAAATGAGCTAATGGAGCAAGTTTCAATCGCCAAACCATTTTAGCAGTATTTATTAAAATAATAATCTAGGTCAGTGGTCTGCAAAATGCGGCTCTTTGGCCCCTTGAATGTGGCTCTTTCATAAAATACTACATACGTGCGATTGAAACCTCGTGCCCCACTAGGAGAAGTCGGTTTTCGGTCATAACAATAAGAGTTGGAAGGGGCGATCTCAGCGAAAGTACCTTAATCGGATTGAAGACATTTTAAGCAAAAGTCAGCATAGGAGTACCCTAATCAAGTTATAACAATGTTCCTACTTATACAGTTTAGGTTTAAAAAAATTGGCTCTCAAATGAAATTTCAATCGTTGTACAGTTGATATTTGGCTCAGTTGACAAGTGAGTTTGCCGACCACTGGTCTAGGTGATAAGACAAAAGAGCGTAGACATCAAAACTTGCAAAACACGTGTCAGTTGATTAAAGGCAATATCACTTTTTAAAGATATATTAAATCACTAAATTATGGTGGCGCAGAAGACGATTATTAATTGGATTCAAAAATGATGACAGAATCTGATGGTGATAAATGTATGTATATATTATATATTAAAAATCAAAGAAGATGTTAGACTGCTTTTTACTTCCTTTACATTTTCATCTTCATAGAAAAGGTTGTGTTTTTTTTCTTTTTGGTATTTGAAAATAAGTGTGCGTATTTTTAGCGTTGAAATACGATACGATTTATGATAACAATTTCAATCACGTCAAAATGCTTACATTCATTAAACAAGTTCAAATTGCTTCTTAACAATATCATTTATATTATATTTCCGTACATAGTTAGAACATATTGACAACTCGGCATAGCATCATTATTCACCTTAAAAATAATTGAATATAATATCTAAACATCCAACTTATTTATTTACTCGTGTACAAAACAATGAATGACTTATGTATGTATATTGACTTATCAACATATTCAACTATGCACGCATTTATAACCTCATAATATTACTAGCCCCTTAAATACCTTCAATAAACTGAATAATATATCCGTGCATAGCATGAAGATATAGATATATAATTCATTTATTGTTTTGTATAACATCTGAAGTTATTGAAATATTCACCGACAAAATGTGTTATAAGTAACGACGAATTATATTTGTAAAATTGTGCAATGTCGAATTGTAAATATAATGTCTTAAAAGGTTTAAATAACGTTTTCTGCGTTCTAAAAAAATCTGTTTTCAATCAATGTTAAAAACACTCGATTTTATGTTGAAAACAAACAAATTATTCGAAAAATTTTGACAGTGACCTTACCTCTACGAGAAACCATTATAGAAATGTGTGACTTCGAAGTTTTTAGTGTAGCTATCGAAATAAAATTCCTATATATGGATATTCTATTATAAAGTGTCTTATGGCTATTTATTGTGACAGTGAAAGTTAATATTTTAATCTTAGAAAACGTTTTATTACTCAGTTCAGATCTTGAGATTATGTTGACTTTTTTATTTCAAAGAAAAATCATATGGTCTAAAACCGATGTTATTAATATGATATTTAATTGAATTTTATTGAACGCAGTTATCCCATCACAACTTCTCACGCTGAAATGTAAACTGCAAGAAATATAATACGTACATGATGCAACTTTTTTTCATGCAAATGAGATGCGTGGAGACTGATATACTAAGAAACCTTATTATACAGTCGTGAGACGAATAATAGATACCCCCTTCTAGTAAAAGATACACTTTCTTTAAAATAATTGTTTGAATATCATGTCATGTACATATATATTCGCTTTTGTATCCGCAGGTAAAAGTATTATGTTGCAAATGTTACAAAAATGGAAAACAACCATGTATGTAGAAAAGGCCTTTTCTTGGAAAATTTTGTGTAGTAAAATTTAATATTTTGGGTCACAAACCTAGACCGAAAATAAGTGTAGAAAAAAGTAGTGTTAGTTAGTAATCAAATTTATTTAAAGACATGTCATAGTTTTATAAAGTTTTACAAATTTTCATTTGATGAGACGCAAGAGTCAATTTTGGGTGGAATAAAGTCTGTCGTAAAATAACCTTTAAACTACGAATTAAATGCACTTTTTTTTACTCACTATATACGTTTTACAAAAAAAAAACGCATAAAAAAGTGGTTGAAAAATTGAAGATCCCTGAATTAAAAAAAAAAGAAAATAGAACAACATTGTGGTATTGGAATTAGGGCATCCAATCCCGGGATCCGGGATCCCGTTCAATTTT
The DNA here is from genome assembly GCA_031772345.1 of Himalopsyche anomala. NCBI lineage: Eukaryota > Metazoa > Arthropoda > Insecta > Trichoptera > Rhyacophilidae > Himalopsyche > Himalopsyche anomala. The sequence continues at coordinate 9,406,541 of CM062822.1, read as the reverse complement.
CTGATCCCGAAATCCCGGGATTGACATGGTCGCGATCCCGGGATTTCGGGATTGAGAAATTTTGAGTAAATTTCGAAAAGTGAGATGAAATTGGCAAATTGTCGATTCCAATTTCCCCGGTGAGCTAAAAAAAAAAAAACACGAGGTTTCGTGAGAATTCGGGGAAAAAGTATACTAATTCGAGGATTTCAAATTCCCCGGTGAGCTAAAAAAAAAAAAAACACTAGGTTTCGTGAGAATTCGGGGAAAAAGTATACCAAATTGAGGATTTCAAATTCCTCGGTGAGGTTTCGTGAGAATCCTAGGAAAAAGTATACCAAATCGGAGATTTCAAATTCCTCGGTAAATTTATCTCAATCCCGGGATCCCGTGATCCCGGGATTGAAAATTTATCAATCCCGAAATCCCGGGATTGGAAAAAGGCTCCGGGATTGGATACCCTAATTGGAACATACCCGGACGAACCCAATAAGTAAATTACCTAAAATATATATTGTAATTAAGAAAAAATGTACTATTTGTCGCTACTTTATCATATACGGAGACATTTATGACGGAATGGACATGTGGAAATCGCTTCCATAGCTAGAAATTTCTGACACGTGTAATGTGTTAGGATCGAATGATGTATGTATTTTGTTTGTTATTACTGTCTAGAGTTTCTTGTTATTGGGAAATCCGTTGTCCTCTTCTGTGTTTTTGTTTCTGGGAATCGTGTTAAAACAAATTAGTCGTGCTAAAATAGATGTAGTATTCGTTCTTTTTAGTGAACCGTGTCATTTCAAAATCGTGTAAAAAGAGTTAAATATATTTATCGATGCGAGGAAATTTATGCAAAATCAGAAAAAACTGTTCGAAAACATATAATTAAGTCATACATTTATGCGTGTCTTATATATATAATATAATTATTTTGTTAAACTAAATAAATTTTATTCGGTAAATTAGTCATTGATTCCGTAATAACTGGTACATTGAAAACTTCATATGCACAACATTTTAATAAAAATAGCAAGATTATTTTAGTCTAGACAAATTTAGATTTACATTCGTTCTATTAACACATTAACTAGTTCGAAAATATCGAATAATATTTGCTAATATGTTTTTACATGTTGAGGATATTAAAACAACAAAAACGACATTTACAAAGTGGTTAGTTTACGATTTGGAATATAGCTTTTTACACTAATTTTATGAAGTTGGTAGCTTGTAACAGAGGGCGTTTTTCTTCTAACACACACAAAAGATGCGACAATTTATGTAACCAGTTTTGTCGCATTCTCTTTATATGTACACATCGTAGAACTTGGCCTTAAAAGTTATTTTCTCGTTTCAAACACATTAACGGTGTGTGACAAATGAAGACTGGTTCGCATTTTCTTAAGAAACTCAGATCGCATTCGATCTACGTAGTTATTGTACATAAGAATTTCCTTGAAAAATAAAGAAACTGCCGTTCGTTTACGATATGAGCCATATTAATGACTAAGTTGATATCATTTTCTGTTTCTTAATTATATGCACATTATAATAACAGATTTAAAATCTTTTTATTTATCATATCAAAACACTGAGGATTCAAAACAAAACATTTTTTTAATTATTATTGTAGTACATATTTACTCATAGACTTTCAATCGTTATACTAACTGCGAAGTGACTGCCCAACAAACATTTTCCTTATATATAAAAGGAAATGAATCTATATTTATAATAATTATTATAATATTTTTTGTGAACCATGACTGCTCCCAGTGTGGAGCGTTTGGCCTCCTTTTTTCGAAGAGGATAGGGATAGTAAGAATAGGAGTATGACAGGACTAGTGGTTAGCTAATCGCTCTCGCTACGCTCCATTACTTTAGGATAAGAAAGGTGGGAGAGAATTTTTGACATCACAAACATCCATGCCTTCAAACAGAAAGCGATAAATCGATTGAAAAAATGCTACTTGTACTGGAATCCGAGCCCGTGAGATCCGTCACGGAAGCCAACGACGATGAAACTGCGCTACGGACCCGACAAATATTACTATTCTTTTATTTATTGCATTTTTGTGTCAACATATTTTTTTGTATTAAAAGTTGATTTTACTGAGAAATTTTTAATTTAAGCGTATGGAAATAGTTTGAATCTTATATGATGCTTGCTGATTATACTTGTTAGACACACGTTACAATCATTTATATCATGGGTGTCCAACCGGTAAATCGCGATCAACCGGTCGATCCCAAAGCAAAATTTGGTCGATCCCGAAAGCTTCCGTGAATTTCGAAAATATATATTTTTTAAATATAAAATATACAAAAATTTAATTATTTTGTAAGCACCTATCTAATGATATGTATATCGCATTTAAAATAAACATGTCTAAGTCTGAAGAAGGGAAAAAAAAAAAATCTTATAAGAATCATGTTAGAAGTCGATCACGAGAAAACTTAAGATTGAAAAGTCGATCCCAGGGCAAAAAAGGTTGGACACCCTTGATTTATATTGTAGAAATAAAACACACTTATGGTACCTTTTTTTTTTTTTAAAAAAAAATCTTCATTTGAGAGATGCTCGCCGAAATATTGAATCTCATTTTTTTTATTGTCACAGCTAATATATTTAATATAGATTGAACATCTAAGCATTTATCTCATATTTCTGGAAAAAAACAAAATAAGCACATCTACATACAACGTTTTTGCCAATCGAACGATTTTAAATGTCTATTTAACAACATACTACATCGCTGATCAGAATAACTTATTTCAAATACATTTATTAAAAAAAAAACATTACAAAATTACGGAAATAGCGAAACGCATATTAACTAAACGGACTTGGCTTGATTGCATATTATATGCGTAGGCATAATATGCTAATATTAAAAAATGTAGGCACAATTATTATGCAATTGAAAATCTAAGCAACGCGCAAAAAATACAAAGTGATGCGGTTGGCTCAATTGATGACAATGCCATAGTTTATTTTTATTTTACAAACGATTTACTAATAATAAATAAACTGTTTCTCAACTTCCTCTACAATTAGGAGGTCGCCCACGACAGTTATCAATGACAACTATTCGACATTTTGAATTGTTTCAAAATTGTATGACGCATTAAATGCTAGTAGATCTATTACATTTTAAACAATATACAAATCATTTTGTGTATAAATTTTACTACTAATTTTAAGCCGCAAATTTTCCAATAGCAATAATAATTTGTAAATATTTATTGACTTATTGAATTTGAATCAATTTGTGCAAGATCAATTATTGTTTACTCACTTATATTATTGTGATATATATAGTCTCTTAATGACGTTTATCAATAATAATGATATTAATATATTATGTCTGGTCAAAAATATGTGATTATTATGCCAACGAAATTTAGTTTTTTTCATGCGATTAAAGAATGTTGGATACGTGGTGCAGTAATGAACGTCGTTGGCTTCCGTGACAGATATCATAGGCTTAAGCCCCTGCACAAAAAGCATTTTTGTTCAATCTAAGACATGTGTGCTAAATTCCTAAAGACTAAAAATTCTCGCCCACCCTTTCAATCCTGAAATAATGAAGTATAACGTGATCGATCAGCTCTCTACTAGTCCTGTCCTAGCCCTATATTTTTGTATCCCTACTCTCTTAATAAAAAGAGACGTTGAGCATCTAAGTAACAATCAGTTCTTGATATAAACACATGTGGAGATACCTCCATTGGGAGGCCATTTACTCTACATTAAAAGGAATTTGCTAACGGATTTTCTAAACATATTTTGAAAAGTCTTGTAGTCCAGTTCTTTCCATGCCCTCACATTGGCGGATCCACGGTTGAGGGGGGGGTATTGGGGGCCATGTAACCCTCTGAGGAGAATTTATTTAGAATTTTCTTCTTCCTGGGACAATTTCTGGATTCGCCACTGTGCCCTCATATATCTAACATCCTTTTCCCATGCACATATTTATCGAATATGTACAACAAAATATTTTATTGGAAATCGTTAACCAGACGTCTTTTCTGCGATATGATCGTTTATTGTTATCGCCAGTAAAATATGGCTTTGTTTAAAAATGTTTTTTAAAGTTATCCACGGTTTGGATGTTGTTGATGAGTTTGGATGAGAAATCTGACACTTTGTGTTTTTCCTGGATCAATCAAGGATTAATGCCTCTATTTTTATATTATCATATATACATACTTTTTATATTTGTCAATCGGATAGTAATCGATGGTCTCGAAAATTGACCTGAATATTGTTCAGATTTTTGGAAATCCAAATAAAACTAACCTCGAAGCACCAAATCTATGACGTATATACGTGATTGAAAATAACAATGATAAAGGAAATGAAATAAATATGTATATGCTTAAGCAAATTGTTTTACTTTTTAAAGTTTTCTAATTGCTACAAAATACAAGGAAAATTAAAGACGTCTTCATAATAAAATAAGACTGAATAAATCTTTTGACTGAAATAATTTAATTGATATTAAAAAGTGACTTATAAAAATATTAGTGAGAATAAATGGAAATACTTTTCTAGTTAGAAAACGTAATTATGTATGTTAATGGAACGTATCTCTCTTTTTACTATTTCATTTGAACTTTTTTTGCACGGTGGTTTCTCGATCGTATCCACTGCGCAAAAAGAAAATTGTGTGCTTACTGTTATAAGAAATTATTCTTCCAGATTGTTATTTCAACCAGGTTTATCAAAAAAGATTGTCGCAAATCACGCAGTTCCTACTTGTTGTATGGATTTTTTCTTATCTCATTAAATGATGTCATTTAATTATCGAGTTATTATAATATTAGCGACTGTGACGTGCTAGATAGAGTGGAGACCGTAAATTAGATATCGAAACCAATCAGAAACGTACACACTCGATTAACTGTAAGAGAGATCAAGCAATCAGTTCAAGTTTGTAGAGAGTATCAATAGCGGCCAATAAGTAAACCGTATTAACGATCTGGGACAATTAGCTACACATCATTTTAAATAACAAATGAACGTCAATATACGTGCAAACGTCATTGAGCTATTGTCCGTTATCATACGCCATCAAAAATATAAGACAGAACTTGCACTATCAAAAAGAAACTTAGTAGATCTTCCAAGTTCTAATTACAAAAAAAAACTACACAGTTTGGGAATTGAAAACGTGAGAGAAAGGAGAAATAATCGAAAGATAAAAAAAAACTTGCATTTCAAATATGATCTTCATCAAAAGTAAAAATAAGCCATTTTAGATTGTAAGTATAACAGTAATAATTTCAATGTTAATACCGAATTTATCGAAAAGAAAATTTACTAATGGTCATATTATTAAATGAAATTATGTCATCTTTGTCCCGTTGCTACGAATGCTGTTGTAGTTCCGTTTCGAAGAAAAAAATAAACTTGTTATTTAAATATTGGTCAATGACGGAAAAAATAAATAAACATGATTACAAATATTTACTCTGCTAGTGCACATGTATTTCGTTTCATTATTTTGAATAATATCTTGAGTATCACCAAACTTGTTAAAGATTTTTAAGTTCTAAATTCGAAATAATCCTCTTTTCATATATTTGAAAGTAGCCATTGTCAAACGTCACATGAAAACGAAATTTGTTCAAACATGTAATAAATAGTGAAACGAGCGTTACGCGTTTGTGCTTCTGTTTATGGTTTAGGCTTAAAATAATTGCAAATCATAGTGTTGAAAGTGAATAGAGTTTCTATAGTTTGAATTTGTATGATATAAAAAAACTTCTACATCATTGTGTTCAATCATTTCTTGAAAATGTTTGGTTGGGCCAGCCAATTCGTTAAACAATAAAAATAGAACAATACATAGGATTATGTGTTATGACGACTGATAACAAAAAAGTAATCAATTGCCCAACTAAGATATATTGATTATTTAAAAATAATCAATATAAAACATGGGTAAGAAGTGAAACGAAATAATAGATGTCTTAAAGTATTGTATGTACAAAGTGTACATCAAAAGTGAATAACGAAAGAAGATTACCGCTGAACATGTCTCTACGAGCACTGTGGTACAGTGCCACTAGCTACCCGGGATCAGCTTAATCTCTAAGCAATTTAGTGTTTTGAGGCCGGAGTGCAATTTGATCGTCTACGCAATAAAGTGCAATACTTACTAGCAATCGATTGTGTATTTTAAGAAACATTATAGAGTAGAACACCCCGTCCGTTAACGGAACACCTACAACGATGTCCTCCGTATCACCCCAGAACTACTAGCTGTATTATAAGCTGTCAAAGATAATTCTTCCCTACCAGCCCCAGCCGCTCCTCGCATTGATGAGCATTTGTTTTTTTAGCTTAACAGGGGCTGTGGTTTACTACCCCCCCCGGGCCCGCGCGCGCCCCCGCGCCTCCCAGCCACCGTGCGAAGTCGAGCGCCCCCCCCCCCCCGCTCTTACAACTAGCATCTCATATGACTAAATCATAGAAAAAGTTTTAAGAAACATTATATCTTGACACGAGTCAGTCAGATAAAGCTTAAATATACTATTTTTATCAACTCAATACCGTTGAAGAAGAAAAACTCTTTTAACCAAACATTAGGGATATTTTAAAGTGAAATAGAATATGCAAATAAATACGGTGATTAAATGAGTGTTTTATATCTATTCACCCAGTTTTCATAAGTGGGTGAAAATTAATGAAAGTTGTATTCATATACCCATTCATACTGTTTGCTACGCCTACAAATGCATACACAAGTGTCAAATATCTACATGATGACAGCAATCTAAATTCAGTGACTAAATTAAGATTCACATACGTTAAGATATTCGTATTTGTATTTCAATTTTGTGTAATTAATTTACTGACAGATTTTTGTGTATATATTATTTTATTTGGCGCCGAGAGTACAACACTGATGCGGTTTCTAATTTAGAACGCTCTCTTAATAGTTTGACAAAAAAAAACTTACAAAAATTGATTTATTATATGTGTTATTAAATATAATGAAGTAGCACGTACGTATTTTAAACAGTTAAAAATGAGATATATCTCAGTACGACTATCTAACGGCGCTATATTAATATTCTAGCGCCATATGCAATGTAGGCTTTTAAAAGTTTACGGTATATAAATAATGATAAATAAACTTTTACTAAAGTGATCTTTCGACATCGCAACGGTTCATACATTTCGTGTAAGTAGGTCTCGCAGCTTTAGCGGTTCGCTAAACGTGAAATTGCATACCCATTATAGTATTATGAACTTGCAGATTGAGCAAATACACTAAGTAATTCATATCAGCGACTCTATGCACAGCTAGCCTGCTACTGTTTGAATCAACCATTCTAAAGTGTACATATATTATGATAACATGAAGTACCAGATTGAAATACGTCGGTGGCTAAACACCGATGTCCACGATAGGGTTTCTCGGATCGCAACTCCTCATGGTGGTATCGTATGTTGGTCGGTCTCTGTAGTCCAGTGTTTCCCAAACTTTTGAAAAATGTGTAGCACTTCTTTAATTTTCGAAACACCAAGTAACCCTCGTCAAAAATAATGCATTTACTTGAATAGCAATCAAAATATATTAATATGAGCTGCTTGTTACATTAGGAGCAGCCAAGGCTTGGTGCAGTGCGTACACCCAAAAATCTTGTGCCGTCCCCTAGGGGGTACACGTACTACACTTTGGTAAACACTGCTGTTGTCTAACGATGAGGTTTACCCCAACGATCAGGTGGATGTGGGTTCAAGACTTGACAAGATCAATATCAAATTAATTTTTATTTCATAATTTGAACATGGATGTTTTTAATATTATTTCTCATTAATGTGATTTCGAGTGATCATCGAGTTGCATTTTTTTATAATTTAAACGCATTTATACGCATGCTTGGAATTACTTTTAATTCCAAGCATTTCTTTTCGAATTAAGTTAGTTTCAAAGAAAAATATTGATCGCATTTCACTACAAATAATATTGTATATCACATTGGCATAGCAATAAATTTATAATTTTCTGGAACAATATAAATATATATAATATACATTATGCCGTATTATATACTATTTAAATCTGATTTGAGAGTAAAGTTATCATTATAATAAAGTAAAATATGCATAAAGCAGATTTCTCGTATATAATTATCAGTTGCTATAAAAACAAGTCGTTTATGCAATCAAACAATACAATTTTCTATCATTATATTACCATACAAAAAGGCATAATAAAAGTTAACTTTCAAATAGCAAGAGTCAGAGTCTATTGATCAAACTTCCGAAGCATTTGTGAGAAGAAAATGACACGCGCCATACATACATACTACACGAAGCGGAGGTAATTGTCAACTAATAAATAGCGAAGAAAATACCTTGCTTATTAGAAAAATACAGCATTTTTCTTTGTGACTAAAATTCCAGGATTACAATTTCATTAGTAACGGGATAAATTTCCTGAGCTTGGTGCTTGGAATACTTTAATTTTATATCTATAGCCAATGACTATTATCAATTCAATGTTTACAATTCTCGCATAAATTTATCCGCCAATCTATAAGAATCTTAGATTTTGTTGTGATGGTCTAAAAAAGTATTAAATATTTTATAACACGTCATTTCTAACTAAAATAAAATATTGACTCGAAGAATGGGTAAGCATTATGAATCATAGGGGCCGATTTTTTAATATTAAGAGAAAGCGAAACCAAAGCCGATAAGTGGCAATGTAATGTGCTATTGTCTCACCATGACAACACTCAATTAGTTCAGGTGCAATAAACAAGGCTCTGACGATCAATGATTTTCATTTAAACATATATTTTCACATAAAAACTCTTGTCAGACGAGAACATTTTCCTTTTGTTTTAAAATTTCTTCCAACCGTTTCTTTTTTTAAAATGATTCGTTGACTGAATTTCGCTTATTTCCTAGTATTTAATCAATTAAAAAATATGTCTGAAGATACACTTCAGAAGATTTTTCAAACTCATCATTATCAACGAGAGAATAATTGACATAACATAAATTCATCACTTTTAAGGTTTAAAAATAAAACACTTGTGTTAGGGTTACTTATTCCACATTATTTTATATCAGGACCAGTTTCATTTATCGTGAGAATTATCAACTGATAAAATATAAATCTATTTAAGGTTATGTGTAAAAAAATATGTTAGAGAGCCAAGCGATTGATAATATATTAATCAATCAAAATAAAATATCATATTTCTTCTGTTTAATTATTATAAACGTATGCCTAATGTCTCAAATACCTAATTGAAAAGTATTCTTTGATATGGACTGTATCAGACTTGGGACAGGGGCCTGAAATCTACTAATTTATAAAAAAGACGACGAATGCGGCAGGACATGACGATACTTTTAATGATGCCTAAAAACAACTGAGTAAAATTTAAACTAACGTCCTTTAATTAAATTAAAAAAATGAAAGTGGAAATGTTTTACTATCCTATCATAACTGTTAATTAACTTATATATAATCAAGGAGCAGTGCTAGATGTTTTCTCCGCTTCCCTAGTGTAGAAGGTTTATTGCTGATGGAACTATACAGTGAATATTTAGAAGGAGCTTTAGTAATGCTCAAATCCCACAATTAACGCAACCTCCGGTTTCAGAGAGAGGAAAATGACAAATACAGCGGCAGGAAGAGTAATCAATCGAACTTGGTTCAATACTCTGCGAGTGTAAGTGACAAAGAGAGAAAAGTGTGCTCGATTAAACATCATACAAAACTCTTTTGTGTACAATAAAAACATAAACACATGCTATTGTTACGCAATGTAGCCAGAATAGACAACGGCCGAACGGTGAGGCAATATTACTGAACGTGTTCATTCAAAAGGATTAACTATCGAAGAACAGATTTTACAGCAGACACAAAACGTTTTTTAATGATTTTTCGGTAATGTGAAAATGAATAATATATTCATAACTTGGGTCTTTATTGTCCTGGTTCGATATTAACTGAAGAATTCGTTAAATTCGAGTTATATTTTTTTCATTAGCTTAAATTGTCAACAGGTCATTTTTTTAGAAATTCAAAGCTGAATTTCAATAATAGTTAAATATTTGCGGATTAAGCCCTTTTGACGAAACTTATATTTATGCGTACTTGTAATATTCAACTATTGTATTATAAAAACGCTTTTAAAAAACTGCGGGTATATTCATTGTACTGTAGCACAACCAATATCTCAGTTGGCGGGGCAAACTCAGTTATAAATTGTTTGAGTCTCAATTTTTTTTAGACAAAGATGAATTCACTCTAGGATTTTGGACATATAAAAATGATAAGGACCAATAAGATTTGTTAATTGAAAGTGATCATTAATTAAAAATACAATTTACTCAACAATCTCATTAAAATTTAAATAAATACACCTATTTAATATATATTTAAAACGCCACGACAGTATTTTTTTTTTAAATATATAGTTAACCGATAATAAGCGTGCAACTAGACTAACGTAAAGTGATTTTGTTTTGACATTGTAGTTAAAGACACTTAACCCATATAAATGTTTTTTTTTTGTTATATTCACATCAAGGAAATAATAAATTCGCAATTTTCTCTAGGCAATTTAACATGAAATACAATCACTTTAAACGGCCTAGTAGGTATAAAATAACCAGTTAACTGTTATTATCTAAGAGATAAATTTTTAAAAAATACTCTGATTCAATTCAGAAAATATATAAATTTTAATATTCAGTTACAAAATGTAACATCCATCCTAAATGAAATCTATTACTGTAAAAAATTAGGAAAAAATCATCATTTCCTTTTGACGATAACGTAATGCCGAAAAAACTGTCAACTTTATAATTCGTATGAAACTAAATACTTTTTTCTTCCTTATTATTGATTGATCGAATTATTTACTTGGGAAAATTCTACAATAATTATGTAAATATTATAATATCTGATTATATTTTCACGAGAATTATAAAAAAAATGTTTCTTTAATCTTATCCACAAGTAGTAGTGGTACTTACACCAGTTAAAGAACAACATTTTCTTAAAATAATATTAAACTAAAAGAAAAAATGATTTAAATGGTTTGCAATCTCATACAGCGTTTGTTGAAGCATGATGGGAAATAGCAACCCTTAAATATAGGATAACTATAAGTATCGCTGGATCTTGAAATTAAAATATAAATGAAGACTAAAGAGCCAATATGTGTTTTGTTCCATATTATTAACAATATTAAAAAACCATCGATATAATATAACGTCTCTTCATGGTAACCAATCAAAATATGTAATACTTGCGAAAAAAGAGGAATTCACACACTAAAAAAATTCAAGACGAACGAAAAATATCTAGTGATTTCAATCCTTACAGATATTATTTTTTTTATACACGATTTCGAAATAACACGGTGCTACAACCCTTGCATGTACTTACTATTCAGTATTGTTCCTACAATCCCGATTTTTTTTTTAATGAAAGCGATATCGTATTAAATGTTTATAAACGGGTTCGTCTATTGTCTGATAGTAAATAATCTTTATTACGATATTTTAAAATGAAATTAAGATAAAATAAACAATGTTTTTTTTTTGATATCCTGAATTAATTTCTATACAAAGAAAACTATCTACCCTTACTTTTTTTATTATACATTTTTACAGGTTTTTTGACTTGGTATCGTGAGGAACAATGAGGACTTGGTATCCACAGTGTAAAAAAGAGAGAGTCCAGTGTACTGGAAACAAACGAGACCCATAATCAAAATATTTGATGTTGTTATTATAGCTATAAGTGTTGAATTAGCACAGTTTCGTTGTTTACAATTCTACTATAAAACTGATGATTAATGATGTGTGTTGCAAAAACTATCTTGATCGATGAGGAAGTCTAGATATACATATGTATGAATACTAAACAAGAACGCACGACTGCCCTAAAATTGTGTCACGAATTTATTAACTGGTATAGTTGCCTAATAAAAAGTTAAATAAATTGTTTCACATATTATTCGATTTAATCGGCAAATGTTTCGCATACTAACAGTACAAAATGTATTTGATTAGATGTTCAATAATATTATTATGAAATTATTAAATATTAATAAGAAGGTATATTTACTATATCGAATTGAGAAATAAATGCATCACCTTAACATGTTAACTTCGTATATAAACCTGAGACATATAAAACAGGAAAAATTGTTTTTTTTTCTTGACTTACTATCGAAGGTCGGCAACTCAACTGTGGTAAGTGGCCCTATTCTATTTCAGACGTGTAAGATTAACAACATCATGGCCAACGACTAACGAAGATTCTTCAGCCAATAACACAAAATTACTACCTATGTTTTTAGTGCCCTCTATTTCAGGGGTTTCCAACAGGTAGGGAAGTTTATGTGTTCCAGTAGGTGATCGTTGCATTGCTAGATTCTTGTTTTGGTACTGAAACTTGAATAACCTTTTATAATTGTACTGTATTTTTTGTATATTGAAATATAGTTGTAATTAGTTGGTAAAAAAATATTTCAGTAAATTTATAATACATACAAATTAATTTGAAATAAAATAATAAATGATAACACACTTTACTACATGCTACTCTATTTTTCGTCGAAAATTTACTTCATCGCGCAGAAAGCAATCCAATTCTCTGAAAAGCTTAGTTACTGATACAAAAATTATCCATAAAGTCAACAATAGATTCAAGGAACCGAATCATGCGAAATATTTTTTCGAAAACTCGGTCACCTATCTATGGGGTATTCAAAAAAGTTACTTTTGACATGTCTTGTTGATTTTTAATACTTTAAATACTAATTCATATTGCATGTCGGTTTCCTCGATTCTCGGGTAAAATAATTTCCCTTTTTCCTACTCGTAAATACATTTCCTACAAAGCTTTATTGATATAAGGGTATTTAGTTCATTTTCAGGCAGAAAGGGAGTAGCAAGTTGTAAATCATATTCAACATATTTTTTGTTCACAGTGCCATTCAAGAATAAACATTAAGTAAAATAGAGTTTATGTGTGTCAAACTTGTTTTTTTTTAAACTTCCTATAAATTGTTCGACATTAGCTTTGTAGGATTCTACTTAACGTTCATAGTAACGAATTAATGTATGCTTTATTAAATTACACACTACGCATTTTTTTATTTGTGTTTTCATCTAATCAAGATATAAAAAAATGAAGTCAATACGATTTTTAAGTCTCTGGCCTGTTTAACCATATCAATGTACCTAGAAAGATTGATGTAAAAAATACCGCTACACACATTATATTATATCAAACAGTCTAAAATATATATTCATATATAAAAAAGTAGATTTAACGGTATCTAATTCTTTAGAATGTTGCACATTTACACTACGACCATTGAATTCAAGTATTTTTGTTCAAGATGTCTTTGTATCCAAAATATTGTGTTTATGTCACAGTTCAAGTGTATTTATTGTAAATTTCGTCAATGTATACATTCACAAGTCAATCAACTAACAAGCATTTTTAATTCATGCTTACATCGTAACAATTCTCATTCACTTTGACTACTCAGAGTATGAATTAACTAGTAAGTGTATGAAATCACTGGTGAGCTCTATACAGAGTATAAATGACATTACGGCTTAAGTTATGTGAGTATACTGATAAGTGATAGTCAAAGTATGGTAGACAGTACAGGTTTCGTTGGGTTAGGCTAGATATGCTGAGTAAAAAGAGGGCGAGAACAACAACAATACGTTGAAATTTTCGAGGTTATGTGAAATGTCAGATGACAGTAAAACACAACATCTGCGTGATTGCGAGTGTTTTTCGCAAGACTTGTGCACGCGTGATTATGTTCAAGTTTACAAACAATTTAAATTCGTGTGTCTATTTTATGTATATATTGACATGTTGACGTCTTCGTGTGTTTTTGCATCGATACTTTGACTTGCTAAAATAGACAATGTTAATTAATACAATGACTAAGTTACATACTTTCTGTAACATACAAATACAATATATATAAAGATTTAAGTAGTCGCTAAGTAAAGTATATACACTAATTTGTATACAATTATCTACATTTATGACAAAGCGGTATGTTAATACCAAAAAAGGTTTTTCACCACTATACCATGTGATTGGGAACACTAGGCCAACGTTATTTATAAAAAAAAAACAAATTAAAAAAAACTCTTGAATGTAAATAGTTTTCGCTGGAATGTACACAGTATGCTTAGTTTGCGTAAAATATTTTTTTCCGTATTGTAGTTTGCGGTATCAAACAATAAAATTGTTTTTTTGCCCATTGCTCAAATGCATTAAACAATAATATTCATATAACTTTTTAAAGACATTCCCACGTACAAACTATAATATTATAATTACAGACTCCTTTTCAAAATGAGCAATTTTGATGTTTTCATCGAAATTGTATGATTTGTAGTGTTAATTTCAATATTAAATAATATTCCCATAATTTTTCACAACTACACGTAAGATGTAATTTTTACATATCTCCATCTCAATACCGCAACAAGGTAGCACTGATTTAATCACTGTTGGGAAAATAAAATTCGATTTCTTTATTTGATTAACATACATGCAAGTTATAACAATTGCTTAAAATAAATATGTCCAGTTTTATAATTTTCTATTCAATTACTATCAAGAACATTAAAAATCAAGTTACCAATGTGTATGATAATAATATACGAATTATTAACGATTTCATAACCTAAAATTACTTTTTAGTACATACTGCTTCTATTTTTCTTACGCGTATATGATAACTATTTCTTTTATATGCCCCAAGTAAAGTTTTCTTCTTTTAACACTTAAATATTTAACAAGTTGCCTTGCTATCTTTTTTGTAGCGTATTTACCGCGTTCCCATAGATTTTAAAGCTTGCAGCCTAGGTTTGTATCAATATTTTTTTTTTGTCAGCGGAAAGCTTTAAATGGTAAAAACAATATAAAAACATCCCTTACGAATACTTATTGTAGGTGTTGAAACACAAACGTAATTGATTCTCATCACGAATTTACTTTAACCTGCCCAGTCCTTAACTGTCCTTAGAGAGCAGCTGGAATGCGACCGTATTTATATTCTATCAAACGGCTGCTTGTACAATTTATTCTTTACTTCCCCTTAGGGAATTACCTGAAACATTAATATGCTTATAGATAGCAAAGTCAAACACCTGCTACATATGAAAAGAACCTGGAGTCTTACCGGAGTAGAACCTGGAGACAGTCTTATCTTAATCAGCAAATTTATTATCAATACTTGAATTTGTAAAAATAGCTTGAACAAATAATATGGTAGTCCATGTTTGTTTTTTTATTATATACACATTTTAATGACGAATAAAAGAATAATTAATTAATATGATCATTTGTCTATTGCATCCTCCCTAAAGGGGGGAATCGGTAAACTGATTCACATTTAGCACATGTATTTATCCACTTTAGAACGAACACGATAAAGAAAAAATATTCGAGTCAAAGTTTACGCCCAGCGCTCCACGTGTGGCAGTATAGCTTTTCCTGTTCACTGTTTTCTTATTACATCTCTTGACTTGTCACTTTTCTTTCTCGTGTGTAACAGAAAAATCAAGATAACTAGAAAGGATGCCAGGCAATCAGAAGCCTAGCAATTCAAGTGTGCAGTATTCCTTTGCCAATTCACTTTTTTTTTATTGCTTAACATTTTTTAGACGTGTTACTTTTCCAACTCATGTATGATATCATAGTCAGGTTTCCTAGCAAGAATGCCAGTCAATTTCACACCCAGAAATTCAAATGTGACACAGCACACAGTGTATAAATCACTTAAAGGTGTTAAAAATGACTTTTAATTGTTTGATTGTATCGAATCGAATATATTGGCGTAATTGTAATATGTATATTGTACTTTATTGATATAAAATTACTATTAATTTGCTGCCACAGCGATTGTTAATGATTGCGCGTAAATATTCAAATGATGTTGTCCAATAACGGCTAATGTATTGCCAATTTAAATGTCATTAACATTCTTTGCTTAAATGAACCACTTTTACAATAACATCAAACATTCTTAAATAGTATTATTATTATTTTACCGGAGCAATAAAGATGTCATTGACCTTTGTCGACCATAGTTATTTGACTTATTAATGGGTGCATGCGAACTTATGAAGTTCGCGAATTTCATAAATTAATATAATCATGAATTCTTGCTAGGTCAGGAATGTTTCGGAGTAACAATTGATAAAGAATCAAAACGAGTTTTTCTTCTGTTGGGATAAAATCAAGAACTCGTCAATATGACGTTATCATGTTTAATTAATTATATTATGTATTATATTTGTATAAAGGTAAAGTATGATCGTGTGAGATTTTGTCAATGTAAGCTTTTTCTCAGCCTAATATATAGTACTACAGTAACTACATATCCACGACTTTATGTCCAGTTATTTGTTTTTTTTATATCCGGAACAACGTATTTTCCCGAAATTTTCCAGAATTTACAATTCGTCGAAAAGGGGCTCGAAGTTCTTTTGTTTTTAGATCACAATCACGTGTTGTATCAAATTTATATAAACATTATAATAGCAAAACTATCAGTTCCGTAATCAAGTGATCAATGATCAGTGAGGTTTTGACTATTCTACTGCACCATCCAAAATTTTCATCCCCAAATGAAATGTAAATTTTTCACCCTAAGTTATCAATAGCTGAGATCTTTTCCACCCTCTCCATACCACTCCTCGCTTAACCCTTCTCTTCTTTCCATACCCTATTTGAAGAAAGAGGATTATGAAATAAAACTTATTATGATAAATATAATCTGTTTATTTAGTATCCTTAACAACGAGTTCCTCTTTGGTTGTTGAATGTTAACATCTGTTCCATCACATTTAATCTGTTAACTGTCAATTATTGGCAAAAAGGTATTATAGTTATAATAAAAAGGAATATTTTACTGCACTTATTTCACATGTTTACGTTATTATATGGATTTAATGAAAAGATGTGGAATTAGTACAAAAGATGTGTTTATAAAAAAAAAGTTGTTTTATTTTCTGTGTTCTTTGAAACATTGTAATCAACATTTTGGAATATTGACGCTATTAACAAACCCAGTTAACATACAAACATGTTTATGTTTTATTAAAACACGTTATAATCTATAAACATACTTATTTTTACAGTTATTACACCTTAGTGTAAATTTAATTGCACTGTTAATGATTTTTTCAATAAAGCGACCGACATAATTAACGATAGCTATGTTTATATAACTCGTTTTCAATAAACAAGTGCAATATATTTAATAGTATCAAACAACCGTATTTACGCGAGCTTCTCAGACCACGTTTAGTTGAAAACTAATGGTCGATATTTAGATATATGTACACTTCATATGTTTGACTTACTGTTTGAATAATAAAAATATGCAACCTCATCGTAAGACTGTGTTCATTTTTGGTCAATTAGTAGAGATAGAAAAGCATATTTCTATCAACACCTGTTTACAATTGAAATCAGTTAACAACATCTGAATGGTCAACAGTTTTCTTTTTAATAATTAAATCTGACTTGAATTATCATTATAAAAGAATATTACAAAGTATGACTCTTAGATTTACTTAGAGAGCAGTTGATTTTCTGAAAGTCTATCGAATGATAATAATTGTTTATCTCTATGAATTAGGAACCCCTTATTTTCATGAATAAATTATCGAGCTTCATTGATCCTATTGAAAATAACTCTTTTAAATAAATGTTTTTTTTTAATAGCATATTGTTGATATTAAATCTTTATTTATTACAATTCAACACGGCCTAGTTATTTTCAAACAAAAACCGAAAACATCTCGGTATTTGTCTCACTTTTGGTGAAGAATAATACAAAATGTTATTTTTACGTCATTCAGCTTCCAGTTTCATTTTGAAATTTGCACTGCGTACACGACGCTAAAAAGACCTGCTCGTAGCAAAATACTTCATTTTTAAATGTTCCTGCATTATTTGTAACATTTATTTTCTACAGCTTTCTAATACATATTTTAACAATTTGTCTTTTGATGTAACCACACGTGCGTATCGCCTTTCGTCTCATGCTTGATTAAATGATCTGATACTGATTTCTTCGTTAGTAAATTCGTTTGAGAGAATCAGTGAAAAATAACTATCAAAATATACAAATTGCCTTTTTTCTTACTTATTAACTTTAGATATAATTCATTAAGCTTTAATAAACATTCTTTGGATATATTACTAGGCAAAGTGTTTAATGACTCATGACGACTATTATTCAATTCCTATATTTAAGACCAATTGGTGAGTATATGTGCTGCTAGCTAATCTCTGTAAGGAAATAGAGACAAGAATCGGAAAAGGTCAATTATTTTAGTAAGATTTCAGCCTAAATACATTATTCGACTAACAGTCCGTTTTAGAAGCGAACTCATGAATACCAACTTTCCAAGTAACTGGTAAAGGAACCATACATATACAATAAGTATACGTAAATCAGTTTATAGCTACATGAATTTAAATGTTAGTTCTGTAACAATGTTCGTAAGATAAAATACGCATACCGTTAAATAAAGTCATTCAGTTCCAAGTTCAGTTTGAATGACAATTTATCGCTTAACTAGATTGTTCATAGTGTTATTTAGATCGGTAGAAAACTAGAACCGTTATGAATTCATATTTTTATTAACACTTCCGATTGAGATGTTTGTTTTATTATTGAATTGAGTTAAATTCGACTCAACAAAGAAAAACATAGATATATTTAGCGAAGCATTCGTTGTCATGCGATTAAAAAAAATATTACGATAGCACTGATAATGCGTTAAGTACGGATGCTTTGGAGATTTGTCATGGATTCCGATGTTGGTGACTTTTAGATTCCTAATAGCCCATCCGATTCTCGAAAATCGTGCCAAAAGAAAATGATAAGTTAACGGCTTTTCCCAACAAACTTTTTTAGATTCTTACCTTTTTCGTAAAAAAAGATTTTGTGTACATAACTGAATAAAAAATAATTGTCGTAATAACACTTCTATTGAAATGCTTCATATATGCTTTACACGGGTAGCGGATGTAGTTGAATATATCTAATACATATTATATTTGTAATTACAAATAAACTGAATGAATATCACTGAGAAATTTATAAATTATGTTAGCTATCGACCCACGAGTTTTAAATAAAATCAACGGGAAATTGTTAACAGAATAAGTGGTCATTTATTCCGGAGATACAAGCTCTTATATTTTAAATGAATTTAAATATTAAAACATTGATTACCAATTAATATATAAGTCTATTTTTATAATACGCCGAGTGTGCAAACATCTTACATTTTTTAAAAATATGTCTTTTACAATATCGCATACGATTTTAAGAAGATATTTTAGATTTAATAACCAACAATAAACAGTGGCGTAGCTAGAAATTTGGGGCCCTCACGCAAACGTCACGCAAACCCCTCTTTATGTTTAATAATAAATACATATACATTTTCGAGGTGCACGTTTGTTACTAGAGTACCGTTTTTCAGTCTAAGATATCTTGTCACTTTAAACAAAAGGATTGCTGTGTATACAGTAAACATGTTGATATCGAAAACCTTGCCCTAAATCGAGGTGAAGAAATCGCTTAAAACATGGGATACAACAAGTGAACTCTTGTTCCACCGTGTATTGTAGTGGGTAAATATGATTCATATTTTGAGTTTGTTACATAATAGCACGTTCGTGCAGTGCAAATTAGTATTATATGTATATATAAATTTACACGAAGAATTATTTTTTTGGGAAATTAATTTGTTATATTTAGTTTGTAGATGATCCCCCCCCCCCACCACCTCCTTTCGCTGTGCCCTCATACATTTCATGAATCTGCCATGAGGTGGCTACGCCGCCGAGAATAAATCATTCTAATCCAGGAATCGATTTTAATTGGCAATAATGATCAAAAATAGACAACCTATCCTGAAAAAGACATCAACGGTCGAACACAACACGAACCTGATTGTCCATAATGAAAGTTTCTGGTATATTTACGTAAATTCTTTTGACTGAAGAATGATGTGATAAAATGATGATTTCAGAAAAAAATAAGGAAGAAATGGGTTCCAAAATAATTACGTTTACTCATTGACTGTAAAAATCAGGAGAAAAACCTTTTTTTATGTACGCATGCATTCTTATAAATCTTAATGCAAAACTGCTCTCAATTCTTAAGCCGTTACTTTAACGTGGGAAAATTCAGTTAATTGCCACGAAATTACCGAAATTTTACCAAATTGTGTAACTTTTCTCCTGGAACTGTATTTCGCTCGAAATTTAAACATTTCATTTAAAAATCATAAATTAAGTAATGCAATTTTTGCCGCCCGTTTTTTGGACGCAACACTGTAATTATTACAAAACATGAAGCCGCGAGTTGGTTTTTAATTACATTGTATGATTTTAGTTATATCTCAGTTCAGACTTGAGCTGTGACCGCGGAAGAACCGTATGACTACGGATATTTTGGGCAGACGTTGACCTTTCTTAGAAGAGTCGCTATGGCAGTGGTCAGTCATTTGAAAAGAAAATTCGCTTGGTATTTTTGTAGCAAGCTTATTTTTGTCATCTTATTATATACATCGTTATTAGTTCGATAACCCTGTGATAGCTTAGTCTCTTCCGTCACACAACAGCACTTCCTTTTCGAGGCTGATATGAAGGTTTCTTATGATTAATTGTTTTCAAAAACGGCTTGTTAGTAAAAAACAAAGGAATAAAAATACCACTCATGTAATTTTATGCTCATTTCTACTACTATTAAACAATACACTAAATCAGCGATTTCCAATTTTAACTCTTCATGGAACTGTTTATGATTAACAACAAAATGGAACCCGTAAAATGTAATTATTTTTTTCTAATCACTGAAATTATGTGGTGTCTGCAAAGCGGGTTTTCAGTTTCCTTTTTTTTAAGTATTCTTGCTAAATAAGGAAGCGATCCATAAACTTTAATTTGATTTTAGTATCATATCGATAAAAAAAAAAATTATGAATTGAAGAATGAATTTATGTTGGTAACTCGTACTATGGTCGATTCACATTTTATGTTTATATTCCAACCAAATTACATTTCGGTATTGAAATTTAATCAAACAAGAAACCATAGATGTTAGTTAGCTAGGTAAGCTTTTTAAAACATACATACATATTCATATTACGGTAAAACATATTTAATACAACACAGAAAGAAAAAATGTTTATTAAATAATCAGATTTTTCTTTTATAACATACATATGTACATACATCTGCATATTAAGGTAAAACATATTTAATACAACACATAGAAAGACAAAATGTTTATAAATCAGAAAAAACCCATATTGCTTACTAATATAATATGATTATTATAGAAGTGTATGTGATGGAGCACAAAATTTCTACGCCAAAACCCTTCAATTCGTCTTTATACGGATTTGAACATCGCTACCGAATAGGAAAAACTTCCACCAACCTTGACCACTCGGTTACAATACCGAATAAAGTTTACAAAAACTACATATATTGCGATTTAAGATAATGTTGCCTTAGATAAATAATTAAATTTATTAAATAATAAAACGACGCATGGCCATGTTTGTCACAGCCACTCTACATCAAAATATTTCTATGGTTTTTCTCAAATAGTATTCGTAGGAAAAAGAATTATGTATATGGCATATAAACGACAATGACTGAATAATTTATGACTCAGCGGATGTACAAAACAAGTTTTTTTTTATAAGCCAAGCTTGGCAAGTGACAAAGAAATATCATGTTGATTTATATTGCATTAATTACAAATAGACCTTGTGGTATTCTATTTGACTCCAATTCTCAGGAAATTATTAAGTGTATATATATACCTACATATTTATTTAAAGCCGACAGCACACAAGAAAATATTACGTTTTCATATAAAAATCAAATATTGGAAATAAATATAGCTTCTTAGTTTTATTGAAGAAAATTGTATTTAATCACGCAATTTTATATTTCGATATTTCATATTTTATAAAGAAGCGGGGATGGACCTGGCTTGGACACGTGTTGAGGATGCCTCAAGATACCCTGAACCCTGCCTACCTGTTCTTCCAACCGGATGGATCCTGGCGTCGTGAAAGGCCACTGATGACCATCCACAGGATGTTACCTGACGCTGGGATGACCTGGGAGGAAGCAAAGAGACTGGTTGGGAGAAGAGAATCTTGGAGGAATTTCGTGGTGACCATATGCTCCGTATAGAGAACGGATATGATTTTTTATTTTTTATAAAGACATTATAAAATATTTTTTAACTCAAATGTGAATCAGTTGAACATTTCTCACACTATACCAAATTGATCCTGATCATATTGTCATAGTTATTTTAATTTACATAAATATTTTAATTTGTTTCCCACCGATTATTGACAGTTGAAATCATCGTACTTTTAATTATTGATATTTTCTCATCTATTCAAATAGCGCTACTGATTTTTGTACGTGACTATTGTTTATTGTTTTAATATGTACATATTAAAAAAAATGTCAATTTTCGCATTTCGGTTCGTATATTAATTAATAAGTAAGTCAAAGCACATATTTACTTGGCTGAATGAAGTATTCGGCCGTGGTGAGTATTTTCAATGCTTTTCAAATTTACTGGAAAAATGTTCTACTAAGGTCATTCATATAATAATGATGATAGCGAGTACTTAGGTGCTCGGTAATACCATGTCGTAACTCGTAAGATAAAATGCCTGACACGTTAGATCATCTTTATTGCCTTTGCCGAAGGTCTCCTGTCGATCTTGACGATATTACTCAACAATTAAAACACTACAATTATATTATTACATTCCAATCACATAATTAAAGATTTTCAAACGCATTTAATGAATAATTATTCGTAGGTCGACCGTGTTTTGCGTCAGATGCAGGTGTGGATTAGAGAGGAATTTATCACCTCCTGTTTTTTTTCAATTTAAAAAAGACATTAGAATAATGGAAATATTTATTATTATTAACTTTTAAATATAAAACAACATTTATTGAAAAAAGCTTCCTATTTTTTAAAAAATTATATTTTTGAGATTTTTTTTAAAATTCGGCATAAAGGTAATAAAAAAATATAAAGATTCATTATGTAAAAATTTATTATATTTGAAATCATATTTTCATGTGCATTATTAATTTCCGTAAAATTATTATTTTGGTTATTTTTTAAATTGCCGCCTGTGTGGTCGAGTGGTCAACGCTGTTGGCTTCGGCTACGGAGGGTCCGGGTTCAAATTCCGGTGCGGACATTTTTATAAATTGATTTTTCAATCGATTTATGAATTTCTGTTCAAAGGCATGGATGTATGTGATGTCTTGAATTCCCCCCTCTCACTCATCCTATCCTATGAACGGGGCGTATCGAGAGCGATTAGCTAATCACTAGTCCTGCCCTAGCCCTATCCTTCTATCCCTACTCTCTTTGGAAAAAGAGAGGTTGAGCAACTGAGTAACAAGCAGTTCTCGTAGAAAAACTTCTGTTGAGATAAACTCCATTAGAAGTCCATATGCTCCACATTGGGAGCGGACATGGTTAAAAAAATATATATTATTTACAGCTACGATTAGCAATCAATTTTTAAGAGAAATCGTCGAAATAATCTTTTTTCTTTCTACTCGATGTGACAAAAATTCAATTTTCACCCATACTCGGTGGTATCTTATGCCTTTTATACATTGCTTGCGGATGTAAGAAGTTGCCTAACGGCTTACTAAGCATACTAAAGATGAAACACTAAGCAGACGTATGTATACATACATCTGGGTCTGTAGACTGTAGGTTGACATGCAAAAAAATCTCAGGTCCTTGTGTTATTTTTCTATTAATATTTCATGGCCATATTCCCCAACTCATAATTCATATCAAGAATTAATTTCTTAATGAAAATTGACACGGGTATATCACAAGGAAGTAAACAGTAAAAACGTACATTGTTCTTTTAATCGTGAGAAATTTTATGTTCAAAATGATTCGCGTTACTTAGTTTCCTTTTTTTAACTCTTATGAATAATATAGTAAGTATAATAAAACAAAATAGCATTGACAAAAAATTTGTAATCAAGCATTGCTGCTATTACAATAACATTAATTGAATGCCTCCAATTTAATATTTGGCACGAAAAAACCACCGACAAAAAATAAATTCTGCAGTGAACACATACATATACATACACGAAAGATAGATTAAATTACTTTAAACTATTTAGTAATTATTTATATATAAGTTGATGGTTACTTTCACAACCTCTTGAACCAAAATGTTACCATAATAAGGAAGGTTGTAGGACAGGCTGAGATAAAGAAAACATTAGTAGGTAGTTAAAAAATATATCGTTTTATATATGCTCGTTTCTAGAGTTGGAAAAAAACTGGGTGGAATGTAATTAAAACATCACAGACATCCGTGCCTACCGCACCTACAATGATAATCTAACGAGGACCGGTTTGCAATTTCAATAAAATAATATGGTTTCGATATCGAGTAAATTAAATTAAATAAGTATAAAAAATGTATTCGGTGTCGTTCTTTTAACGTAAATATAAGTTATATCTTTTTTCAAAAAAATATATTGGTTCGTTGACTTAACACGGTGTTTTTAATGAACTTTTAAAACACCGCAAAAAGATTTGTTTTTATGCGTTTTAGTAAATATTTTGATGTGTATCTGTTCAGCTATACTTAATTGTAAATCTCATTGAAATAAAAGTACTAGTATTTTTTTTATGACTATCTGTAAAGCTATTATTTTGTAAATATTTGGTCAAAAGAAAACTATGCAAAAAAGGATTCTCCAGCAAAAACAATGCTGTGGTTTCAATGACATCATATTGATTTTAATTTCAAGGTTGTTTCTGCTGAGTCACTCATTCCATGAATGAAATCACTTGCATTTTATTTTCAATAGGTGTCTATGACAAAATTAGTGCATTCGGCATTATAATATGACACCTTTCATTAGAATAGCAATCCAATACAGAAGCATTAGCGGCCATATTGTGGTGAATGTTTGTTTAAATCAGGGTTTGGCAAACTACGGTCTGTTACGGTACGATATTTTATAAACAATAACTTTGATCGATTAGGATCATAGCTGGCAAATATTAATTATATTTTTCAAAAAAGAAAGGTTTTGTGTGCTAATTTGTACACTTGGCATTTCCAAGACAATTGGATATTAAAGTTGGAACGTGATTGTCATTTTTTTGACTTAGTTTAAAATAATAAAAAAGTTATTAGTTTTAAATAATAATAAAGGAATGTACATTTAATATAAATATGATAGTCTCCAATCAACGCTGGCCTCTTTTTTAAATCTTATAGTAAACAGTATCAAATATCTACTATTTTTTTGTTTTCATATGATCAATTTTTCCATTTGTTTTTCAAATCACTTTGGTTTTCATAAAATATGGTATGTAAAAACAAATTACAAAATTTTATACGATCGGGCGAACATATATTTTTACTTCATCTAGCTTAGGAAAAAAAATATTATTGGACCGAGAATATAATATTTGATAAGCATCCCTTATCACAGTGCTTCCCAACCTTTTTCGTTCCACGGCCCCCTAAATCTAAAAAAAAAAATCCGCGGCCCTCCTCAATTGTCTCCGTAACTCGTTTTTTTTTAGGTCACCTAGGAATTTTAAATCTGCGATTTGGTATACTTTTCCCCCGGAATACAATTTATCGGTCCCACATTCCCACGGCGGCCCCCTTAGGAAATTCCGCGGCCCCCAATATGGGGAGCACCGATTTGACAGACTTAAATATATAGATATTTGTTCCTTTTACTGAATTTCGCGACCCCCGCAAGAAATCCTACGGCCCCCCGAGAGGCCGCGGCCCACAGGTTGGGAAGCACTGCCTTATCAGAGTAAATGATGCATAATTTACGTTGATAGTAGGAGCTGCTGAAAACCAAATGCAGTATGCTCGCACGAATTATTGAAAGCATAATCTCATCTCATTTTTAAATGGAAACAACCATATTTAGAAATTAAAATCTATTGTCTTGATTACAAAAAATGTGATAACGAGTAGAGCAGCCAGCAAGTGTTTATCAAATAAAGAAATGTCTTTTTAATGACTCAAATTTTGCATTTACACTGGAGTCAATGCAATTCAAATAAGACCACCTAGATATTTGTTTTTTAATAAAATAAAATAAATGGGGAAAATGGGCTGCTTCTCTTTGATAAGATGCATTTAAAAAAAACTGTTTTGTTCTTCTTATTTATTAAAAAAATGGACACAAAATACTATTTTTTCAAAACACACCTTCTCCACGTTATAAAAATCAGTTTCGCTCGAGTCTATGTACAAAATCTCAGAAAATAAATTGTGACCGTGCAAAATGACATCAGTTAGTAGAGGTCTGCACGGGCCAAAATTTTACAAAACTACCCGGTCCGAGCCCGAAAAACTCACGCCCGACCCGGCCCGGGCCCGAGTCTAATGCCGCACTTGTTACCCGAAGCACCGAGAAATTTGAAATCCTCGATTTGGTATACTTTTTCCCCAGATTATCTCCGAAAGTCCTTTTTTTTTTTTTAGCTCACCGAGGAATTTGAAATCCACAATTTGGTATATTTTTCCCAACATTATATCCCAAATTCCAAAGCCCGGCCCGGCCCGAGCCCGACTCTCGATTGCGCTTACCCGCCCGAGCCCGGCCCACGGGCCGGGTCGGGTAAAAGCCCGTGGGCCAGGCCCGGGCCCGTGCAGACCTCTATCAGTTAGTAAAGCATCGACACGGTTTCGTTATGAATATATCTGTGAACGAATTGCAGCTTGGATTTGTTTTCGCAATTAACTCAAAGTTGGCTACAGTTGATCTACAACGTTTGATTTGCAAACAGTCATCCACGATGTATTCCCAACCGCAAAATGGTCACATAATAATTACAATGAATACGGCATTTTAAGAAAATATGACGAAGTTCATTTTACATATATATTATGTATATAAAATTTCTATTTCAGTGTGTCATTTATTATTTTAGTAACAAAAAAAATCGAGTCTTTCATATATTTATTATATGGACCCACCCATTAGAGGTGAAGTTAGCCAAGTGGTATTTTAGAAAGAAAAAAGTAAATGCGTTGTAATATTTTACACGTTTTAAAGTATCGTAAAAGTGAAGGAACCTCAGTTGATACAAATTGCAATAGTGTTATCTGCGTAAAATAAAAATATGCAATCTACCAAAACACCAAATGAAGACGTGATTTTACGTCCAAGAAAAAAGTTTTATCATTTTACTAGGTAGTTTCTCACTTCATTTTCCGAGGGCTCATATTATAGTAATAATATTAACGTCATATTTACACCTCTTCTTAGTTCTAAACTTCTTTCAAAATTAGCGTCTTCGGGAGCTTAAACAATATATTCTTTGGTTGGGAGAACTTCTTTACTGTCATCCTTCTAATTTCTAAATACATTTTCTCCGTCCATGTCAACAAATCTTCATCGATCATTTCAACGGCATAGGATTGAAAACTTTTTAATGTCGACGTATTTACATCATTGTATAAGAGCACATTACGCATAATTTTAAACATTTTTTTGAATTTATATAATATTACTAATGACGTATATTTGAAACGGCATAATATGGGAACTACTGTATTGCATATTTGGTGAACGGCGGACATCGTAGAATCCGCGACATTGTGATATTTGTATCGCGTATCACTTTAGTTATCATTAATTAAATTAATATTTAAAGGTGTACGTATTCTAAACAAATGCTGTGTTTTCTAAGAACAATTGAGCGGGAATCGAAGGACAGATCACAATAAAATAATATGTAATTGTTTTTCGGTGTTGATTTCAAACAATGTTTTATTTATGTATTCCCTTCACTACCGTTTTGTTGTCCGCTTTGATTTCGTCGACCAATTAAATGCGTTTTATACGAACCGTATAAGGTCAATGCTTAGTAGATGTTTTCTAAAACTACGTTGTTTCTCAAGTTGTGAGAAATCTAGTAAAATTAATAGCTAAGAAATGTAAACAGAACGCAGTTTTTTTTTCCATTATGCTATTTTTATTATAACATTTGATTATCTAGTCATTTGATTTTCTGTGACTTCAAAAATTCTACTGAGTAATATTAAAACATCAGATAAAATGTAACTCTTCGTTCATGTATTCTCCATAGATAAAGAACGTGGCCACGAAATGGTTCCTTCAAAATATAATAACATGTCACTTTACTGTCTTCTCACTTTTCCGGACATGCCAATATCTCTCATATATCGACGGTAATTGTCTACAACTTCGTATCTCAAAAAGTACAAGTTTTCAGGAGACACATAAATGTACTTTATTCTACCGCGATTGCTATCGCTTTCTATCGCTATAAAACACAAATGGAATAGTTTTATCCTTAATATCTTTGAGGAAATTTATAAAGAAGGAAGTAAAGATGTTTCCATTCATGCCATAATCTTCTTCGTGATTAACATATCACACGATCATATTATTTGTTTTCCAACGTTTCTGTATTAGGTTAAATAAATAATGATTTTTTTGGGGGGGGGGGGGATACGAGAAAAAAGAGTATGTGTATTGAAATTCTGAATTCATAAACTATAAAACTCATAACTGTCAATGTTGAGATACGTCCTTGTTGAAAATTAACAACGATATCCACCGTATTAGCATTATGACCACAATAAAAATATTAGATATACTGTCATCATAAATGTCCAATATACTTTCCCTCGCACATCTGTGACTGACAGTCTACAGTTAGAAGATGCTCCACCGGGACTCCATATACTAGACCAGGGTTTTCCAATCTATGTTCTGCGGAACACTGGTGTTCCACGGAACCTGAATAGGTGTTCCGCGAACACCTACATAGCTTGGAAACATCTATTTTGCAATATTTTTCGATAACTAGTAAGGATGGTTCCAGGGTTCAGAAACCATTTTCTGTGACCGCTAAACTAGTAGGCTCAAGGGATTAAACAATATAATTGATTTAATCAGTGGTTCTGATTTGAAGAGTCTTCCAAAGTGTTTTAACAACATATTTGTTTAGTTTTAACCATTAGAAATTACAGTTAAATTAAAGTGTTACATTAAAATTTCCAGATTTTCTAAGTGTTCCATTGCAGAAATAGTTTGAGAAACCCTGTACTAGACATTCGGAATATGGTTTCGGTTTTAAGAATATTCGTAAGATATTATGCTATTTTTTATTATTATAGTAGATATATTCAGTTTGAGAGGCTCTGTGTTATCAAAGAATGAAAATCGTTTTTAAGGTTACAACTATTTTACTCATTAAGTATTTCACATTCTTGAGTAAAATCTTTGAATTATTACCGACTTTTAATTTTCTACAAACAAAAATATGCGAGTCAAGGATAAAATTATTTTACGCGCTCAATGAAAACAATACTTGTTCGCAGTTGGATTCTCGCTTATAACACATTTCATGATCAAATAAATTTCAAAATACTATTTATTTTTATAAAATCCAAGAGACAGTCATGTATCCGTACTCGAATACGATGATATCAGTATGTTTAGAAAAGCATACTTAGGTAAATGTGATTTTTTTAATTTAACATCCATTTTGATGAGAATTTTTATTCAAAGTGTGTATGTAACATGCCATTATGTCATCAGTTGATAGCACTCGTCATGAGCGAAACCGATTCTGATCTTATAAAATAAAAGTGTAATTAGTAGAAATGAGTGTTTTATTTTTTTAATTTAATGCCTTTCTACCAAGTATTGAGATAGTGAACACCTTAAAAATGATGTATTTTTAAAAATAAATTGAAGATTAGTTATAAATGAATACGTTTTGAAAAATTTAGTTGAGAAAATATCAATATTTAAGTTCATTGATAAATTTCATGGTAGAACTTAATTATAATAAGGTCAAAATAACACTATTTAGGTTCACTTTTTTATTTAGTCGATACACTAAATTAAAAACAAAACTGTAGAACTTAATACAGTGGTATTTTGACCTTATTTCTACTTTTACTACTTAGTGCCACTACCGTGTAAAGTAAAGTATAAATGAATTAAAAGGTGATGTCTAGATTTCGCTGGATATGAGAAAATAAGATTTAAATAAAATGCATTTTTCCGTTTATTTTAAACAATAATCCAACTGTTTTATTTATAATAACTCCTGTAACGTGTTTTATAATAGTCTTTTAATGGAATGATAAAATTTGATTTAAAAAGTGTTCTGCTTATGAAAAGAGGAAATGACTTTTCAAATATTTTGGGTATTCAATTGAAAAGAAGCTTTCTCTGAAATACATTTTTACTGATGAATCTGGAGTTAGACTGTTAGATCTGATTTTCCAGTATAAAGAATTTCATAATATTTTTGTGCATACTAGGCTTTTTAATTAACTATTTATTGTATCAAAACAATTACCGCCATGATGTTCGCGAATTGAATTAACAATCAAAACAATTAAACCGACCTTGTGCAAACTAAACTTTCAATTTTCCTTATCTTTATAACTATGCGTTTTAAGGAAATTGTGGCAACATTAATAACTTAATAAATTGACGTTATCAACGCAAAATAGCTGATAACATTTAAAGTGTTCTAGAAATATGCTATAAAGATATATTCATTTATTAAAATAATGCGCATTTAAACTGGGTTTTATGTGTTTTAATAAAGATAGTGATGCCTGATGGCTTCTGTTAATTAATAGTTTATTATAAAGAAAATTGCTATTTTTTTTTTAATTATTCTGTAACCAATTAAATTTTGCCTGTATATTTTTCATTTGCAATATGAATTTTGTATTATATATGTCACAGATCCTTTTAATTTCACCTAACAACATTAATTGTTGCTAGGTGAATTGTCGAATAATTGCTTGATTGACCTTTTTCGTTGTAGTTCTAAATCTTTTTTGAGATAAGAATATTCTTATGTGAAGTATAAATCCTATTTTGACGCTGAATTAAGCATTTTGCAGTATCACAGAGAATAAATGATTGTCACGACACCGGTACGACATTTTCACTCGTTTTGGAAGAATATTGAAAATCACTTACGAATAGACTATTTCAACAACTAATAATAGAAAACTTTGAATTGAATTGAACTTATATTGTTTTCGAACTGACAAGAATACTCTTGTACTAATAAAAGTGGGTTGGCATCATCACAATGAAGCTCTATTCTAAAAAAAAAGATAGAGTATTTAAGTCTCAATAAACCAAAATGCATAATAAAGCAATTTCTCATTTTTGGTTAGTTATATCGTCTTTTCGAATTGACCGGTTCCATTAGACAGTTGTTACTGATTGTGGTTTAAATTGAAATCATTTCGATGGTTTCGACGGTAACTTGATTTGGGGCGATTTTTTTTTTGATATGCTTAAATTTGAAAACTTTGCGATTATACCTAATGTGTAACGAAGAGTGTCACATTTTTGTCCTATTTCAAAAACACATTTAAAATAACGTTATAGTTTGATGTTTAGCAATACTACATTGTAGATTCTAATTCTTATACCATACATTCATACTTAATTAACATGAGAATTATTGTGTGAGCTATAATTTAAAAAAAATGCAATTAAATTTGTGTGAAGATACTTTTCAAATATGAAAAACATGTGTCACACATAGTTACACAACCTGTGATAAAATAAAGTTATCATTTTTCAATTTACATTAAATATCAATGTTTTAGTAGTCAGCCGTTTCTTTTGACACACCTTGGTTAAGGAAAAATAGCTGCCATTCGATGGACGACGCGGATGGCAAATCAGCGGTCGATAAAGGGCAAATAAGTCACAACGAGTTACAGTACTACCAAAGTCAGTGTTTTTAAATATTTGATGTAAGAAAATCTGAATTATCTTTTTGTCGAAGATTGAGTTTACAAAGAAAAGACAAATCGATGCAATGTTATTCATTAGATATAAAAAAAAAACACTTTCATATTTTAATCGCTTCAAATCAATTAAATGTTGCATAATTCATATTTTTGGTCATCTTAATGGTCAATGATGTATTGATTAAATTCAAATCAATTGCATTTTTAATATATAAAATACTTGATTTATTCTGTCCAGCCAAGATGGCGATTTATAATCAATATGCAGGACGGGTTTTGCAAGCCTTGCCGTGTGCAGTTGCAGTCGCGGAATACTTGAAGACTATTAGTAATAAGTATCCATACATAAAATAATATTGTCCATTTATCTCTGTGACTAAGAATATTTTTTACAATATTTAACACATTTTATAGCTATATTTGGATAGCACTTTAAAAATACAGTTGTAATACGTTATTCTCAAGCTATTAAAAAAATATATATATTCAAAAATATATTTAAAAATTATACATTCGTGTATTAATTAATGTTACTGTATGTGAGCAACTTATGTGTATATCAAAATCATTTGATTTGTAAAATTCGTTCTTACTAATTCATTCAAACGATTCGTGTTAACCCAGTGACTCGCGGTTCAGTTCTTATTTTGTTATCTTGGAGTCATCTGTTTTCTCACTATGCCTGCTATAGGCAGTGTAAGGGTGGGAAAACAAATGACCCGCAGTTAAAATCTAACTGGATTATCTCCGAGTTACTTTTTTAATCAAACTACCTGCGTTGATAGAGTGGGAAAGTGGGAAAGAAAGATACGCGACGATTCGTATATTTCCATTGAGGTGAAAAATTGAATTTCGCTGGCTTTAGAAGATTATTTTATTTCGTTCATTCATTCGTGAACGGAGCATTTTCACTATAGTATTTTGATATATAGTCTTTTTCAAAATTATTTATATGTCAATTTGAAATCGTGCATATAGTATTGTAGTAGATGATAACAATCGACAAATTTTATTACTGATTATAATAGAAAAATGTCACATTTTTGTACAAATTTGCAAGAAATGCTTTACAACCAGTATGATTACACAGAACCGAATAAATAAGCAAATAGCATCATGATAAACTGAAATTGTTAGTTGTTAAAAAGTTAGGGGGAATTTTTGGGTATGGCTTTTACACACCATTGGACAGAAATAAAAGAAACCAATCCATTTATAGGCCAGGCTAGTGCGCTTTTGCTTTTTTAGAAACTGAACAACGAGTGGAAAGTGAAATGATAGCAGCAACGCCTGCACAAATTTATTTTTTCATTCTAAATGACAATATTATTTAACCCACTGAACCAATATAGCTCTCTTTCTTATTATAATAATGTATTAAAAGTTCAGAATGGAATGAATAAATAAATTCTTATGAAAGAGTATAGTGTTTTAAGACAATTAATTTTAATTTTAAGTTTTATTATTTATGATAGAGACATAACCAGTGGCGGATTACAATATAAGCGAATAAGACGCGCGTTTGGGGCGTCCTACCAATAGGGCCTCTAAAATGGCTTATAGTATTATATATACCCCATATACTTTTTGTTCATATTTTAAATATGAAATTTTCTGACGTTCTTATTTTATCCGAAAACAGGGCCTACAAATTTTATTGCGCCTGGGGTCTCCTATGTGATTAATCCGCCACTGGACATAACAGATGATCAACTAAAAAATACAATCACCCTCGTTATCTTTTGAACTATCTCATATTTAAAACATTTAAAAAAGATTAAATCGGCTTCTTATAAAAATCATATAGACTTCGAATATAATACATTTGACAAAACTGATTGCATGCCGGTCGTTAATATTTTCATTTCAAATAAGTTATTTTTGCCTTGCAAGGGCGCTGATGACCATCATTATACACTGTACTCGTTTATGAGTGGAATCAAAGAAGTTAACGGGGAAACAGAATCTCGGAGGCACAGTGGAGTTGAGATATTCCGAGTAAGGAGCAGACATGGTTAAAAATGTATTATTACTACTGATTTTAACTCAATACTAAATTGTAAAAGCAAGGAAAAATATTAAATATTAGGTTTAAAGTAGAACAATAAAGTAAAAGTAGTTTGGAAAAAACCAGTAGTTAGTTAAATGCTTAAATTATTTAACAGTGACATATACGGTAGGGGGAGAAGGTGTAAAATATTCCGAGAAATTTTGAGTATAAGTCTAAAGCGATTAAAAAATCAATGAATGAAAGAGTCCATTCAGAGTTTTGACCGCTTGACGACGTAACCGAATAGGAAGTTACCCTCAAAGCCTTGACCACTTAGCTACGATGTTTTGTATGTAATATATATATATCGCATTGTAATGGGTAAATATTAGTATTTATTTTACGTGTTTCACATATCTCAAAATATTATAGATAATTTAATTATATACATACTCATAAGATATTGAATAGTGATACAACGCGATAATAAAATTCAACATTGCAAACGAAAGTAAATATTTTTCATGAATTTTAAGTAAATTTTAATAAATGTTTTTATTGATTAACGTTACTATATTTTTCAATCTTTCGTATTATCTTATTATATCAGCTTTTCCGACAAACAGTTCAACCAACTTTACCAATTTTCTCATCGCCCGTACAACTATTTTATAATATTTGTAATGTTATTAAAAAGAAGCATATATTAACGCTTAAGATTATTGCGTAAAAATACATTACGATGTAAATAGGTTTAATTTCACTTTTTTTAAGTCACTTTCTAATAATAACATTTATATCGGAGATGAAGTTTTATTCGTCTAGCCGGCCTAGCCTGAATTTCATGCATTTTCAGTTAATTGAAAAATAATTCATTTAATATGAACGAGTTTTAATTGACATTTCGAAAAATACAAAAATACCTACGATTACCCTTCATTTTCTTTTCCAAGTAAATAGTATATTACAAACATTTAATATATCAAGTTCAGAAAAACAGTTATTTTTTACATAAATTGTTTTGTTTTATCACAGTTTATTATCAATAAATATATCTGTTTCATACGCAAAAAGCGACATTAAATAAATAATATATATTTTGTGAATCAATTTAATTGTAATCGGTAATCATATCAAGTAAGCTAATTATTCCATATGTAACTAATGAAAATACTGTTCGACTAGAATAAAATAAATACTTATACTAAAAATTTCCTTCTACCTTTCTTATCCTGAAATTAACGGAGCAAGGCAAGAGCAATAAGTTACCATTAATCTTGTCCTTGCTCTATCTTTAATATCTTTGAAAAAAACAGATGTTTAAGTTGTAGTGAAAAAAATCCGTTGAGATGAATGACTCCATTAGAAAACCATATGCTCCACTTTGGGTACGAAAATGGATTAGAAAAAAGTCTTAAGTCAAAAGCTTGACAAGAAGTGAGTTCTGGCACATTGTTTTTGCAAAAAAATACGACTACTTTTAGACATGTAGAATATTATAACACACCGAACATAATATTTACTAAAATACTGATTGGCTCGTTTCACTTTTGAGGGGCTTTTATTATAATATTACTCACTAAAATAAGGGATGTGATATTACTCGAAGACTATTTTTATTTGTATGATAAACACAACTTACCAAAATTTATCATTTCCTTCCTGATGCTCTATTATGTTTTATTATTTTATTGCTGCTGTGCCAATCCAATAAAAATTCTTCATAATATATAATCACAGCTCTTCATAGATTTGAGCACAATAATTATTATTTTGTTACGGTACAGTTTTTGTAATTTGTTGTGAATTATTAATGTAAGTACATTCGTAAACTTAACGGAGCAAGAATATTATGGTCGGCTTCAAAATGACTCAGGGTATCTTGTAAATAAGACCGTTTCCGTAAATGTATACAAATTGATTTAATAAAAGTCAAATTCTCGAATTCGTCTACGAACTATGTTTGCCGAGAATGTTGAACATAATTAGAATGAGTATTTAACAAAGCGAAAGCATGAGCGAAACCGGTCCTGACATATTAAATAAATAAAGTGGAATGAAGTACAAAGGATTATTGTGTTTTTATTAGTATTTAACAAACGTGAAAATGATTTAAAATTAATATCGATTACTGATAGATCGCACATGCTCCTTTGCAAATAAAATGGTATAACAATCAATCAAAATTCTATTTTTCTTGTCCCATGTCATTGAACACAAATTATTATTATATTGGAAAATAAACGTTCCACTGGATATCTTGACAGATGAGAATGAAAGAAAAGTCATGTTTCTCTAACCTAACAAAATAAACGTTTTTTTTAAGAACTTTTAAATGCTTTTGCAGTGAAAAAAAGAAGGATTCCGAATTATTAGAACAATATGACATTAATAACAAGTATCCCGAAGGTCGTGGGGGATTATTATTTTTAATTCAAGTTTATTTTTAAATTCCTTGCGTAGTCACGCGAAGGATTTTCACTTATTACATAATATAAAAAGGTAAGTATAAATATACTTAAAAGTTCAAATTTTATGTTTTGAATAATATAAAAATACGTCACAAAAAAACGGATTTATTCAACACTCTGGCAGTGACAAAGCAAGTCAAATTTAAACGATGCGCAAATCGTTGTTTGATTCGGAGTAATTTCTCTTAAGACTGTTAGAGAAGTCTTATCAACTGAAACGTTCCCAACTGTTGAGCTGTATTTAATCGTACATTCAAATACGTTTAAGTTTCCCAGTATTATTCCTACTCAATAAGTTGTATAAATCTTTACCAAGTGACTCGATTCCCGGTAAGATCACAGTGAATTTGAGAATTATTCAATTCAAAGTTGTGATCGAAGACTGGGTGCTTGTGATGACAATTCACATTATTTCCTCTCCTCCCATCCTTCTGATCCTTTAATTACTGGGTGTAGCAATAATGATTAGTTAACGACTAGTCCTGTTCTAGCCTTATCCTTGTTTCCCTAATACTCACTTTGAAAAAAGTGAGGTTTAGAGACTGAGTAACAAACAGTTCTCGTAGAATAAACTTCTGTTGAGATACCTTCATTGTGAAGTTAAGCGACCGAATAAAACACAGTTCTCGTAGAAAAAAAATTTACACAATCTCTCTCTCTGCGCATGCGCTGGTAGAGAGACCGTGTGTGTGATGCGATACAGATTAATTGAGATAGAATATATATTTTAATTTGTATAACAATAGTACCGAGCTATCATGGACTAAAGAGGGCAGTTAGGTAATCGGGCCTACATAATATACAATATGGGCACGCTTCGACCGTAGTCTTCTAATGTAAATTGGATTCATTTATGGCGAGTACGCATGCATTGCGAAGACATGGCAAGCCACCGCTTAATTAAAACAATTAATTCGATTTGATGTTGCATAATGTGTTACCGCACACGTCTTGCATGAAATTAGCAATGACCCAAATGCGATAAGACATTTTCGTTTTATCTCAAAACAATCAGCGGCGAATAAAGGAAAATACGAACGCGGATGTTACGACAGGTGCAGACCAATTTTGATAGCTAATTTGTTTTATTGTCAACCGAAACTAATTCAGTATAATTATAATATTACCATAACAATTATCAATTTTATTGTTGGCGTGCTACACAAAAACATATATTTCCTCGCGAGACATGTCAGATTGATAATTAATTATGTCAACACCCTACAACATGGGTGTCCAACCGGTAGATTGCGATCGACCGGTCGATCCCAAAGCAAAATTTGGTCGATCCCGAAAGCTTCAGTGAATTTCGAAAAAATATATAATTGAAATATAAAATCTACAAAAATACCAGAACTGAATTCTTTTTTAAGGACATACCTATCTAATGATACGCATTTCGCATTTAAAATAAACATTTCTAAAATTTGAATTGTTCAAATTATGTACATTCTCACAGATTTTGTTGAACGAATCAAATTTAGTATTGAAATTCCACCAAGCACCTTCAGTCGAAATCTTAAATTATAAAAAACATTTCTAAGTTTGAAGAAGGGAAAAATCCCTAAATAAAATTTCTTGAAAGAATCATGTAAGAAGTTGATCGCGAGAAAACTTAAAATTGAAAAGTCGATCCTAGGGCAAAAAAGGTTGGACACCCTTGCCCTACAATCTACAATAGCTCGCTTTACACAGAGGCTCTTTTTTTTATGATTGGGTGATGTGTATGCCTTAAAACTCTTTTTCGTTATGAGACATACAAACCCACCTTCCAATGGAATGGCAAAGCGTCTGTGATTAAATTGGGATATTGTAGGACAGTGACATCTTAATGTGAATCTTAACGTCAACCTGGTCCGTACCGCCCACTAGCGGGCGGTAAAAGCTTCCGTAGTAGGCGGTGGGCGATTTTTGCTTTACCGCAAAATCATTCAATTTTTTTTCACCCATGGATTGAAATATAGCGATGTTGATGGGCGGTAAGGAAATTTTACCATGAAAAATAAGTAAAAGTGGGCGGTAGGCATAAAAAAGTTGACGAACCCTGATATAAATTATTCTTTTACCTAGAAAAGGTTGTTGTTAAATCCTCAATAACCAATTACTTTATTTGTTTATTTATTTATAGTTTAAATTCTTTCTGTTAAAATAAAATTTTACGCTTAGATTAAATTAACCTATCTGAAATTAACACGATTATTTTTTTATAAAACTCTATAGTTGTTTTTTCAATTTCTTCTATAGAAACTAACGCATTTATTTGTATTTTTTGAAGAATACAATGAAATTTTGGGCTAAACTTAGACATATATCAGTAGACGTTACAATTCAATATAGCATATAATTTTTATATGAACAAAAACAACAATCTAAGCCCTTTATTTAAAAAAAAGCATAAACGCCATATTTATAAATTAAAACTTTGGTAGACCGTTACGTCAGTGCCAATATTACTTTCGCGTAGCATTATTGCGATATGCCAGAGGCCTGCATAGGCTGAAATTTTGTAAAAGTACTCGGAAGAGGCCCGAGTTGGCCACCCCCGGCCTGCACCCGAGACTTACTATCAAATATGGAACCCGAACCGAATTACATCGACACATTTATAAGAGTAGCCTAGAAATTATATTTTATTCAAAAAAAATGTGTGAATTTTATATAATATGGTTAATCTTCTTCTTCTTCTTTGACTATATTCGCTCTATATGTGGAGCGTATAACTGCCACGTGACACCTTCATGCTTCCCTGTCTCCCGCCAATTGCTTTGCTTGACATCCCATGACATGCCAGCATCCCTCCGTTCCGACGAGTACATCTTATGGATGGTACCCGACGGTCGTCCGGAACGCTGGAATTCCACCAGTTGAAAGAAGAGGCAGGCAGAATTAAGGTTTTCTGGAGGCATCCGCAGTAGGTGACCCAGTCAGTTCCAACCTCTCTTCATAACCACCCACGTGACGGGACGCTGTCTAGTACGATCCCTAATATACGAATTCCTCACAAAATCAACACGGATTATATAAAAAAAACATCAAAATCATTAAAAAAACAGACAGTATCTATTCTTGACACCATATTCGACTTATGACTATGTGTAATTAAAAAAAATGTTATAAGACCAACGGGCCATATCCGGGTCCTCGCAGACCTTTACATAAATACATATTGCTGATTAGGCCCGTACTGGGTATAAAAAAAGTGCAACATGCAAATAACATTGTACTGCCCTCAAGCAGTCATGATAATAATATATCCGATGACAA
Organism: Himalopsyche anomala; assembly: GCA_031772345.1. NCBI lineage: Eukaryota > Metazoa > Arthropoda > Insecta > Trichoptera > Rhyacophilidae > Himalopsyche > Himalopsyche anomala. The sequence goes on along the minus strand of CM062822.1, from coordinate 9,366,907 downwards.
ATACTGGTGACTATTTTAACCATTTCCTTTTGTATGTGACATTATTATTTATTCCCCGGCTTCGCTCGAGAGAAGCTAATATTAAGAGATAAAAATATCACCATAGACCGTACCTCTTGAATTTTCTAATCAATTAATAGTAATTTTAAAAGCTTAAAATTGAATGTTCAAAAATACACAGTTGACCCATAAATGTCAGCCAGAATGGTATGTGCAAATTTCAAGTCGCTACTGTTCACCGCTGGGGAAACGTTATTGTGACAAACAAGCAGACACCCACGTGTATTTTCCGTTTTATAACAACGATAAAAGATTACTGATTCTATCAGTAAATTAATTTTAAAATTATTATTTTCAAAAATATTTTTACACCCTGAATAAATAGAATAACAATGGCTGGAAAGACTGCTTTGATTTCGTTTCCATAATTTTTCTCTCTGTAGTTTGTAAAGTCCTAAACACTAACGGCTTAAGGGGGTAGAAGCGGTAATCCATCATGGGTACTAAATTTAAGTGGATGCCACTTAAATGGTTCGCTTTATTATGCAATATACACAAAATCAATTATTTTAATATATTTTTTATGCAAATAAAAGATTATTAATTTATTTATTTTCACGATTAACCTGCAATCAAAGCCTGCTTCCTATCATTCATATCGTCATCAAATTGAAACGCTCTTAACAAAATTTCTCAATTAAAATAGTTTTCATTTTTCACATTCATTTTTTTTAACCGCCATCGTTTCATATTTCGTAACATAAATAATTGATAATTCAACTGCAGTTAATTGATTTTAATTCATAATATCACGATGTCTTATCTTAAAATGTTTTCCTTTTAGCATTACACTATAGCCTTCGATATCTTCCGCAACTTTTAAATTTCATCATAATATTATTTAGATACGGAACATTTTAAAATATATCCAGGTGGGTTTCTAACCTACACATAAATATAATGAGTAAATAAAACATCCATTGTGGATTCAGGTGTGTCTATATTCTGATATTATGAAATATGCATTTAATGACGAGAAGTTGTTGTACAATGAGTCTTGTTCAACGCCTAAGCGAATCGGGATCCGGTATTTCACTGGTGAATAATGTCATTGGTATGAAAGAATGTATCAGTAAATTTTGTTGTCTTTATTTTGATTGATTATTCATCGTGAGTCAGAAACATTTCCCCGCTTTTAAATTGAAAACATATTTGATCTTTAGACAAGGAATTCATATAATATATTTTTTTGAAATTAAATCAATATTTTTGTCGCTTTCGGCGAAAATCCGATATTCATCAAGTTTTTAATGAATTAACCCGCAAGGCACTCCAAACAATTTTAGTAATATTATTCTTTTTTTCTTGAAATCATTAACTTGAGTTAAGAATTAGCCTAGCAAAAATATTTTTCTGAGCGCATCATTCGGGGCGGGAGTACAGGGAGAAATTCTTCCGGACTTGGCATGCACAGGCAACTTTGTAACGTTAACGACCCTAAGCCTCATCGATTGACAGTATGTGGCGGTCAGAACTCGCAATTCGCAAGAATTGACGGTTAACAAAAAAAACATCGTACTAATTCCACATTATTTATTTTAGTTCAGGATCAAATTCGTGCATCACGAGCATAATCAACTGATCGAGCATCCATCAGTCAACAATGCTAGCGATGAGCGAAACTGGTCCTGGCCTAAAATAATAATGTTAAGTTAAAAAAAATGTTGTATTTTTTAATATAATAATAAGAATATTTATGTTACAGAAGATCAGCTCGGGGAGAAGATACATCACAAACACAGATGTCCAAGATTTCAAATTTAAATTGAAAAAATCTAAATCTGATGTTGACCTTGCTGGAATGTTTACAAAGTCCATTCGATTGCTAAGGCCAAACTTTTATCAACCAGGTTACATATTGTAAAATTAGAAAAGTTAATCGGACTTTCTACGCTAGAAAGCCAAGGGTTCACAGAGTGTGTCCCGCGGGCCAGTTATGTCTCCCGAGATTTATGTTTTATCTAATATCTAAATTCATTTTTTAATCTAAAATAAAAATACTTTTGAAATAAAATATCTACCGGCAAGTATGAATGGTCTGACATTTTGATATTTGACAAACACGCTCATTAAATGACTTTCTTGTTTAGAAGTACTTATATTTGTGAAAAAATCTACAACAAGCATTAATTGATCACACTTTGGATCAAAATATCAGACAACCACACCGCATCTGTCATACGTATTTACACCACTACATTTGAATCTAGATTCCAGGATTTAATTTCGTGTAGTAGTTTAGTTTGGAGAAATCACGAGAAAAATTCTGAATTGCTATTATTTTAAATTTTAATGATACTGAATAAAATTTTAAAATAAACTTGTGTGTAATAATTCTTTTTTAATACAGTAATCAATAAAATATGTGAATATATCACAACAACTTGCGTGAGTGAACAATGGAGGTTTTACGATATCATTTACGAGCAGACTCAGTCAGCACTTCGATATACTGAAAGTAATTCTTCGTTCAAGATTTAGAGCACACCACAAAAAAACGAGTTCCGAGAAAACAGATTTTGGCAGATCGTTGTCGATTATTACTTTCGATTATGTGTCGAAATAAAAATGAAAATAGTACCTACATACTGGCAAACTTTCTTTACTTAGTAAAGGCTACTTGTTTTAAAATAATCAACATAAATTATTTCAACATTACTATAGAATTGTTATTATGAAACCATTTTTTGCATAGTATTATCATATTGAGTGTGAAATTTTTCGATCTCACGTTTGACGAAAAGAATCTCTATGTGTTATCATTGTGTAAAGCAAAAGAGGATATCTATTTCGTTTTGTAAATTATCAAGAACAAAAAACGTTTAAATACTTTATTATCGAAAAAAATATGAGCAATATTGATGAAAATTTATTAGTTAACAGATTCTACGAATCGTAAAATTTCCTTTTTCGAGCCTTGATCCTGTAACAACTATCAGCATTCCATAACACTCAGATAATGATATTTCTATTTTATTATTTTACTAGGAAGCACGTCCAAAATTATTCTAATTTATATATTTTTCTTCACTGTATAACATTTGTCGAAATACGTTAAATTTGATAAAACCAACAATTTTTAATAAAAAATATATTTTATGTTGAATTTATTCGAGCTGCGCGTGATAAACAACCACATTCTACAAACAATTTTTTTGATACCTAATTGACACAATCGATATATTTTTTTATAGTCTGCTGCAAAACATATCTTGTCAAAATTTTAAAACGTCGCAACTGTAAAAAAATATCCTGAATTCAAATATTTCGTGAAATTATTATAAAAATGTAAAAACTATAGTAAATTGTATCATATTATTCGTAATAATAATTTATACAGATACGTATAGTAGTATAGAAATAGATATTAAATCGTTGTAATCGTAATATGTATACAAAATAAATTTACTATTTTTGTCAGCTATAAATATATATTACGTTAATCTTAAGTATCAATAAGATTCCTAGGCTATATGCCGCCCCTAGGCAGAGTTTTAAATAGCGCTCTTATTATTTTGTTATTATTTAATTTTTTTGGAATAACATTATTTGCCGCCTACAATGCTGAGATCTATAAATTTCATATTTAAAGAATATTTTTGCGATCAATTCAACTACTGTTAAGCGATCGGTCATAATAATATTGCCATTGAAAATGTTTTTCTCTTCATTTTTTTTTTATCAAAGGCTTTGAGGCATCATATTTATTCTTAATCGAAATCGTATTTCAAAAATATTCAGTCATTAAGAAAAAAAACTGTGAACCTTTACCGCTCCCTAAGACTTGCCGCCCCTAGGCAACTGCCTACTCGCCTATGTCCACGGGACGTCCCTGGCACTGGTCAGCTCGATAGTTGGTAAAATAGTGTAGTCTGACGGTGAAGTGATTTTTGCTCTATTTTTTATACATGTATGGTAAAATATCTCCGTTCTTGTTTATTTTAAAGAAACATTTTTTAAAAATAACAGTTCAGAGAACAAAAAAAATAAACTGGTTATTATGGGTAATGTTAATATTTATAACCATCTTCAAAATGAAGTTGCTTCAAAATGAAGTGTGCTAATTTCAGTATTAGAAAACAATAATTGCATTTGCTTGTTTATATCATCTGCACGATTGTAATAATATATCGATCACGGATCAACGATATATTAATTTAGATTCAACTCTCACTACTTCTTTTAAACGATATTATCATATTATTCATTAGACTTTGAAACTTATTTATTTATTTTCTCTGCTTTCTAAATTATTCGAAAAAAACCATTGCAGAGGTACTTTATATCGATTCAAGTAATACCGCTAAGGGAGCGAGCATAATCAAAAATGTTTATTATTCGCTAAACGTTCTGTTCTTTGAAATCTCCCGAATTCTGGTTTTAAAAATGAGGTAGGTGAATTAAATTTACTTTATCTCACTGCTGAATGTTTTTTAAACGTAATAATGGAATTACAAACACATCTCCATACAATGGTGAGAGACAATTTTTATTTTCTCACGGTGAGACATCTTTTTGTACAGATTATAAAGTTTGAATAAATTAAAAGGTTATTTGCTGTACATCGGGACAGTATAGTAAGGTTTTTTAAAAATCTTTTTCAAGATGTAAATACTTTTATTTAAAAAAATAAATCAACCTTACGATTCTTCCTCTGTCCTTTATTATATTTGAACAAAGATAGACTGAGTAACTAACTGAGTAACAAACAGACTTCCTATGAAACTCTTATTGAGATAGCTCCAATAGGAGTCCATGTGCTCAACAACATACTCTTTGAGAGTGGATATGGCTTAAAAAAAAGAATGATAGGGCAAGTAAAGAAGAAGTAACTGTCTCTTGTTTTTAACATCGGTTGGATGGTATTTAACATTTAATTTTATCATCTATGATTTTCTTAACATCATTTTTTTTATTATTGTAATACATGTTAGTTCAATTGTTTAGAGCGTAGGTTATATACGTATCGTGACAGCCAAAGAGGTTACTTTTTCAGATTTAAAAAATCAGTAAATTTATTTGTTTTATTGCCGTGTTATGAAAAACACTATTTTAAAAATCTTAAGCATCGTACAAAATAATGAAATATTTGTAAATTTATTTACAAGATTGGACCAATTTCGCATATTGAGCAATCTTTTTTAACTAGCGTGTGAATAAAATGTAAAATGTGTACATACTTTATATTTAATTTCATTACATTTTAAAATACCCATCGATGAAATGTTTAAATAATTAACCTTATTATAAGCGTCAGTTTTTACTCATTAAAAATGGGTTTTTAACTCACGTTGCAATGTTGTATTAAACACTAAAAATGCATTTATTCAACTACGTGAGATGATGCTTACTATTTTTTTTTAAATAGTCTAAACTATATTAAATAACTTGATGATTTATATCATCAGATATATGCTTAGATGGTATTTAGAGATGACACATCCTACATATATGCAGCCAAGAATTCATGTTTACACGTACGACCACTTTTCTTGGGTCGGTATAGTCAGTCACCATTCTTATTTGAACAAAAACAAAATATGCACCGCTGTAAAATATTTATATTGAGTCACAAAGAATGTATACATAAATAGTTCAAATAAAAAATCAGCAATATACTTACGAAAGTATGTCCAACATGGTTTTGGTGTAATCACCCACAAACAATATTCACAGAACAAACTCACTGAAATACCTATACTAAAACACAGGTAGATGTGAACTTGTGTGAAAACAAGTAACTCTACACGAATTGTATATATTTACGTGGTTGTTGGATATATTATCAAAATGATAAATGCTGCTTACAACTGTGTGTTCATTATTTCATTTGAAAACAAAGTTACTGGTCGCCGAAGTGATTTCCAGCAGAATTCAACACATAAACTTATGTACGCAATGTGAGCTCTGTGGCACGAACCAATCAGCAAAGCAGACCGACCTGAGAACTGTCTGTTGAACCGACCTGTTGAATTTATACAGAGTCAAAATAAGGTGGATAATGGCCCTAATGATAATGATGTAGCCTCTCCCAAAATATCACCGCTTAAAAGTACTTAGATAGTTAAAAAAAAAAAAAAAAAACATAAAAGCATGTCGACAGTTAGTTTTATGAAAAAAAATACTTCTGTGAAACATTCAATAACAGTGACTGTAAAAGTGACAAGGGTGCAACGTTACACCCACCACAACCCTTGCTTTCAATTATTCTTACGAGATGTACATATAGTGCAGTTTTAACAACGATAATCGTCTTTCATTTCTTGTGCTGTATTTGAATATTAAAGACTTATACAACGTTCCAAAACAAATGAGTTCAAGATTATTTTAATACGTCCACAAATACACTCAGAGTATTTTCTTTTCATTTGTGTTATCTTGCAAATGTAATCAATGTAGAAAACTTGCTTAAACCGTTGCTTACCAATGCTGTGATATCGGACAAGTCCGCTAAGGCATTAAAATGCCATTATGAAACAATTAACGTCAGGTCTATGGTACAGCGGTTAATGTCGTTGGCTTCCATGCTGGATCTCGCGGATTCAAATCGCAGCACAAACAGCATTTTTTCAATCGAAGGCATAGATGTTTTTGGTGCCTAAAAATTCTCCCCACCATTCCAATCATAAAACAATAGGGTGTAGCGAGAGTGATTAACCAACCACTAGTTCTGTCCTGACATATCCTTCGAAAAAGAGAGGTTGAGCGACTGAGTAACAAACAGTTCGAACATAAACATTTTTGTTGAGATACCTCCATTAGGAGGTCACATGCTTCACATTGGGGAGTGGACATAGATAAAAAAATCAATGCAAATAGGAACTCAAAATTTGAGAATGATGATTAAAATGAAAATGAACACTAAAATTAATTTAATTGAATTGATTGTCTTCAATTGAATTAGGTATACTAAATTTTGAAGTCAATCAAAACATATTTTGAGCCCTCGAGAGGTGAGGTGAGCCAAATAGCAAAGTAGTGAATTTTTTTTATTGGTCAAACGCCAATCACGTTTTTATTTAGTGTTTCGTGGATTTCATATTTACAATTAAGAAATATAACACCGTGACAGCGTGTATTAAAAAAAAAATACTTCACCTTCACGATATTTTGATATATATAGAATATGCTCTCTATATAGAATAACTCTTTTTTCCTAAATATCACTCGGCTCACTTTATCTCTCGGGGTCTCAAATTATGTTATATTCAATAGAATTCAGTAGAAGGAATCAATTTCGCTGACTTGCAATTCTGACAACCTGGTTGTTACTAAATATTTTTCTCACTGTTTCGATAATATAGTGTTTGAACTTTATCTTCTAATGCTTCATTAATCTTGAAATAATAAGGCTACGAAAGTAATATACATAATTAAATCAGAACCTCTTCAATTTGGACGAAATATCATTTTTGAAACAAAATGGTGGTATAAATATATATCTGCGCACAGATTTGATTAGTGAAAACTTAAAGTGAAGAAATGGCCGATATTTTTTTATTGTTAAATTTACTTTCTAGATTTTGTTATATTTTATCCTGGAAAGATATTGGTGATGTTTTTAACAGTCATAAAAGTTCGGTCCTGGTGTATACTTGAATTAATTTTAAACAATAATACACTACCTGTGCATTTTCCTTCTCTTTCCATATAACACAACCATTGCAAATTCATTTTCATGCTATTGCTAACTCGCTCCATCATATAGTTCTTTATGAGTGCAACAAAAGGGAAGGATGATTAAGAATGCAGCGTAGGTGTAAAATATGCAGGGTTAGGTTACCTGTAATCCCAGCGCGTATATTACATATTATTTTTTAGCAAGTAGGTACGTATCCAAAAAAACAAGATGCTTTCATTGTGACCGTTGAAAAAATAGTCCGTGGCTGGTTTCAAAAATGTTAAAAAAAACTCGATTTGATCATTTGAATTCCTTTTTCCTAATTGTGCTGCTATAACTCAAGGGTGCAAGATCACAACCTGCATCGATTGATAAAATAAAGCTTTTTCAATAAATCTAAACAGTTGTATTCCTTATATTTTTCATACAAAGCTGGCGTTGTGGTCTTACGATAATATAAGATAAAATCGTAACAACATGTTTCGTAAATCGACAGATTGTCATGGAAATAAAAGCTAACTAAATTATTTCTATATTATATAATGCATTTTTTGTATCTAACAAAAAAATGATTTAATGGTGAACAAGTACTGTATTGAATTAAATTAAATACAATAATTATGAGGAATGCTTTAGAGACAATTTCTTTTATTGATACTATTTGCAAATTAATAAATAAATACACGTTTAGTAGGTAATTAAATGATAAACAGTATTGAATGATTGGTAACTTAATCGGTATAATTTCATAATATATACTGAATTTAAATTTGAATTATTTTGATTCTGTACACTTCCATAAATATTGTCGATAACGACTCGGGTTTCGTCTTTCGCCATCTTCTGGTTTTATCAAGTGCACGAATCCATTAAGTTCAAATGCATTCGTGCACTTGATAAAACCATAAGATGCCGAAATGCGAAACCCGGGTCGTTATCGACAAAATTTATGGAAGTGTACAGACTCAAAGTAATTCAAATTTGACATAAAATTTCCATCAAGCATCTTCAGTCGAAGTTCTAAAATATAATAATTTATTTCATTAGAATAAGGGTGAATCATTTTTAACCCTCGGTCTCATTTACATGTACCTTTAAGCAGTGGTGTAGTGGGGCCAGGTTGGTCCAGGTCGGCGACCTGGCACCTGAAAATGAGGAAGGCGCCTTGCCACATTTTTGATTTGTAACTTAATTTTCAAGTACAAACATATATTAAAAATCGTTTTTTATTGATTTAATTGTTAAAACTTGTGGTTTTTTTAACTTCAGACGGATATAAAAAAAAAGGGAAGAAATCAATGACCGACCTGGTACCTATTTATTTACCACTCACCGCTGCCTATAAGCAAGAGTTGCAAAAAACTATAATTTTCCTATTTAATATTTTTTAATAATAAACTAAATGAAAATGAACGTATGTCGGAGATACAATAAAACAACGTTACGGCAATTTATTTACAGTTGAAGGTAGCTAGCCCGAAGTCTGTTTCGATACCTCTGTATTCAGTGTATTTTGCCTTTGGTGCACGGTAAATGTGCGGCCGCTTACGATCTGTCGTTTTTAGAAGGGAGTGCTCATTCGACGTTCAATAGTAAATGTACTCACCTACATTTTTCTACGCTGAATCAATTTACTAATATCACGGTGTCCAGTGAAGATAAATTATTCAGTGAATCACCATTTTGATTTATTTGTATTTCAGAATTCGAACAAAGAACACCAACTGACAGTAAACACATCGAAATAAAGTAGCAGACAAACGCGAACGAACATTCGACGAAATGATCGGCAGTGATTATACTCTCGAGCTATGCAATATTTTTCATTCAGGACAGGTATGACATGCTACTCAGATTTTATCATTTAAAGATAGATTATCGTTTTGTATTTCTATTCCGACTTGAAATTACATAAATACATTATAACCACAATCGTTTTTGAAGACCCCTAAAAACGATAAATATTATTGAAAACCGATGAATGAGAGACTGTTGTTTTTTGTTGGGACTATACAACAAACAAATTAAAAATACGAGAAGACGACGAATGTGAAAATTAAATGGCGGGATTCTACTGTATTTATCATAATATAATAGGTCTCCTAGGGTTAATGGTATACCCTTGCGTTGATGTCTCTCATGTTATGGGGTTTACAATAAAAACTCAACCCTAGATAGTTTCGATTGAATTGAACGATGTTTACTAGGATGAAAATATTGATAATAATGATAAAATATACCTACATGTATTTTTTAATTATTTAAATGTATTTAGGTATAATATTAAATATTACCTGCAACTCTTTCCTACTTATTATTGCATTCATAATATTGGGGAGTAAAGTATTATTTTGCTATTTTTTCAACATTTCAAGTGAGAGTGTATTTTAATAAAAGGTGTATTACAATATAATTATATTTTTCATTTTATATCTGTATGTTATAGAATTGTACGCATTGGGTGAATTTTGACAGGTGTCATCGCCACCCGGTGTTTATATTAATAGCATAATATGTATTCATAGTTATTTCATGAATTGAACTTGTAACACTATGCATATTCTCTAAAGCAGTGGTTTCCAACCTTTATGTTATTGCACCTCCCTTTGAAGAAAGAAATATCTTCGCGCCTCACCATCCTTTATTTCATATAGTAATAAAGACATGTTTTACAGGGTAAATATATACATTTTGGACTGTTCACGCCTCCCAGGTTGGAAATCGCTGCTCTAAAATCTTAATGTACATACATAAATTAAAAGGTGTAATTTTACCTTATTGTAAGAATGACAACAAGACCTTCCTACTGAATTTTTCTTAAGACTTATTTCGTGGCATTCATTTATTTAAGAACCTGTTCAGAAATATTGTAAGCATTAGACAGCAAACAACGCACAAAACTTATGTTCATGTAATTTCAGGTTGAGCCAGGAAGCTGTACTCAAAGGCTGACAGGGACCATCAAAACTGGTGTTATACTTAAAGATGTGTCCCTCACTGTCCACAGCGGAGAAGTGGTGGCCATTCTTGGATCGAAAGGTACCTACATAACATTTTTTTTTAAATTTGTTAAGTTACATAAAAAAACAAAAATCATACAGAAAGAAATCATCAACATAAAATAAACATCTACCAACATTTCTTGAAACCTAAAGTCAGTGGAGGATCCGAGAAATTGGGAAAGAGGGTGCCATTCAATTTGAAAATTGATATTATACATAAATAAAATATTAAAAAATAGATGATTTTAAAATAGTATGTATGTGTATCTATATAAAATAATCAATACATAATTAAGTATGAATTCTATAAAACATAGTAAAACTAAACAATTAAAGAGCATATTTCACAATAAAGTTTTAATAAATTAGAAAAATGGAAAATAAATGTTCTTAAGGGGGGGCATAGCAGTATTACAAAGTATAATTTATAACAAAAGCTTTTACTTTATATTCCAGGTAGTGGAAAACGAGCTCTACTGGATGTGATAGCTCGGAGAGTTTCTGCCCGCGGTCAAGTCCTTTTGAATGGCGCACCGCTGAGTTTGTCACAGTTTCGCAGCTCTTGTGGATATGTCCAACATACGTGTGATTTCATTCCTGGTCTAACCGTACAGCAGACACTCAATCACACTGCAATAAATGTAACTACAGCGCGATCATTTCTTATAATCGGTTTCATAGAAAAACTTTTCTTATTTGTCATTTTAAGCAACTGAACCATACTTATATAGTGATAAAATATGGCATTCCTAATGTGCTCCTTAAATGCAAATATCAGCGGAGTACATGTTTATTTTAGATTAACACTCGAGTTTTTATCTTACTCAATTGAGTGGCTAATGATTCAAATCCTTAATAAGATATTTTCACACATAGGTTTTGCAATCCATATTAAATTTTAACCCTAAGCCAGAAGAGAAATTTTTATTCCTACCACTTTTACCACTGATTTTTAAAAGGGGTGTAGAAAGCACTATTTGGTTATCTCATTGTTTTCATAAAACCTAGCCTTCTATTCCTCCTCTGTAAAAGTAGAGGAAACAAGTAATATTGAAATGGTATATCACGAATCCATATTCCCCAGATCAGGCGTGACTTTAAAATATTTTTGTTACCTTGCTTCTTGTATTGTAATTGCACTAAAAATATAAACCACCGTTCTTCAAATTCTTCCATGATAATATAAAAATAACTATAGTTTGTTTATAAATTAAATCTTCATTATTGAGATCCATACTGTTTTTAATGTTGTCTATATTATTTTCTTAGCTTATTTTTTTGTATTAAAATGTGTCTATAATTTTTGGTTGCAGCTTTCAGGATATTTAAAATCATCAAAGGTGAAACAAGTATTAGCCGATTTAGCTTTATCACAGGTAAATGTATTTTTGTTCACGGATCCTTAGATTATACTAAATGAAATGTTTCACATTACTGGATTGATCCGATAATATGATTGAAAATGGTCAGTGTGCAATTTATAATATAGAATACTATATGTATGCCACACTTCACTCTATTATATCTCATTTCTTTACCTAATTATGTCAATTACCACACTAAACACACTTTGTTGAATTTCTGTAAAGCGTTTTTATAAATAAATGTATTACATATTTCTTATAGGAACTTACTAATATTTATTTTTTGATGGTTTCATTGTAGGTATCTAATAAATGCATAGAAAATTTGACAAAGAGTGAGTACAGAAGACTTATGATTGGAGTCCAGCTCGTTAGAGATCCAGGTAATATATTATACTAATTGATTTTTTTTTCAGAATTATGTCACTGTATTTTTGTAAATAACTGCGTTTATATTTCAGTGATCCTTCTCCTCGATGAGCCAACATGGGACTTGGACCCACTAAATACATACCTGGTCGTATCAATTTTATCAAACGCTGCAAAAAAGTACGGCGCAGCCATTATCCTCACAATGGAAAAGCCTCGCTCAGGTGACACAATTAATTATTATTGCCAACCATGACTCAACTGCAGTATTAATATAAAATTCTATTTCAATGTATCTACTGACAAATCAAAGAACTTCATGATGGTTACTATAGTAAATGGATTTGTAACAACCTTAATGATTTATTTACAGATGTTTTCCCTTTTCTTGATCGAGTTGTTTATCTGTGTTTGGGCGATGTCGTGTATGCTGGACCGACGCGAACATTATTGGATTATTTTGGAAGTATTGGTTTTCCCTGCCCGCAACTGGAAAATCCTTTGATGTATTATTGTAAGTATATAAGATAATATTAATCTTGCAAGTAAATAATCTTATAGGTTTTTATTCATTATATAATTGCAATTCTAGTGTGCTTGTCAACGGTGGATAGAAGATCACGGGAGAGGTTTATCGAATCGAATCATCAAATAGCGGCTCTCGTCGAGAAGTTCAAAGTGGAAGGACACGCAATCATGCAAAGCGGTGGCAACGATCCTCACAGAATTATCAATCCGAATAAAATGCAACTGTCATATGGCAAGCCTGGAGAATTGAAAGTTTTATGGCTATTATATGTGTGAGGAATAGTTTCATCATTTTTTTCTAGATTACATATAATTACATCTCGTCTTAATCTTTGAGATAAATAAATGTAGGCTGAATATTCAATCAAAATATAATATATAAACTGTTTTTACCAACAACAGTCTAAGCTAAAATTGTCACCATAAAAGCCTACCGAGTTTGTTTGAACTGATATACAAAATTCATTTTCAGGCGAATGTTGGCGTCCATATTCAGCTTCAAAAGATCTGGGATAAAGCAAATATTATTGAGATTATTCGCATTGCCTATGTATTTCTTCATATTATGGATATTTTATAATGATTTAAAGGTCTGTATTCTATATTTAAAGTAGAAACAAATTGATTAAGTAAAATTTAATAATATAGGAAAAAGATATTCTCATAAAGAGATCAATTGACTGACCATTCGAATGACTTACAAATTTATATACATTTTCATTTAATTTAATCAAACTCTTGCTATCGGTATTCTAATATTGTATAATTTTACAATAATATATAGATCGGTGATTACTATAATAATATAGAAGGTCATGGTGGTTAATATCATTAATCAGTATCTAAATAATATTTTTATTCTATGTGTTCTAATTTTTTTATTTCCAGAATTTACAGCGGACTTTTGTAACTAGAAGCGGACTTATATTTAATTGCATGGCCGGAACCTATTTTATCAGCATTGTCAACACCGTCCTCACATGTGAGACATATTAGTTTTTTTTAATACAAATATTCATATTCATAAAATCTATATTAATCACATTATTAATAAATTTGCTCTTCAACAGATATTCCATATCGTACACGATATTATCAGGAAGCGCAGGAAGGACTTTATAGTGGTGCATCATTACTTTTTTCATACAATCTCGTATCATTACCATTTTCATTGATTTCAATAATCGCGGCAACGGCAATTGTATACCCGTATGTATCATTGTTTCTTATTTTATTTATCATGTTAGTATCAAAACAAACCTCAATTCGTAAAATCTCTCTTCGTCATCTGACTCGGACACGTTTTTATATTTTAGATTACTGGGTGATATAACGCAGTCATACGATTTCCTTTACATTGCTCTGGCACTGTGGGCGTGTTATCTATTTGCCGAACAACAGACCATGGCAATACTTATGGTAATAAAGTGTCCGTTGGTGGCTGCAACTCTAAGCATTTATATAACATGCGTGTACATAATGCTTGCGAGTGGATTTTTAAGGTAAGCATCATTTTTAACACTATATCAAAATAATTTGCCCACTATGGAAGGTGTTGTGGTACTCGCTATGCCTTGATTAATATTTTACATCAACTACCTTAAGGGGATCAATTTTAGTGATTACCACAAACAATGATTGACTGCTACTGTAGGACGGTTAGAATAGAATTGAATGTTTTAAAAATAAAATTTGAATATGATTTCACCCTTTTTTTTCACTAAATATTTTTTATTAAATGTAACTTTGGTGCGCGGCTGTTTCAGTCAAAGGATAATTTTTCATAGACATTATCATCACTCTAAATTGGGTACCGAGGATTCAATTTTAATATTATATATCATTGGTTTACTGTCAAAAAATGTTAGGTCAAAAAACCTTGTTTTGAGATAATCGAATTTTTCAAATATCATGAAGTGAACTGAAGTGTTGCGTAGCTATAAAAATGCGACAAATGAATAAACAAAAATCTACCAAAATGTCATCTAATGGTCTTTGGGTAGCTGTAGCAATAAGGAATTGAAATAAATAAATTTAATGAGTGAGGTTCTTTTCAGATGACAGAGCATGTTAAGTTCCATCGATCTGCATTCATAACTCAAATTGCCCAATTTTTGACATAACATTTTCTGGCAGTATACTGACGATATATAAATATATTATTGGTAATATATTTATGTGAGTGGTGTAGTAAAATAAAATGATTGGATGTTTTAAAAATTAATAATGACTTTTGTAACTTATGCATGTTTCTTATGAGGAATAGTAAATCATTCAACATTTTGCATTGATAATAGTGAATGCAATCACTCATGCTTGATATGTTCCCCTATACTTCCACTACATTAATTCAATATTGTTTCACAGATCATACAGAGGTCTAGAAGACTGGTTATACTACCTGACTTATGCAACACAAACGAGATATGTTTCGTCATTCCTTAACAGAAAAATATTTACCCAAGAGCTTTTCGACGGACTGCCTTTCAGTAGATTCAAAAATTGCACCGATATGAGCAGTTTAATACAAACTTCGTCATCGTTGCAAGAAGCTGTAAACTACGACTGCCAATATAAGAATGGTAAATCTTTCTTGGTCGATCGTTTCAGTTATCAATATTCAACCAACGATTTGTTCTTAATGAGCGAGTTTAATCTGGAATTCAATTTGGGATTATCGTTTGCTTTCGCAGTCGGGAGCATCGTTATCAATAAACTCTTTTATCTCATGCCCCTTCCGTCATTTGTAAAGGCCAAATTCAGAGAATAGATAATACTTATTAATGTCTGACTGGAAAAAGGTCACTAAACTTTAATACCGAGAAACAACCATGATATTGACAAGTATACTACAAATAATATACATTATGTATTCAGGTGCTGAACATTTAGTTATCTAAGTAAAACGACAACGCCCCTTGTGCAATGTGCGCATCATACAAGATATTTTAAGAAAACGCCTTAGGCAGTCTCAGCACTGGATATGTTAATAATGATGGAATTTGAAAAGTTTTTGTTTTAGCTGATATAATTATATCATACGTAAAAATTCTTACAAACATGCCACGCGAAATATCTAGATATTGCTTTGCCTAAGAAGATAATCAATTTTGAGACTGGGAGAGACTGCAATAACCTTGTCGGATTATTTTTAAAGTGATATTCTAAAAACAATTTAAAAAATCTGTTTATTTTAAAAATCTCATATTTCGCGATTGAAATAAGTGTAATGGTTCAGACCGATGAATCGGTAGCATCTTTACATGTTGTGAAATGGATATGTACCTAAATATAAGTAAGTACATATGAAAAAAAAATATATTAAGTAAAAAAGGCCACAAAATAAAATAACTAGTAATGTAAAAGTGCTTTTATTCAATTTACATTGACAGTTCACGGTTAACAAACTCTTAAAACATATTGCTTATTTTCAGTTGAATATCATACAAATTAGGATATTTGATACTCTCCTATATTGTTTGGATATGCTGTGTATATGACAGTATCACTCTGTGACCCACTCTCTGCCAACAGTTGAACTTGAGAATCTATAGAGAAAAAAATATGTATAAGTAAATAGTCAACATAATATTTGCAGTTTAAATAAAACTTCATCCCTACAACAAATTGCAGACACTGTGCCATTTAAAAATAGAATGACGCCTAAAGGAGATTATAGATAGCCACGCTGAGAAAAATATTTTATGATAAATAAAGAAATCTTACTTTTATATGCTTCTTCAGATATCTCTTCATACACAATGGAATTTGAAAGCTGTTTATCAATTCTTGAAGCCTAAAATGTAAAAATGTAATTCAAAAAAAGCTTAATTAGTATTTATTATTATGATAATTTGCTTAAACCAAGAAAAAAAATTAAATATCAGTTGTACAACACAATTGTAATAAATAAATGGACACAAAAATAACTGATACAAATAAAGTTACAATTGTGAATTTGTCAGGTATAAAATATGAAAATTGCGGAAGACACTACAAAACATTTTAGGAATAACTGGAAAGCACTTACGCTTATAGCCACCTCTCTATATTTTTGCAGGTAGAGTTTCAAAGGTTCAACGTAATTATCAAATCCGAGAGTTGTCATGGCAAAAAGGATATCTTCACCGTTTATAGTTTTTCTTTTTTCCATGTGACATCTATCGCTGGCTTCGCTCGTTATAAATGAAATGAATTCCGACACGCATTCTTGGACACATTCTCTAGCATCTTTTGCAATCTTAAAACAAAGTAAAAACAACATTGTTGGATAGTTTATAAGGAACATATTTTTTTTTGATAGATTTTGTGATTATGGAATCCCACCTGATCTTGAGATAACCAATTAATTGACAATATATCAAACCCAAGCCAAACTGATGCAAGTGTCTCAAATATACAGATATTTCAGACATACAGTATGTTATATAAAAAGTATACCTTTCCATTATCAGGAATAGCTCTCTTCATTATTTTAGCTACATTGGCGATAGGTAGAAATCTGTCTTGTTCCCGAAGTGGTAGATTTTTATACTGGTCTTGCCCCGAATCATCTGTATTATCACCTTGTTCTATGAAATAGGAAAATATTTCATTAATTTAGACATTCATGTTTTTTTTTACAAGCTTAAAAATTACAATAGTTACAGTACAACTTAAAAATAATCATTTATTAAAGAGATTTTTGCTGATGTAGATTCGATGATAAATTCTTAATATTTGGTTAATATTTCGTCACTTTTAGTAATCCACACGACCAGCTGGATTCATCAGTCATTCTATTTCTTAAATTACATTTCTGAAAATAATGACTCACCAGCATATGTAGAAGAGAAAATTGATAGTATTGCTGTTGCCAGTTTTTTTTTTAAATCGCTTAAGATTTCTGGAATGGCGTTCCAAGTTCTCATTATTTCTTTTTCTGCATAAACAGAATAAATTAATAATTCACGGATTATTTAATCAAAATTTTAATTTTTAAAGTTGAAATCGTTCACATGCCCATCCAAATTCTCAAATATGCCACCTCAAGCACGCGTGCCCTAGGTTCGCCATCCCTGCTGTAGACCATCTCCAAACTGTTTTTTTAGATATATCCTAAGTATTTATTCACAGCTTGCATATTCTAAATGTTTTTGAAGATCAGAATGGTTTTCACTTTCCAATAATACATTGTTTAAACTGTCGCCATTATCATGTAATAAAAATAAAAGAAATGAATTACCTATCATATCATCAGGGTTCAAAAGGTATTGAGGATCATCACCGAATAAGCGATGAGGTATTTCATCACCACTCTCGCTGTTTTCCATTATCTTGCAAAAAAATAAATAACAGACAATTGTAATAGATGTGCGTTCAGCTACCGACAATAACTGGAGATACACGACATGGAAAATATCGACCAATTTAACAAAGACGTCTGTAAGGAGTCTTGGCGCCGTTATCTATCATAGTATTGGTTCATTATAAATATTACAGATATGCAGTACTCGTTAAATTTCATTCAGTTATTTATATTCCAAATGTGTCGCATACGAGCTATATTCGTGGTAATGGTGATGATTCCGTAGTTAGTTAGAAAATATTAACTTGGTAATCGACCACTGCTGAAATAATATTTCTATACAAGAATAAACAGTAATATGTAAACATGGTAAGGTTAAATCTGTTTTGGCAGCTTACATGTTATAATATTATTAAGTACAACTGAGAAAAGTGTTCTCTTTGAGTTTCAGACTAACTTATCAATAATTGCAATGACTGCGTCCAAAATATAAAACAATGTTGTTGATTTTGACAGCCAGTTTTAGTTTGAGGTCTAATAGTTATCTATGGTGAGAATCAGTCTCTGGGTCAGATTGAATGTGCTGCCACTTCACAGGCCTTTTTTCCCAATATTTATTTTCCTACTGAAACTATATGTGGTGTCCGCGACGCGGACTCCTAGTTTCCTAACTAAAGTTATTGCTAGGTTGGGTACAGACTAAGTCTTTATAACCCTTTCCCGCATATAAGCTAGCTACGTAATGACTTTCTAAAAGATTCTGTCAGCTGAAGGCTTTGTGTGGGGAAAACAATTAAGAAAAAACCTTTTACGAGAATGATTGGCTTTGAATCATAAAAAGTTCAATTTTTACCAAGAATTGCTCGTAATGTTTACGTAAACTTGAAGAGTTTACTGTTCTTATTTTAGACATGCCCAGTCCCTAGTTGAATAAACGAGCCTGTGAATGAACAAGCACTTCATAGGACACCCAGTGCTGCTTTATATCCTGAGACAAGAGCTTATACCGAAAAATCTATCCATATCTACTTCCTAACTAAGTCAGATCACCATACCCAATGATGTCTACTAAAATTTTATCAACCGGCTTGCACTTCGGTAAGCACCAGGATTTTTTTTGGTTGGCAATTTCAAAAACTAAATTATCAGCGTGACTTGTTTTTTTTTAGCCCAAAATACGGATTTACGGATATACTAATAACCGTGACGGGTCTTATTCGTCTATCATCTGCCACTATCAACTTCTTAGACATGATTTAACGAAGGTAAATTATTTTAGTATTTTAGAAACAGCTCTCCGCACCAAAGGAACCGGCTCGGCAAAGCCTGTGCGAACCCAGAGCAGCACAACACTGACCGTACCTAGGGTATCCAATCCCGGGATTCGTCTAATTTTCTGATCCCGAAATCTTGAACAAATCCCGAAAACTGATGGGATTTTGGAAAAAATCGACTCATGGAGATAAGTTTTGGAAAAAGTACCAAATCGAGGATTTCAAATTCCTCGGTGAACTAATCCTAATCCCGGGATTGAAAGTTAATCAATCCCGAAATCCCGTGATTGGAAAAAGGCTCCGGGATTGGATACCCTAACCGTACCACTAGTATTCGCCGCAGGCATCTGTTTTCAAACAACAGTATACGGTTACTCTGTGCTTCCGTAAGGTGTCATGACTCAAAATACACATATTTCTGACCAAATACAACTGTGAGTTACAAACTTTCCACTCAGAGTTAAAGGTGTTTCCAGCTATCCCTAGTCGAATCAAAAACTCTTTACGCTGATTGCCATATCCCGTGATGTGTACCCTCAAGTACCTAAATTTATCGGACGTGGTCCTTTCATATATTTACTTTGGCACGATTTCTAGCGCACTCAGATGCAAGCCATTTAATCTTGCCGGACTGCGGCCCAGTGTACCGGCATGTAGTGCAGTCGTTATTAATAATTTAAATACATACCTATAATAGTATTGCTATGTTTTTAAAAAATATATATGACATATTGTCAGTGTTGTAGAAAGGGGTTCTGCCACCCGGAGTGGTCATTGAATTTGCCACCCCAATATTCTCTTTATTTTTGTTTTTCTACTATTGTTTACCTACGAACTAAAAGTTTAACTACCGGTGGCTTAAATTTTACTAGATTTACTGTTTTTGGAATATCCATATTATAACAAAATATACACCCGGTCCCTTTTTTGCGCGATTTTTAACGTATCTCGATTTTTTTAAACGGTACCGTTCCTTTTTTACGCGATTTACTTATTTTTACGCGGATTTTTTCTTTGATTTTTTTTTAAATTACCTAACGCAGAATCATGTAACGTGATGATTTTTCTCTGAATCTTGTTAAAATACATTTGTTGAGTTCGTTAAATAATACTATAAATTTGATCAAAACACAGAGAGCTAAATATTTATTAAATCTACTAAATAAATGCACTCCAAAGGTCCGTCCCCGGCACCATGAATGGTAAAGGTTTCAAAAATACTACTTGCGAAGAGACTTATTGACGGGATTCTACTCGATTAAATGCTAAAAGATAAAAATTGCTACGGCTAATAATTAGTCAAATAATAACAACGACGAGAAGACAGAAGAAGCAACACTTAAAGCTGAAACGGTGAAAGTTATAAAAAAGACAACACAGATCGTATTTTTTTTGACAAACGATTTTAATGCTAGGCGTGTTTGAAAATTAAAAAATAAACTGAGACTGTATGATGAATTAACTACACAGAACTTTAAAAAGAATTACAGTCACGGAAAATTCATAAATTAAACCAAAAACTTATAAATTTAAAGATAAATATTTCACCATTGGACCAACAAATAATTCCATTGTAATAATAATCTACTCAGATCAAGAATCTAGGGAAAGCAGCATTTCATCAAACGGGTCAGAACAAAATTCAAATTCAAGCAAAATTAAATACATTTGTTCAAGAAATTGTGAATGATTATACCTATTTCGCAACCGACAATGACAGCAGCAAAGAACTTCTTAATTTTAAAGTGATTGAGGAAATAATTGGATATTATAAAAGTCATTTTTTTGCGAATGTGAAAAGCAATTTTAGTTTTTCATACATTGTTGATACACTTTTTACGCGATATTTTGACTTTTGGAACCAACTTATCAAATTATATGAAAATGGGTTTTATTTCATGCGATTTTTTTATACGCGTAAATTATTGAAACCTATGTTTCGCGTAAAAAAAGGATCGGGTGTATTTTTTTCCGATAGTTACTAAAGTCTTCTTATCGAACACATCCCTATTCACTATTAGATTTTTTATGTTCCATTATCTATGATTTGTATTCGAAAAATTAGCTTTAGTTTATGGTGGATTTGTATCGCATATAATTAGTTATCTCTGCATATAATATTCGTATGGTGGAGTTCATCGAATGTTTTACCAATTGACCTGAAAATCATTTATTGTAATTTTTCTTTACATAGTGATATACGTGAATAAAAATTGACTGAAGTTGGTATTGATTTAAGTGTAATACTATTTTGATTTCAGGAATTACGAAAAACATATTACGAGTTTGGTAGTAGTAGCTGTCATTCAACATGGGAGTCCCTAAATTTTTTAGATACATTAGTGAAAGGTATCCTTGTTTGAGCGAATCGGTAAAAGAACATCAGGTAAATATTGTTTAAACTCATACTTTTGCAAATAAATCTTAATTTATTGTAGATTGAATGGTTTCCCAGGACTGGTTAAATTCTTCCTACGTAGGTACATACTCAAAATATTATTGCCTGATGATGGCTAAAAAAAAGGTTAATCTTGCTGTTTACAATTTAGTGAAATGAAATTTATGAAAATATGAATATAAAGTAAGAGGAAAATTGATTGCTGATAGGTCTTTTGGTAAATTTGTCATACTTCATCGGACGGACTATTACGGCGAAAAACTTCACAAACTAAGCTAAAAACCACTCCACGATTTAAAATTATTATTTGAGAGCTTGGCAATCGCGTTAAAACCACACATTATTACGAATAACACTGATAAATTATGCGAAATACGAAACATTTTAGAGCATTTCGCATAATTTATCAGTGTTCTTCGATTGGTGAAACAGCTGCATATTATCTGATTTAGAATTAAATATAGTTAGCCAATACTACAATATCGTACTGTAATAAATATTGTATAAATATAAACATTGAGGTTGTAGATATTTATAAGACTTGATTATCTTGGCTTATAATGGGGACGGAATGCGCGGACAACCCGAAATGTTCTTAATTTGGTTTAAAAATATGGTAGCATATCGTCAGTGCACAAATAATTTCTCCTACGTGACGTTTTTGTCGAAAATGAGTTATGGTCAATGCACAAATTTTTACTTTTCATTCTACATCTTATGTTGTTCAAAAATAATGGATAAATACAAAGATATAGCAGAATTCAATATGTTCTATTTGATACCTATCATAATTTAGTTCTATAAGAGTCTGAGGAATGATTATAGGATGAAAATAATTTTTCGTTTTTCCGAGAAGTAAGTGGTAAATTCCTATTTGAAAATAGTATGTTAATACCAAACGGATAAAAATAATAAAAAACATCTAGGTTGTAAGAAAAGTTTGCACAACATGTAGAAATAGTGATGAATGATAATATGTACAAAATTAACTAAAAACAAATCAAAGTTTTTTGAGAAGAAATACCTTTTCACGCTTTGTTGGATCACAAACAAAGATTTATTCGCCATATTGGTCATCAAAATCTTAGACCAGGGAAGATAACTCATTTTCAATGACTAATACGTGATTTAAAAATATCCTCCCAGACTGTCCACAGCAATAAAAAAAAATATGGAATCAGATACAGCGAACTTGGTTATTACGATCACGGAAATATCGAGATCTCGAATGTAATGAGGAACAATTTGTTGACATTTTAGTTAATGGTTTTCTCTATACATTTATTCACTTTTACAACAATCTACTTCTCGGACATACCAAGCAAAAATATCGTCAAAATTTTTCTTAAAACTGTTGGATCGTTTAAAAACAACATTTTCGACCCAAAGCAATAAAATCTGTCCGGGTTTTGAAGGGAAATTTAAGAACAATGAAACAAGCATAAATTTTATAAGAGTAGATTGATAGAAAAATGAAATATGTGTGTAACGGGTGTGTAAATAAATTCTAATTGTGCATTTTTGTTTGAATTACGACTTTTTGTGTAATGTGACCGCTCCAGGTACTTAATGTCTTCATATGATGGGTATATTTGTGAGCATTTAAAAATACCTATTCGCTGATATAACAAGTAATGCTTATAAGGAGTAAATTCAGTCGGTCCCATCTTCCTCGTAATAACCAAATTTGACTGAATATATTTCTACAATAATATGGGATAAAAGTATAGGGTGTATAATTGTGTATTTTCTAATACCTTCTGCATTCCCTGAAATATGTTTAAGTGACGGAATACTGAAACATCTTCTAAACAAACAAATAAAATGAAACATTGTATCAGTGTCAAAAAATATGAAAATATAGAAGGAACATGATTTAAAAAATGATGCTTCTTTATTAACGGATTGTTTCATAAATTACTTAATAATAATTTATTAATTTTTATTATATTTTCACTTTGCCTTTTCGGGAACTTTTATGGGAAAGAAATAATAAAAAAATGTGTGATTCACGAGCGTTTAGTATGAAACACATATGTGTTTGTAAAGCCAAAGTTGTCAGTTACCATTTTTTTCTAATTTTTTTCTTTTATTTTAGCTATCGGAATATGATAACATGTACCTAGATATGAATGGGATTGTCCACACTTGCTCACACCCAGATGATGGAAATCCTCATTTTAGAATTACAGAAGAAGCCATCTTCACTCAAATTTTTCATTATCTATCATATTTATTTCAATTAATCAGACCGAATAAGGTTTTTTTTATGGCGATTGATGGCGTTGCTCCACGAGCAAAAATGAACCAACAAAGAGGAAGAAGGTAAACTGACTTATCCACACCCACTTCAAATCATAAGACAATAAATTCATGATTGAGGAATGACAATAAAATAATATTTTTCGAACTAAAACAAGTGTACAAATTCCTCAAAACTGAACTACTGAAAGTTAAAATAAAAAATTGAAGACTTACTTAAATTGAACTATTTTTCAAATAAACTTTTCAATTTGTAACAGCTTATTAAGTACAAATTTTATTGTAAATGAATTACTAACAAAATTGACACCCTCACTTTTTACCAATAATTGAATTCAAGTAAGGGTTCTATTAATTTATATGAATTTTAAGCTATTCATTTTCAATTGATTATTTTTAATGCTTGTATTTCGTTCTTCTACAGAATGAACAAAGGTTACTAAGAGCTACTGTTTTTTTTCTTTGTAAAACTTACTGTATTGTATTTTTACTTAAGTATCTAATTATCTGCACAGGTTTCGAACTGCACGTGAAGCTGAGGAAATGGAAGAACTCGCCCGCGCCAAAGGTGAAGTTTTACCCACAGCGAAACGTTTTGACACCAATTGTATTACTCCCGGAACTGTGTTTATGGAAAAGTTGCACGAGCAATTGAAGTACTTTGTCAAACACAAAATTTCAACAGACAAAGCGTGGTCTAAATGCAGAATTGTCTTGTCTGGTCACGAGGTTTGTAATATTGTGATTTATCTCATAAATTTTTTTTATGCGAAATTTTATCCAACTAATTCTTCATATTTATTATAGACTCCGGGAGAAGGCGAGCACAAAATAATGGACTACATTAGATACATCAAATCACAACCTGACCACGATCCTAACACCCGGCATTGCCTCTATGGATTAGATGCCGATCTCATAGTGCTCGGTCTCTGTACACACGAGCCAAACTTTTCACTGTTGAGAGAAGAGGTACTTATTGCAGTCCAAAATATGTAGTGTCAGTTATCACATTAACTGCTTAAAAATCAAGAAGAAAATTGATGTTGCATTAAAATGGGCTAAGAAACTGATAATGAAGGCAAATAAATTTTAAAAAAACGTTCATTTATTGTACCAATTTTGCAAAAACATCAATTTATTTTACTGGTTAAATGTAGATTTAAAAGCAGGCTGTTGTCCCTACCCATTAATTCCTAGCTTTATTTGTGTCAGATCTTAATATCTATATTATAATAAAATAATCTATATTTTGAAATTATAATTGTCGAGGCTAGAGGCTTTATCCTAAGAACTTAAATTTTCATTTGTTATTTATTTAGAAGTATCATTTCGTTACTTACCAAAGTCTACCAGTATGATGTTGATGTGGAAAATAGCCTGCAATTTTTAACAAAAAACATCTGTTCAAACACTTCAGCGGCAGTGTACACACAGCCACCAAACGCGACCACAGGTCATCCACTAGTGGCCGCGTTCAGTTGTGGTTCAGTTTTTCTATGTATTTCAATGAACGCTCGGCACATAAGGCGTTCGGTTCAGAAGCTGGGGCAATCACCAGCACGCACGCACTAGGTAGAGACCGGCATTTGTCAGTCGTCTTGTGTTGGTTAAATAGGAAATTTTTATCACCAATGTTCAGGAATTCATCGTCACTCGTCTGACTTTCTCAATTCCTCTTACAAACTCAGCTAGTGGCTACCGCCAGTGGCTTGACCCAACCACTAGTGGTCGCATTCGGTGGCTGTGTGTGCTCTGTCTCAAAATGGTTATTATGTTGAATTGTATATTTATATGTTCTGTTTAATTTCTTTTTTAGGTGAAATTTGGTCGAAATGCACAACAATCGAGCACTCCTGACGAGAAGACATTTTTCTTACTTCATTTGTCGATGATGAGATCGTATCTAGAGCAAGAGTTTATTTCATTGAAGAATGTTATATCCTTTGGTTATGATTTAGAAAAGATTATAGACGACTGGGTACTCATGAGCTTTCTTGTCGGCAATGACTTTATTCCTCCTTTACCTCACTTGCACATACACACTGAAGCGCTTCCGCTATTGTATGAAACATACAAAAAAGTTATAGTAAAGCTAGATGGTAATTTTTTTTACAGATAATACATTTATTTAAGATTTTTACCGTAGACAAATAAAAACTCACATAACATTTGATACTCTTGCGCTCAAAATTTCAAGAATAAGTTCAGTAGTAATAACATGAACGAATTAATGCTATGGTATTATGGCAGCCCTGCAAACTGGCTAGTACCGACAGTTGTGAAAGAATACAATCCATATAGGTCACTTTTTATATTTAAATATACATTCATACCTACATTTATGATTTCAATTACATAATTAAATAACAACTTTAAATGAGTAAAAAGAAAGCCATCAATCTAATTATTATTTTGCTTGTTTCAGGATATATAAATGAAGGAGGCATTTTAAATCTAGCAAGATTTGAAATATTCATGAAAGAACTATCTCAAATGGATTCGGGGTTTTTTAAAGATAGTCACGCTAGTTTGCGAGGATACGAAGGAGTCAATGTAAGTTGCTTTTTAAACAAAAAAGAGATTTATTACAAATATCTTCAAAAACACCAAAATAGAGAACAGATTTTTTCTGAAAGAATTTTTTTTCTCAGCTTGGTGCACTCTTTATTAAACATTTAACTAGTAGATGATTTACAATGATAAAATAAATGTTGATGTATTAAAAAAAAGTAACTTTATTTTGAGTATAACATGGATATTACATTATAATGGACAATAATAGTCCCTAAATCTTCAAACACTATGTAAGGGGTCAGTGGTAACAAAAAGGTTACAGAACGCTGCTCTAGACCAGGGTTTCTCAACGGTGGGCCATGTGGCTCCCCAGGGGACCACAGCGTGTTCTAAGGGGGGCACAGAGATTTATTTTCGGTTTGGGGAGCCACAACACAGTTTAAGGGGGCCACGGGAATTGATAAAACGATACAGGGCAGAGCATAATGGCGGACGTCGCGCATCTATTTTTTGTAAATCCGTAAATAAAATAAATTATTGGCATTCTAGATTCGAAAATCTCAGAAGAGCTATAAAAAAAGGTGGGTTTTTGAAATTATAATTTTCATGGAAAGACAACAATGGTATGGAAAACACAGAAAAATAAAGACTCAAAAGGGGCCCTATGTTTGTAAAACATTGTCTTACAAACACTTTGCACTCTCACTACATTTACTCAATACCAATAGACTACTCTGGGTCCAGATTTTACTCATATTACCAGCAAATTAAATACGGTTTTGAACAAAAAGTCAAACGTATTTTTGAGACAGTCTGTGAAGCTCCAATGGTGATCATAATGATGCGTATCATATTTGGGATAATTTTCTTCGAAAACATAATTAAATTCCACTAATTTGAGCTAAAATATTCACTAAGCTATCACAGATTGTAAAATAAACCATTCTTGTATTATTTAAGGCGATATTTTGAAAAAAATGGGGTTTTATTATCGATTTACTTAAGAAATATTTCACTAGGTCACATTCTCTTGTATAACGACGATATATAAATAAATATATCTAAATTTTAATCATTCTTGTTATGTACACTCACACAAGTTTTGTCGCTAATGGCCCGGGTTTCGCCTTTCGGCATCTTCAGGAGTTGAAGTGCACGGATGAACTTGAACTGACAATTATTAAATAAATGCATCGTGTTTATATAAGAAATAATCACTAAGCTTAAAACCATTGCTGGCGAAATGAATTAACCTATGGAAACGCCTACAGATTTGAATGGTGAGTAATTTCAAGAATTAAATTCTTACAAAATTATTAATAATTATCTAAATCGTAAGTGACAAAACTTGTGTGAATGTACATAATTTGAACGATTCAAACTTAATATTGAAATTCCACCAAGCACCTTCAGTTGAAATCTTACATTATAAATATATCTGTTCATTATATTCAATGCGAAAAGACTAGAAAATTTTCATGACTTTGCTTATATTGATTTTTTATGATTATTAAATACAAAATATATTGTTTTTTATAATTTAGTTGTGTAATATTTTCAATGTCTAACTGTTATTTTCTGCAGACCCGCGATAATAATAAAACCTTTGGAGTGGATGCACTGGAAATAAAAAATGCAGGAGCCAAGCCATTATCAGCCTTTCAATTAGATTTGAAGGCGCTAATTGCAAACACAGATGTCATGGTAAGACACTCTCAAAAAATTCATTACAAAATTACTGTAGAGAAGCTGTTCATTTCTATTTTCAGAATTGTGTAGGATTTGACCCTTTTGGCAAGTTTATACCACGCTTTACCTGAGGGACTGATCAAATTATTTCGATGGAGATGGCGGTGGCGGTAAAATTGATAATATCAGATGATAGGTTTTATAAATGGGCACTAAAACAGAGCATTGTTTTAATGTTTCATTACCAATATTATTGTAAAAAATGACCTAATATTTACTGCATACATACACATGTATACTATAAAACTTAGGATTCTGTTTAAATTATGCATTCATTGCTTTATTAGATATAAAGTGCAGCCGCACACTTTATTTGCTAGTTATAAATGTTTCTCATGAACAAAAACCAATTCGGATCTTCTGGCTTAACCCATCTAATTGAATTCAGTATTTTTCTTCTGCTATTTTAAGCAGTTTTAATTATAATAATTTATAGAACATACAACTCAATCATTTGCACCATTGCACCAAAAAATGTTTTCTAATTATTTATTTTGTAATTTTTATAAACTTCCTCATTTATTCCAACAAATTTTCACTGTAATCAACGATTTTGGTTCGATATTTACAATATTCATACATTTATAAATATACTACCATTGTTAATTTTAGACCATGCAGGATCCCACTGATGATATGGCCGAGTGGGAAGATGTGGATGACGACAGCGATGGTAATTCATTTATAATATCTGTTAATGCTGAATAAAAATCATAGTCCAGAATGCATCATATCAGCTTCTCATGTGTCTCAGAAAAAAGTTTTATCTTTTTGATGATATCAATGTCATATTTAATTTGTCTGGTCATGGGTTGTGCAGAAACAAACTTTGAAGTACACATAGAAGAATGTGTTGTTGATAGGTGTAGTGAAGCTAGCTGCTTTTGCAGACCATGTTATTGGTTCTGTGACTTGATTAGTAATGTCTTGTTTTCAAAGGTGAAGATAACTATCAGGAAACAATGTTTTGCTATTAATAATATTATTCAACTATATTTGCTGACTTCTGTCCCCTGTAATCTTACTCTCAAATATAATTTAACTACACCTTCTTCCTTTGTTACTGGGATTCAAAGTAACACAGCTTTATAACCCGAATAATATATTTTTGAAAGCGTAAAAAGCTTTCCTCCAGTCCAAATTTTTATCAAAAATCTTTATTTTCAAAAATTGATTTTTTGATTG
Source organism: Himalopsyche anomala (assembly GCA_031772345.1). Lineage (NCBI taxonomy): Eukaryota > Metazoa > Arthropoda > Insecta > Trichoptera > Rhyacophilidae > Himalopsyche > Himalopsyche anomala. Next base: position 9,337,291 of record CM062822.1, on the reverse strand, counting down.
AAAATATAATAAAATAAAAACACACCTTGACTTTGAGAATATGTCTGTAAGTGAGTTGATAAACAGAAAGGTACAACATATAAAAACATCCTGCTAAAATTGATGTATTTTCGATGGCATTCCATATTTAAAATATCTACTAGCTGTACTGCCAGCAAGTATGGGCAATGCAAGGCAACATGTGGCAGCATACATTAATAGTGCCAGGCCAGCCTTTGGGGAATGAACTGTAAAAAGTCGGCTTAAATTTTGTAATTATGTTAGCACCAATCTATACCCTGGAACGGATCCCTGGTGCTAAATGATAATAGAGAGAATTTTCTTTTTGAAACACGGAAGTTGTTTAACCTGCACAATGAAATGAATGTTCAATAAAGTTTTTCAAAGTTATTAAATTAAGAGGTCGAAAGAGTGCGAGAAATTAAGTTTTTTTTTCTTTCAGATGAATCCAATTTGCTAACTGACGAGTTTCAATTACATCGACGTAATTATTACATCAATAAATTGAAATACAATGAGTTTACACCGTAAGTAATAAGTAAAGAAAATAAATATATACATAGTTAAAAAATATTCTTCGAAGCTAATAAATGACAAACTGAACTACATATGAACAATATATCACATTTTTTCATAATTAAATTATGAATAGTATTTTATTCTAGTTTCTGCTTTAAAAACCAATATATGTATTGCCAGATCGAAAAATTGGGAATACATAAAAATAACGCTAGTATAAAATAGTGGGGAATTTCACCAAAACACAAAAAAAGGCTAAGATCTGACTGACTCTTCTACTGACACAACTCCATCTGATTTATAGTAAAAAAAAAACTTGTGTACAAACAACCTCATGAAATGATGGAATTTAGAAAGATGTATCAAATTAATATTGAAATGATGGTGAATTCTATTTAAATAAATTGTATGCTTAAATAACTGTCATTCGAAAATTTTAGAGCTGTGGCGGTAGAGCAGGCTGAGTGTTATGTGAGAGCGATCCAGTGGATTCTCCATTACTACTACCAAGGCTGTGTCAGTTGGTCATGGTTTTATCCACATCACTACGCTCCCTACATCACCGATGTCGCCAAGTTTAAAAACATGGACTTGACTTATGAAATGGCTTATCCTTTTAAGCCGTTCGAGCAGGTGAAAAACAATGTTTTCTCTTTAACTACTCAAACACATGCATTATGATATGAATAAAGTGCCTGTTTTAAATTAAAACCTATTTATTTATACATGAACATTGGTTTGTGTAAGGGATAATTCAAGAGATACTGTATTTTTGTGAATATAAAGTAAATTATTATTTAAAAGGTGGGGTGGGGTTACCAAACCTTTTCAAATATTCGTAAAAATTGCTCATCCGGCACAAACCTCTCTATTTAAAATATGGAGCCAAAATTTGAAATTTCTTTTGAAAGTTGTCCTTTATATGTCCACCGATCAATATCAAAAGAAACGCATGTTAACAGATCGACAAACCGAGACACATCGATCATGTGAAATGAAGAAAGCCATTTTTGTGGGGAGCCGGTAAATTGCTCGAATTACAAATTATTCGAATTGCTTGGTTATTTAAACGATTTTTTACGACTTTTTCTACGAATTTCATTTTTATTTTGTGCGACACTTGTTTAGAGAGTGAAATATAAAAATAATTTTCGTAAGTATTTATTTTAACCGTGTTCGCTCCAAATGCGGAACATATGATCTTTTAATGGAGTTTATCTCAACAGAAGTGTTTCTACGAGAACTGCTTATTAATTAGTTACTCAAACTGTTTCTATATATTTCCAGAACAGATAGAAGACCAGGGCTAAGACAGAACAAACGGAAACAAATTGATTATCTTGTTATTCGAGCAATTTACCGGGAACCATTTTTGTGGTTATTATTACTATAATACTTTTTTGATTAATTTTTAAGTAGTATCTTCAACAAAGTCAAAAGCATTCAAGTGCTTTTTGAATTTTTTCCAGCTTAATAAAATGTATGTTCTGTTTTAATATGTAGTTACTTGCTGTTCTTCCGGCTGCCAGCAAAGAGCTGCTTCCGGATGCTTTTCATTTTCTGATGATTTCCGATAAATCACCTATAATTCATTTCTATCCGGAAGATTTTGAAACTGATCTAAATGGAAAGAGGAATGACTGGGAAGCGGTTGTGCTGATTCCATTCATCATCGAGGTAAGTAACATAAGTGTTGGATGTATTTTTTATCTCATGTTTGATCAACCTTCCTTCCTATGTGAAAACATTACTTCACTGGAAGTCACTGAGGCAAAGTTATTTAAGAAAAATTAAGATATACATAGTAAATGGTATTTTTATTTTGCCTAAGCCCAACATAGTGAATAACAGGGATGGGCAAAAATGGCATATTTTAGCAAATCGAATCCCAATAGAACTCACATTTGAACATTATATTGAAATGATCACTCATTTTAATTCAATAACCTGCTGCCATTAGCTATCTCTCGCAAAAATATTTTTTTCATTCATTCTCGACATGCGCTCTATATGACGTACATATTTCAATTTTTTCTTTCGAATTATCATATTTGATTTATAGTATTTTTTAATTTGCTGAGATAATTGTTCAAGATATGTTACATGGAACTCGAATAATTTTAACTTGATTAATATGATTTAATTATAACCATTATGTTTTCAAAATTCCAGGAGGAATTGTTATCAGCTATGAAGCTATGCTATGAAAAACTTACAGATGATGAGATCAAGAGAAATTCACATGGACCCATGTTTATCTATGACTACACAATTGAAGATTTAGGTTATATATAACTATATCATATCAAATTCAAATAAATGTATTACTTTGTTCTAATCGTAAGAAATTTTAGTATCCTAATCCTAATTGAAGTATCTCAACAGAAGATTTTTCCACAACTGTTTGTTAACCTTTCCCAGCTTATCTTTTTTTAAGAGAGTTGAGACAAAGGGTATAATAACTATACGGCTAGGACAGGACTAGTGGTTAACTAATCTCTCTCGCTACTTATCATTATCCGAAGGGAGTAGAAAATGTTAAGACATCACAAACACTCATGCCTTTGAACAGAAATCGATGAAAAAAATACAGTTTGTACTGGTACTCGAACCTGTGAAATCCCATACTGCCATTTTACATAAAATATGTGTTTTCACACAATTTTACACTCGGAAATATAGATCTGTATAAGTAGACTAACCAATAATACCTGTAATTACAGCAGAACCTCGATGTAACAGACTAAATGCGGGTGTGGGGGGTGTCCTCCATGAAATCCGTTAAGTTTTCCAAGCCAATTTCATGTTTTTTGGGATTAATGTTCTTGTATCACAATATATTCTTATGTTCGAAACAGTTTGCTTTTTAATGTCGATTTTCATACACTTGTACGATATTGAAACGTAAACATATGAATATTAAATAGAATTTTATGTATTAAAATTCCCCACCGGATTTTATAGATAAGTGTACATCGGCAAAAACTGGGCTTGGTCGTGTTTGATACTGGCCGCCTCGAATTTTTGACAACTATATCTCTAGTATTGTTGATAGGACTACATTTGAATTAAAGCTGACTGTTTCAATTTTTTTTAGGTGCAATAGAGTCACCTGCATACTTTCCAAAGCTACGTGAAAACCATGCTAGAGAAATACCGCTCACCTGGAAAGATCTTGTTTTGCCACCGGACCAAGTTGTGCGAGGTCCTCTGCCAAACGCATTGAAACATCTGTATTTCCCTGGTATCCCCACACTACAACATATAGAATTTACTGTGAGTGTAAATCATTCTCTGTATTAGTGGTGTAAAATAGGCAATAATTAATAACAATATCTATCGATTCAAATGTCTGGATATTTTTCTATTATCTGGTTTTGGTTTGGAAGCAAATATTTGCAAAAATCATATTTTTTTTCTGTTTCAGTCACGTTTTGCTAAAGAGAAAGTTAGAGTATTCGATCAGCCTTCACGCAGTGATAATCTAATTCTGGAAATTACACACGATAGTTATGATGAGCCTGCCATTGAATATTTAGTTTCATCTCTTCTCGGGAAAGTTATCTGGGTCGGCTGGCCACATTTATGCCAGGCTAAGTTAGTACCGTTGATATCTAACATTGTTCTTTATAATTTTGCAGATTATTATCTTTATTGAAATTATGCCACCGTGGAGTGTTTGAATGACCGAGCTGCACATTAGTTTGAAATCATTATATACGTTTATAATATTTAACCTCTTCCCGGTCACGCCCGAGTATACTCGGGCATTGAAAGTCGTCAAAACGGAAACACGAGATAACTCGGGGGGCAAATTCTATTAAAAAAAACAATGAATTCTTTCACTAAATATGCATGTTTTATAAATATAACACTTGTGTTTGATATTCAAGCATAATAAAAAATATGTGATCCTTTTTGGAACATTTGTTTAAATCAATTGGACCGGCAAGTGGTTAATGAATAGAAATAATCCATCGAATTGTCAACATCGTTGGCTTTGGTTACGAGTTCGAAAATCAATACGGACAGTTTTTAAAAACTGTTTCAATTAATTTTTGGATTTCTGTATGTGATGTATGTGTCCCTACTCTCGTTGAAAAAAAGATGTTGAGCGACTAAGTAACCAACAGTTCTCATAGAAAAAAAACTTCTGTTGAGATATGTCCATTAAGTGGCCATATGCTCCACATTGAGAGCGGTCAATTATTACAGTAGAACCTCGATATAACGTATACAGGTGACAGGGTGTCTGTTAATACCAAGAGTTCACAACTACATCGCATATTGACAGCTTAACGACTGCACGTTTTTTTATAGAATTTCACCTGGCGGCCGAACAACTTTGCGAAAAATTGTAATTTTACCAAATTCACTATAATTTGTAAACCAATTGAGATATCTTTACCAAATTTCATTTTCTAGCTTCCAGATAATTTTTAATATAATGGAATGTATGACGTAGGACGCATATATGCGTCCGCCGACCAGCCACCATTGGTTTTCAAAGACTTAAATACGTGTCCAGCGGTCGTTAGGCTGTTAATGCAAATTTGTTTATTTTCTTTAATGTATGAAACAGTTTGCTTTCATATAATTAGGGCTTCCAACTAACCGGACTTAAACACTAACCGGTTTTCGGTTTTTTTCTGACAAATAAACCGGGTAACCGGTTTAAACCGAAATATCATGTATTTTGATTAGGTAGGTATGCAAAAAAAATCGTAGAAATTTTTCAATATTTGGCATAACAGCTAATACTCCAATTTCAAAAATCATGCAAAGAAATTATCTAGCTACTAACAAGCACACATAGGCATAAAAATAGGTAGAGAGATTTAGATTATTAATCATAAAATTGCATACGCTTAAAAATGGTACATATTAATTATATGGAATTCTTATAAATAGTTTTTTAGAGATTTATTAGGATGTTTTTTTTTAAATTCAATAATGGTTATTGAGTGACGTGCATTTAATAATCATTCGTATCTTAATAAATAATTACGAAAAAATGTTAAATTTATACAACTTTGAGACAGAAGTAGATTATTCTACAAAATGTATATATGTACATGTTTGTTGTATTTTGTGAATTGTTTCCTATATTACACAGTAAATTCATTATGAAAAAAAATTCTTTTTGTAAAAAGCAATGGAAAAAAGAAGAGCTATTTTTGATAAAACCCGGTTAACCGAGTGAAATAAACCGGTTTGGAAGCCCTACATATAATAGACAGACACTCCAGACTCTGTCTGTTATATTGAGCTTCTACTGTACATATTTTTATCGGCTCACAATTTCAAACCATATAAGTAAACATCTTTATAAAAAAAATATAAATGTATAAGACAGATAGATAGATAAACCTAGCCAAATATATATTAAGTGTGTAATTGCAATAAACCTCATTGAATTGAATTATTATGTTTTACAGAGTTGTTGGTGTGTCGAATGAAAATTGCCGATGCTATTATAAGCCATCTCATAACGACACGAGTGCAATAGAAGACGAAGTGGTTACGGCGGTGTTGAAAGAAGATTCAAAAACTGCTAAAGCAATGTTTGAATTGAATAAGAAGACAATACTCAATCAGTGAGTGCATATTCAATTATTATAGATCCTTTCCTGGATCGATAAGATTATTATGGTATCTTGCATTATAAATACAACAGTTATCTAGGAAATGCGTGATATGTGTAAAAATCAATACTTTCGATTCTCCTGCCGTCATTTTAACCTATTATTTCCCGCGTTAAAAATTAACCAAAAATGTCAATTGTCCAGCACGATAAACAATTTCTGCAGTATTTGCTATATTTTCAAATAAGAGTTCTTATAACATCTACACTTGAATTTATGTGAAGTTTTTTTGATGTTCTAAAAATTAATTATACTAAGTATATTTTTATAATTAAGTATATTTGTTATATATTTTTAATACCTAAACATGTGAACTATTCACATTCATCAACACATGGTTCATTAGCTATTGTCTGAAAATCAATTTTGTCACATTTATACAAACTATTCTTAATTTTATCATTGTAGTAATTGATATATTTTCTTTTTAGTCAAATGTTCAGATTGGGTATAGATGTTGGGGATATTACAACTATTGTCGATGCGGTCTGTCTTAAAGGTAAAATAATATATCTTTACTATCATCTAACTATTACAGCGTTTGATGATTCTATGACGCACAAGCGTTTTGATTTTGATTCTTATCCTGTGGGGGCACCGAAGCATTACAGAAATGAAGACTCCATCATGCCAATATTCCATCAGCTGAAGTAATGCGATTGCCGACTATGTATATAATTTAATACCGCTGTATTACTTTTTGATTAAAAATATTACAAATTACCCCTACAAAGAAAGCAATGTAATGTAACTCAATGTTCAAAAACGGGAAGGCCATTTAATCATACATAAGTCTAAATTAAATCAGTAAACGACAACATATGTCTAATATGTTCATAACACGCTTCCTTGACAGAAGATTTATATTTCATTGTCTATGGCAAAGAAATATTTTAAAATTATTATGCCTTTGTTTTATTGGTTTCATATCTGACTTTTTTATAACATGATATTAATTTATGAAATATTTTAGAGCTCCGAATCTTCACAAGTATTAAACACTCTGTCAAGATAGCAGTGCTGTCATTATAATTTTTCAAAAAAGTAAAATTTGAAGTGATTCTAATGTGTGATTAGTTGCCTGTAACATAATTTTTTTTTAAGTTGGCTTCAGTCGAGAGATCGGTTAATAAAAATCAGTCCGGGCCGTCTAAAAATTTCCTCCATTTTACAAAATAAATAAAAATATTCCAATAAATATAATAACTGAGGATTATTTTCATTCTCAATAGTGTATGTTCATTTTTGTATAAAAAAAATGTGTTAAATTTCAGGATATAAGTATGTTATCGGCAATGGAGGAAATTTAGTTGTAGAAGCAATCTGGTGCACTGTCTCCGGACCCTACCCTCTGCAGACAATCATACCGAAACTTGAAACGGCTTCCGCCTCGCTCAATAAGCGGTATCGGTCTCTTGAAGATGCTATGCCACAAGGCGATAAAGTGTTTATTACGACTGGCCCCTATTATGGATGTATGTCTGAGGTGTGTGTTTTATTTTATCTTAATGTTATACATTATTGTCATTAATGTTGAAAAAATTGGTCTAAAGCAGTGGGCACTAAACTGCGACTCTTCTGTAATATTGAATGTAAAAATATAACTCGCATATTGTACCATATGGGCATACCTATATGATTAATGAATTTCAAGTGTGGATCTTTTAATAGGGTAAAATATCAAGGTATTTCAGTTCTACAGTTTTTTTAAATAGCTATCAACCTTTAACTTTTAAAAAAAACTGTAGAACTGAAATACCTTGATATTTTACCCTATTAAAATGGAGTTCTACCAAGTAAATGCCAAATCAATAAATGGATCATTTAAAGTTATCAAGAGTACATCGATACACGTAATATCTAATGGCTTGATATACTAATATGTTATTTACCAACTTGCACCTGAAAACCGTTTATTTACCGGCAATTTCCAGTGGTGAAAAGATAAATGATTATTGTGGGCTTGTTTTATTGACTTGCATATATATTTTTAATTGATTTTATTAATTTCTGTATTTTGATATTAAATTTATACCTCCCTGTAGAGCGAATTTGGTTAGTAGACCTCCGATTTTACAAAACTAATATTAATCTTTTGTTTGTTTTCATCAGATCGTTGATACATCAGCAGCATCGAAGAATGAAAGAATCAGGATTTGTGTAAACGTGGAACCGGAGCCTGTCATTACACCTTTGAAAAGGGAATCAAACGCACGGATTTATATGCCAGCTAACGTTGCAGCAACTAGATGTGGTATGTAAATAAATACTCTCATTCTCTTATCGATAAATTTATTTATAATTAACATTGATAATATTAGAACATATATATTTCTTAACATTGTGGAATAGAATTTACTTCCTTTTTTTATAAATCTTAATATAGATTTTGGTCCACATTTGAAGTTAACCACTTCTGCTGACATTCATTTGACAATATCAGCATATATATCCAAACAAATTATCAAAGAAACAATTGAAATTTCTGGAAAAATAAATTGAATATCTGAAGGCTAAGTTTACAAATTTGAATATGTGTAGAGTAATGGGAAGACACAGTCAATGTTTCTTTACTTTATTTCAGGAATCCCAAATGCCATGCTGTCTCGAATCACAGGATGTCTCTTCGTAGTCCCCGAAGGTTCGAGTGAAAAGAAAATGAGAGGAATCAACCTTGGGCTCAATTTGAAGTATTCTAAAAAGGTTGTTATGTGTTACTGAACTCTTGTTTCTTTCTCTTAAACAATGTTAGCTACAAAACAACTAACATTACCAACAGCTAACGTGTTGTTAAAACATGCCTGAGAAAATGACTGGCCGGATTCCATCCGACTTGTGAAGTATTTTAAAAATTGTATAAATTAAAAACAAGTGATTAGAAAAAACATTTAAGTTTGCTTTTAAAGAGCATTTCCAAATTGAACGACTATTCGTAGTGTTAATCTTTGATTCGGAGAAGGTTCGTGAACTTTATGACCAAGCCTAATTTTAAAAAATACTTAATTTTGCGTTTATTTTATGTGGCCTTTCAAACTTTCATCCCCAATGTGGCCCGAAAGCCAAAAGAATTGTACACCCCTGTGTAACATACAGCAGGCATATGGTGTATCATACCTGACCCCCTTTCCACACTTATTAGGTCACTGATACTAACTGGACAGTTGTATGTGTAGAATAATTTTAATGTTTGAACCATATCAAGTGTTATAAACTTAAAAAATATTGTTTTTCATCGATTAACCTCGAGTAAGTAAATTATATTGTATGTGTACTTCTCGAATGAGCTGTTGTTACTCACTTTGGTCATGATCAAAAGTAACATTACCTAACCATCTTTCTGTATTACAAAAATAATTATGTTACGTTAAAGCACCTAAAAAAACCACACAAAACTAAACTTCATGATCTCTTTTTTACAGCCCACAATTGTTGCCAGTTACTAATGTATTTTTATTATATTTTTGTGTTTAGAACGAGGAGGTGACTGGTTACACTCACCGAGTGGATAACCGTTGGCTCTATTCGCAAAAGTGCATCGATCTGATCGTCGACTACTCTGCGGCGTTCCCTAAAATGTTCCAAATACTCACTAAGATTATCGATAACTTTGATGATTTCAACGAGAAACAGTTGTTCCCGGATAACGTAGGGTAAGGAAACCGTTTATTTTTTTGTTATGAATTTCATTATTGAACTGTTTCTGATTCGTATTAATTAATACAATTAATTTTCGATTAATAAATTCAAATTAATAAATATAAATAGGATGTCTTAAAGATAACAAAAATGTGTATGATGCGCTTATCGATGAATTTGAATGAATAGTGGGGAATAAAATCTATTTTCAAAAAAAATAATCGGTTGTTTTATTGGACAGCATCTCCTGGTAGGAAAGTCACCGACCGCCACTGATACATTCCTCATACAACTGATAAAACTTTATTTTCAGTGAGGGTAAAATTAAAACTGTCGCCGCATGGATTAGCGCTCATCCTTTCAACAAATATTCAATAAGGAGTTGCGACACCAACGGACTAGAACCAGACGAATTGGCATGGATTCGTAACTCAGTTGATCAGCAGAGAAGTCAGCTGCAAAGCGAGGCCAAACAGCTAAGACTTCAAGTGAAACCGTCTGTGCTATTCAAGGTGAGAAATTTTCACTTACAGTAGCAAGGCGTCTAATCTATTTGCGTCAGATATTTTACATTTTAAAATGTTCATTTACTGTTCTGTGAATTTATATTTTGTGAATGATTTTACCATTTGCATATGACTTCCAGCACAATTAAGTACAAGCCGCCTAGTCTTGCGTAACTGCTCCAGTGCATATATCGCAATTCCTACAGAGACCCGTTCATATATCGAAAGTTTTCAGTTTTCACATAATTATTTTTGTTAACTTTTCCGGTTCTAAGCTCAAGAAATGCAACCCCAATACCCACATTTTCTTAAATATCTATTTTAATATGGGTGATACAATGTTTAAAATTAAGGTATTCTTATATCATAGTTTTTTGGACCTTTTGTAGTTATATAAATACGCGATAAAGCGATTTCGAGATAAGCGCCCGCTTATCAGCGATCGTTCGTAAGATAGCTGAGCTAAACGCCTCAGTTGCAAATTCATATTTGTGCTGAGATGACGTCTTTTTTACGCGCAACTTAAAATATGATTATTTATTAAAAAACCACAGATTTTTTAAAAAAAATGTATGGGGAATGATGCAGAGAGATATTTTAAAGCCTTTAGACTATTATTTTTTTGAAATTCATAAGAATAAGGCCAAAAATGAGGAAACCACTGGGGTCCCTAAACGACCCCCATCGGCAGAGAAGTATTTTTCTAGTCTCCGAGCCGCGAGAGTTAATGATAAATATGCTACAATATTTTGTCCATTCGATTGGAGTCCACAGTGATCAATAACACCTGCAGATGACTTGTATGTGTTAGTTATATATTATGGCACTGTAGTGATATTTTTACATAAAATTACTGCCAAATAGATAGAGGAAATTATACTTATTTTTATCACTCGATTGTAAGTTCTTTTTGTTATTATTTACACATTTGAATGTGACAACGCTAATGAAAGTTAATATTATTTATGCTTGCTTTATTTCAGCCCGAACTTCACTCGGGCAACATCCCTCCCGATCCATCTGCTGCCAAATATATGTTATATGACCGGGTTGTAAATGTCAATCCGAATTCAACTGTAAGTTTTGAAATTATAATTGCTTCGTTGATACCTCGTTTACATTTCCATATTAACATTATTAACGAATTCCAGGTTCCTCTAGGAATGAAAGGAACCGTCACCGCAATAATACAAGAACAAGAAAAATCCAACACAGTCAATTTATCAGATAAACTAAACAGTGAACCCTCGTATCAAGTACTGTTTGATGAGGCGTTTTTGGGTGGAATTAGCACCGATGGAATTGATGAATGTAAATTTTTCAGGTATATATTTAAAAATCCTTTTTACCCTCTGATTGCTTGACATCATCTGTGAAATTTAGTGTTTTTTTTCTAATGTGTTCCAAATTCTTTGAATCTTGAAAAAGATTTATGTTTAAAGTATTACCCGGTAGATTATTGCAGTGCCTGTATTCGAACTGTTAACATAGCTTATTATCCTCATGGATAATTCCTTTACCGGACGGCTTCAAAATGATTTTTCAATTAATATATAGATTTGTGTTTGAAGGCATGGATGTCTGTGGTGTCAGAATTCTGTCTTATCTTCTATAATAATTCTGAAAAAGTATGGTTAAGTGACTGAAGAAAAAGCTGTTTTCAGATAAGCTCCATTAGAAGTTTGTATGCTCTACACAGGGAGCGGATATGGTTACAAAATTGTAAATCACCGCAGATGCCCAGCCAGTCTTTTTAAACATTTTGAAATTTAAAAAGGGTATCATTAACCTTCCAAGGACGAGCGTGACCATATGGTCACAGTAAACACCGTTGTCTATTGATCCCACTATTCATCCTTTTTCTACCTGAATATCATTGCTTTCAATCATATTTGGTTAAGAAAGGTACAGACTTGAGTTAGTCATCAGCTGTGGGACAGAAACGGCCACCAAAAGGACATGCGATTTTTTGAATTTCCGTTTTTTTTAATAGACTTTTTGAAACTGTTAGTTATTTTTTTATCAAATTATTTACAATTATTTTGCTAATAAATTTGTATTGAAATAATGTTGATCTAAAGAGGTCAAATTGTAAATATTTTAAAAAATTTCACGTTTAGCTATATTTCAACCCCGAATGTTTGCGTGCCCATACGGTCAGGCTCGTCCTTACTACTGTCCGTACACAATATTACACGGTAATAAAAAGATGAGCATGTCCATATAGTCATGCGGGGTTCCTATACAACGACTTGGCGTTTTTTTTTTTTTTAATTTTTGTTAGGAATAAAAGTTATCCGTGATTTCAATATGGCTTACAAAATATTTTTTTTATTGAAAAAATGCTCTTGTCTCTGGAGGATTAAGGGTAAATTATTGCAATTTTATCGGTTACATTTGGCTGTTAAAAAAGAATCATAAATAGCTAGTGTCAGATAGTACAATAGGTGCAGAGAAAACACTTCTTTTATAAAAGAACTCTTGTTGAAATTATTTTAACCGATTCTGAATATTTTATTATTTTTTTAGATTACTCGGCGTTAACCTATTGAACATTTCACACGGCCGCGCTAACTATGACAAAGCCAACAAGGTATGTAACTGCCATTGGGACTGTTTAAAATCCTTTCAATACAATATTTGCTACAGTATTTGTGTGCTTCATTAATAATATTTGTATAATTTGATCAAGGTGCAAGTTAATATTCGACAACCGGCCAAAGACAACCATCCGGATAATTTCAATAACCTCAGGGCTAACGACGGTCATAATTCTGCTTTCGCTAGCTATGCCAGGTAAGGACACAAATATTTCATCAGTTTGTATAATAACATTAACCCGTTTAGAGCAGCAGTAATTTGATAGGTATTGTCATAAAATACCATTGTTTTATACCGTTATTTTTTCTTCAGTTTTTTTTAAATTATAATATCTTTAAAAATAACGATAATGCCACAATTTTATTTATCATAAATTGTATTCTCTCACTGAATACTTTGAAGAACTTGTTATTTTGGAGAAAAAATATTTGAAAATCCTTGATTATAATATATAAATTCATATTATAAAAAAAATACACATAAATTTTTAACATTTCATTCCACTTAGTAAAAATATTTTCATATTACAGTAAAAAACAAATGACATGTGTTATACTGAATATGAGATAATATTAATTTATTAGCATAGTGAAAAAAAATATATACAACAGATATATTGCTGTTGAGGGCTCACCCTCTTCTGCAATCACTTCCCTGCATTCAACTTTGTAACAAATGTTTTCAACACTATCACCATTCTCGGAATAAGAACAAAAGAGTGTTTTATTATTTTTTTAATACTATCATTATCATTTGAATCTATGCGTTTCACTTCATCTTTCTTCACTTTCTGTACTTGAATATTCAATATCACTATTATCTTTAGAACAGTTATGTGAGCACTCCGTGATCTCGCCAATTTCGTGAACATGAAAATATTTTAAAATAAAAATAAAATTAGCTCTATCAGCATCTGCACCTTCTGAGTCACGGTCAATAATATGTATTAATGCCCCATATTGTCTTCAAAACTTTATAATATTTACTATGACTCAAGTATTTAGATAATGAGAACAATAGAACACTTGTTTTATGCAGGTTCTGACTTATCACTACATTTGATTACTTTATGAATATTTGAATTTAAAACACACATACACATATAAAATATGGCTTCACCGTGTTAGTTAAAATTGTATTACACAAAGATCCATTAGAAAGCCTCATGTTATTTTTAGCATAGTACACAGTGCTTTTATATCAGCTTTTGGTAGTCTTTTATTGTTAAAGTTGTATCGAAATTGATCATACATTCTCAACTTGCCAACTTTTTCTATTTCTTTTTGCCTGCTTGTGTAAACTTCCTTTACTTGAGGCATCTTTGCTCATCGTTTATTCATATCCATAGTAGATTAATAAAGACAGTCAATATAAGCAAATAAATTTTTACTTACATTATTTTGAAGAATCTTAAAGAAATTGAAACAAACAAAATAATTCTATCCTCTACTCAAAACCACCCAAATTTCACAAATCAATATTTTTTCTGAGATTTTCATAGTAAACGGTATCAACATACACCAGTACAACTGAAGAGCAATTTAGGCGAGAAATTTAAACACGAATCGGTTACCTAGTATTCAATTCTGATCCTCCAGTGCCTTCAATATTATGTCAGTAAATTGCCAGTCCTATAGTTGGGTCATCCGACACTCGGGCATTCATCAATTGAATTAGTATACCAAATGCCATTGATTTTCATTGATCTTAACAGTTTTAATTTAATATAGATAGTTTATAGATTTTATTCATTCACTGAATTTATTTTCCATGCAATCTTACAGTTCGACTAAACATCAGCCAGAATTTCAAATGAGCAATCAGTACGTCAAGCCTCCACCTCATATATCGATCAAACAGAATGCAAACAAAGGACCACAGGTAAATCAATTTGTATGCACACATTATGTACCGCTAATGGTTTTACTTTTTTTAACCACGGACGGACCATGAAACAGGTAAGAATAATTTTTCTAATGGATTTGGTGGTCACTTTGTGGAAACTCGTCACAGTATAAATTAAAACCATTATTCCACTTTTTATGTCGCACCTAGTTAGATATGCAGCAAACTGAACAACAAAGATTGATATCTTTTCTAATGGTGTAACACATTCTGTTCAGTATTCATATTCATATACTGAACAGGATTCTTTTACACATGAGAACCTCCCATTTAAATAATCTAGAGTGAATTAAATATCATAGATTTATTAACTCGATGGCTGCTACAGACGAGATATCTCGTAAAAATTTTCATGCTCAATACGCCAGAGACAAGTTATCTCGTCAATAACTAATTAAATTAATAATTGCAAATTATAGCTGGTGTGCTAGGTAAATATGTACTTTTTTCTATGGCAGATAAAAGGTTAACTGAGAAATAGAGACATCTAAAGTTCCATCATATATAACTTCCAGTTCTAGCATTTATTCTATCTACGCAATGTCGAAAAAATGTATAATGCTACCTCTCTTTGTGCAGATTGTAGGTTCTTTTAAAAATAGCAAAGCACAAAACAGAACTGACACAGTTTGTCTTGCGTATATTCCTGACAAAATTGTTGAATGGAACAATAGCACTCGCATTGTATCGGTAGAAAAATGAATGTTGAGCCTAGTCTATTGTTTGCTGTTATTCAGTTCATCAAATATTCTTGAAATACAACAGGATCCGGACAATTTGTCTTTTCTATTGAATATTAATGTATTCATATATGTATTTTCAGGTTAATATGCCACAGGTAGCCGTAGGAAACGATCCCGGTACAATATTGCTCAAATCTCTGCTTAAAATTAACGAAACCAATAACAGACCACAATCTGAAGTAAGTATTCTTAGGCCAAAAAATTATTTACCGTTCAAACATACATATACTCCACACAGGAATAGCTAATTATAGATGAGAACTCAGTGAAAGATTTTTATCTCGATAACGGCATTCAATCACACTTGCCGAGCATTATTTTAAATATAGATGTATTTTGAATGGTCATAAGTAAATCGATAATAAATGAATATAGTTTCTTTAGTATTTTTTAAAAATACTGTTATGAAACGTTTCACCCAATAATAACGAATTTCTTTCTATGTTGTATAACTGTCCGTTTAAATAAGACGTTCAGTAAATTTCGCTTTGAGAAATAATTGATATCGACAGCAGGCTTTACGATTTAAGTCTATTTTCCATATTTTCAGCGTCAGAACCAAGAGAGTTTTTCTTTCGTCCCTAATTTTTCTCAGCCTCCACCGCCGCTGGTCGACATCAGTCAACAACCCGCGGATTCTAATTACCTTCAAATGGTTTTTCCAAATAATCTAATAAACGCACAATCCACCGTAAATAAGGTAATCTTTATTATATGCCCAAACATTAAAGACATCATGATTAAAAAACTTCAAATTATTGTTGCAAAATTAATAGCGAGTAAAAATAATAACGTTTTCAGGTTGTCAGTGGTGCATTAGTTAATCAAATTGCAAGCTTTAACTTTGTTCTGTGACTATTTCGACAGGCTAAATTTTTTTTATATCAAACTGCAAACTGCTCAGCTGGTCCTTTTCTAATATATTACTGTACTCACAGCATGTTATGCCCAATTTCCCACTTACCCTATGATGAAACTTGACTTTCCAAAATTAAGGAGGGCTTGGATTGAATCGTGTATTTCAAAAACGTTTTGAGTCACATTTTTTCCAAAAATGAGTCAAGTATGCAAACATCTTCAGAATACCTAAATGCACAAATATAATATGAAAACGATCCATGTATGAATGTTATTAACGCATTTTAGAGCATTTCAAAAATGCATGTATTTTGAAAAGGTAACAATTTCACATTAGAAAAAGTGGACTTAATCAAAATATAACCTTTAAGAAAAAAACAATGTTTTTCGATTGAATACTAAGAGTTAATACCTACCATATAATATATATAACATGAAAAATTTTCATTACAAATTTTACAGGAGACATCTATTTTTCAATCTGAACAATTACAAAAGTGTGACTCGTACCGTTTTCGAAATACATGATGCAATTAGATTTACATTGATAAGATAGTCTAAAAACCTTTTAGTGATTTTTTAACATCATATTGATGAACCACTTTTCATGGAAAATTTTGTACTAAAGTAAAACTGCTTGTTATCTTCAGTAATTAATTATTTTGATGCTTTAAAGCGGTGATGAGCAACCAGGTTGTACAATTTAATAAATGTGAGCAAGCTTTTACGTTAATGAAGAAAATAAATCTGTTCGTGGAAATAAATTAACTGATGAAAATTTGGGTTTGATTGTATGACTTCGTACTACAAACATTGAGTCAAATTCTAAATAATTAGTTAAAACTTAAAGTTAAGTTAATGCGACATAGGTCGCATTAACTTTTGAATTTCATATAAATATAACATGTATACTAAAATATTTTTCAAAATAAAACATTTTTTTGTAAACAAGTACTCATAATCCTCTTTTTGCATGGTTTATTTTTTTCAAGATTTCGAAATAACACTCAAAATAATTCAACGGAACATATTCATTTATTTATATTCACTTCATCTTTTCTAGACGGTTTTTTTGCATGGCTGTTTTACATGGAACGTATCCCACGTGTAAAAGAGGATTGAGTGTACCTTGAATTTATTTATTTTTTGCGACCCGAACTTGTCATAATTTGTATTTATGCAGCCCGCTAGAAGAAAAAGGTTGTGCACGGATTGCTTTGAAGGAATTTTTAATTTAATTGTAATGTATTGTTAACAAACAGTCTTTGATGTAGTATTTACTATCAATTAAACAGGGCATGCACGGATCTAACCGAGCAAATCTGAGACAAGGCGCCTTTGACAGCGTCCATGTTGTAAATAATCCATTGAGAGTGACCGCACCGAACAATAACCAATTACCTTTTCCTGCAAAACTCATACACCTTGACGCGTTTCCTCCGACGGACATCCAGGTTTAGTTTTCTTTCAGCCCACTGCCATTTTACATATTTAGTTTTAATGTACAGTAATACCTCCGTCAAAGGATCCAAGTTGTGATGTACCAAGATTTTACTTTTGTCAATTTAAATCTGTTATTAGAAATAAAATACTAGATAGAAGGGTTTAGGATATGATTCTACACTACAAAAAGAGCTATGTATAGACATTAAAAACATTTTTGTTTTTATTTAAGTAAACTTTTAAAAAACAAAATTAGAACTTCTTTATAAAATTTTATTTCCACCCGAATTCCGCGGGTTAATCATTTTTCTATTCAGAATCATCTGCATTTTGTTCTTTCTGCCTAGTTGTGTTAGCATTTAGTGTAATTCTCTTCACTACATATATTCTCTCAAATTTGGGGTTTTCAGAAAGAATCTCTAGCGCATAACTTATTTAACTGAAATATTGAGATAACAAAGTTGAGATTGAGAGTCTTCGTTTCATAGAGATTCTCCAATCCAATAATTCTTAAAACTCATAAGGCCATCAGTATATGGATGTTTCTTTAACAGAGCTATTACTGTAATTGCATTATTAAATCGTGTCACACAAAAAACCAGCACTAATAAGAAAAGTTGGAACCAAAAATAAAACCTTTACACATTTTACAGTTTGAGCTAATTTTTTAATCTACCTACATACATAATGAATGAAGGTGCGTAACTTCTCAGTGCTTTCAGTTTTTATAGTGTTAGTAAAGTTTGTTTTCACAGATTAATTAAAACTTAATTATAAATCTATTAAACTAAAATACAATTTTAATCGAACAGTTAAAAAATTATATTAAAACGTTTAATCGCTTTTTGTGAAATGTTAATTATTATCTCAAATTGTGTTTTTTTATTACTTAATTTTGTGTATATCTCTAAAATGTTATTTTATTTTCATTGTAGCGTAATAAGAAAACTAAGGAGAACGGAACAATTAACCCAGCACTTCCGATTTCATTCGTGCCTCTCCAAGCTGTCACAAAACAGAGGTGATTATTATGTTTCAATCAGCACCCTGTGTCCTTATATGCCTTGCAAATTTGCAATCATTTCATGTCACAATGTAAAGTCTATTTAAAATAATATGTGAAATAAACCTATCACATTATTACATTCAGACCAATTTACGATTATTATTTTTTGTAAACTAAGTATTTAATGATTGGATTCGAATGTGTTTAGTATAAATCAATTATAAAGTGGGTAAAGAATAACGATTTATTTACTTCTTTCTGCAAAGATTGTCAATCGGTTTATTTGGCACCTATTCATCAGAATTAGAATATATGTTAATGCTAGTTTTGCCCACTTACATATACTAACTTAGAACAGGTAGACAATACATACAATACAGCTTGCCTGCTTTATTATATTTAGTTTAATTCAAATGTATGACTTCAATACAAGTTGTTCTAAAAAATAATTGACTGATACATTTATTTAAGATGTATCAGGCTGTGCAATTTAGTGCTCTTCCATATGACTTCAGAAGAAGTGATCAATTTATGTTAGTTCGGTAATTGAATAGGTCATTTCGTTTATACAATAATCTATAAGTAATTTACTGTTCAAAAAAATCTCTATGACCTTGTTTTACATTGCAGGAGCAGAAACATCAAACCGAAAAAAATATTCCATGAAATAAAACCTGCAACCATCCCTACCAGCCAGAATGCACCAAACATTACTACAAAAGAAGTGATTCCCCCTTCAAGTAACCAGGTAAATATTTTAAATCATGTAATTTTAGATAAAAGAGAAAATTTCTTGTAAAACTCGTAACATTTGTGAATATATACTTTCTACTTTCGTACATATAAGTTTTTTATTATGAAATACTATTTAAAAATAATATTTTAATTCGTTATGTCGATTGCCTAGTTCCATAGAACTATAAGTCAAAAATTTGTTGTTTTGAGTCATATTACCCATTATATACGAATACCTCTTATATTGCTCTGCAAAAGTACAACTAGAAAAAATCACTTGTTTTCTCTCGGTAGGCAAATGTTTGCATA
This sequence comes from Himalopsyche anomala, assembly GCA_031772345.1. Lineage (NCBI taxonomy): Eukaryota > Metazoa > Arthropoda > Insecta > Trichoptera > Rhyacophilidae > Himalopsyche > Himalopsyche anomala. The sequence goes on along the minus strand of CM062822.1, from coordinate 9,317,385 downwards.
TACAAATAATGAAATATAAACATTCTTCTCTCGTTATCTATCATGGATATTCAACTTGAAATATCGTTTTTAACGATTTTATTAAGTTGCAATGAATTTGAATTGAATTAATATAAATGATTCACTAAAAAGATGAGAGAAATATTAATAATCACTTTTTTACTACTCAGTATAGATCAATGGTTCTCATGTAAAATTTTACTGTGGCCTCATTATAAACATCATCGTTCATATGGAAATGTCTCGTGGCCTCACCAAATTATTTTTTTTGATGTGAAAAAATAGCAGTTTCATTTACTAAATGGGTGAACTTATAAGCTTATATTCAATAAAAGACATTATTTTAAATATCAATATTTACTATGAAGCTGTTGGTGGCTGCACATGAGAACCACTGGTAGATATAGATGCGTGGAAACTTTGGTCAGTCACATCTCAAAACTACCAATTTCTAGTTGTAGCACTATGGTACCGTTGATATGCTCTAGCGGTGACACATTTATAAGTATATTGATTATTTTCATTGTTCTGTGTTAAGTTTTTGCATTTAAAAAATCTCTCAATTCATAGGCGCCGACTGCTCCAATAAATCTGAAGAAAAAGAAGCGTTCCAGAATTGCAGCCAATTTCGGACAGCTGTAATGCGTTCAATAAATCTAATACATATGTCATATGCATTGTACTTATCATACAATCTACTGTAATTATGAAAATTTTGACTCATCCATTCATAAATATATAATGTTTTAATCAGATCAATATTTGTATATAACTGTCACACGATGTTACTTGTACTGTACAGTTATAGAAACTTATTATACTTTTAAATGAATAACACTAATAATTGTCTGATTTTCTGTCTCCAATCTTTTTTATATAGTAAGCAAAAAAACCCTTTCAAATATTAATATATCTCGATAAAGTTTTCAATTATAATGATTCTATTATTCATATCTCGTTTCTATTGAATTGTTTGATACGTAATATATAACAGCTGATAAACAAATCGGGTGAAAAGCATCCACTTTCGACCTTTTATATTCAAACATTTTACATAAAATAAATATAATATTTTCATTATAATATAAGAACATATTAAAATATCTGAAACTATTAGACAGCCGACTTTGAGTGGCAAATAATATTTTACGATCAGAAATGACAAATTCAAAAATAATGTACAAATATAATTGAAGAATGTTATATTTTATGTCTAGCCTGTAGACTAATATTTAAGTGTCATTTGTATAGTCTTTAAGATGATGAATTTTTCTCATTCATTGACTTACTTGAAAAATCTTGTTATGAAACAAGCTAATTTATTGAACGAAATAACATTGATTTCTGTTATAGATCAATTCAAGGTTGACTAAGTCAGACAGGGTCTCAAGAACATTTTGATCAATGTTTGCAATTCATTAACCCTTCAGGCACATAAGCCTAAAATAGATTTTTAATAACGTCTGATTCCGTATTCAATGAAAATCAGAATCAGTCGCAGGTGAAAAAATAAATAGATGTAAAAACTGGTTTTTCGTTTTTACATCTATTTTACTTTGGAACTAACGGTGGTCAAGTCGTTTTTATTTAAAGTTAATACTCACAGACCGGTGATTTATTGGCACTATATTGAAACGCTAACCAGAGTTTTCTGACCATAGTACCGAATATTATTTTTTTTCACCTTTTTAAATATCACTTTGGTATATAGCTTCATAAAAAAAATTGTGCTTAGAATGTGTCAAATTATTAAATTCTACTATATTTCAAAACTTCATATTAAAATTTTTCAACAGTCAACAAACAGTCAACAGTTTTTTTTTAATTTTAAAAAATATGATAAAAAGTATTAATATCCAAAATTTCAATCTATTTTTTATTAGAAATCAAATTATTTTAATGAAATCAGTGAAATTTTGCTCTTATAAATGAACGTCATCTGGGCTTGAGGGTTAAAAAGTTAATGAGATCCAGTCTCTTTCATTTAAATTTGGACAACTTTTCTTTGTACCCTGAAAGGGTATTTCAAATTGGTCAGATGTTCTTATTTTGTCTTTCTTCACTAGTATTATAAAAAACTTTAAAAAATCGCCATTAAAGTTTTTTCACACTTAAAATTTTGACATTTTGATGTTACCTCAATCATGGTTCATGTCTCGAATACAGTAGTCCTAATTAATTCAATATATCTTAAAACTAAACTTAGTTTCAGACCCATATAATCTCCCAAGACTTGTTCCCTTATTTTTTTAATATGATTATGATCCTGAAATAATATTTAATTAATTGTTAATAATAAAATGTAACAATATTATGTATGATATGTGATAGATTGAATTGTAAAGAAAATATTTTTGAATAAATAAAATCTACAACAATTGGTTTTTTTAGTATAATAATCAATGAATTATATATTTATCTTCCCTAATATGGGAGGAGGAAACATTATTTTCAGTGAAGATGAGATATGTCTGAATTTACCCATGTGTGGTGTCATGTTAAGAGTATTTGAAAATTCTAAAGAAATAAAAGTTTGGAATAATAAAAAAACATTTTCCATCAGAAATTCATAATTCACCTTTCAGATGTTACAAGCGTGCTGGCCCAATAATCTTACTGTGAGGATATTTAAGGATATACAGCAAAACCCCGATTCTACATTTTTCAAGGGATTCTAATAAAAATCGAAAAATGCAGAAAACTTCAAATAATCCCAAAAAATATTTAATTATTTATTTTATTTTTCTTACGGAATGTAGAATACATATTTTTTTAAAGTTCATAATCATAAATACTTAGCTATTTGCAGTTACTTCAATTTTAACTAACTCGCATACTTTTCCAACTATTTTTTTTTGCTATGTCAACCGTTTTTCTCCTGGATTTTTTCAATGTTCTAGCTAGGGTTCTTGTTTTATTAATGGGGTGCATTTTAGTATTGAGTTATAAAAATTCGCAAACCAATGCAAGGCAAGACTGACTTTATAAGCAAAATGAGAAATATTCAACAAAAACGGTCAATCGGGATAATATTAGTGATGGAACCATAATATTTGGCTAAAAGATCAAGGAAATCGGGACACGATCAATGCGGTACTATTGAACATGTTATGGGATTATGGAAAATAAATGATCCATGCGGGAAAATGAAGAATACAAGAATGGTAGATTGGGATTCCCCTGTACAGGGTATTTTTTTATTAAGTTAAATACAGATCACATTTTTGCATTTCTTAATTTTGAAATGTGAAAAGCAATCACTAAGGCAATGCTGTTGCAAATGCTCAATTTGTATAATGAGTCAGAGTGGAAAGATTCTGCCAATGTGAACAAATTTCGATATTTTGTCGTTTTTAAATCTTCTCAGTTATAAAAAGCAATTTCAACATTGATTTGGGTTCAAGGTTTGGAAACTGCAGGGCTGTGGATTAGGAATAGGACTATTTTTACTGGATTCAGGAAAAAAACTAACAAATACGATTCCACCAGATATGAAAAAATTGTTTGCTATTTTTACCTTAATATATAAAAATTGGATTTTGCCAATTTACTCACAGTTTCATGTTAATTGTAAGTAACAAGGTCATAATTTTAATCATTTGTTATATCAAACACCATAGTCTGATGAAGGCTCTTGAATTTTTTTTTTAAATCACGACAATAAAATTACAGATAAAAACACTTGAATAGATTCTAGTAAATTTGATAACATTCCTATTCCGTTATTTTCTTTAGTAATAAATAATTTATCTGCAGTTTTTATTTTCAGTACAGTGGTGTATTTACGACAATACCGTTATAATTTTTAACATATTGATTTAACGTAAATACGGCTTTCGAATAAAAGTCCTACACATGGACTCATAAAAGAGTCTGACTGCTAGATTGGGCCAATCACTCTGAATTTCAAACCCGAAGAACTTGTGCGCTGACTATCAAATCTAGAATTTAAGCATAAATCAAATAAATTAACAAACTCAACCCGAATAGATACCTACCTATTGAGCCATAACTGTCAGATGGTCAATTTTTTTCCTATAATCAGTCTTATTATTTATTTTTGCTTTAATGGTGCATTGCAATTGATATGCTCAAATTTCATTTCTTGATATGACCATCGCATATCAATCCTGGTCTTCATTTGTAATACTTTTCCAATCGGTTGTTCAGATAAAATTTATTAATGAATACAACGTAAAAAAAAATATACCAAACTGACCAAAATGCAACAATTAATCTGTGTATTAATTATCTGAGCAAATATCTTAAGGAAATAATTTAAGATTCGACTGAAGAAGCTTAGTGGAATTTTAATATTAAATTTGAATCGTTAAAATTACCATTATTACTGTCAGTTCAAATCCATCCGTGCTCTTGAATGCCTGAAGATGCTGAAAGGCTAAACCCGGGTCATTAGTGACAAAACTTGTGTGAATGTATATAATTTGAACGATTCAAATTTTATTCTTATGAAAATGCTTTCGATTCACTCTCACAAGCTTGAAAATCATTTTCGATTTTAATGTATTTCTCTCTTGTGCTATGGGATCGAGTTAACCATCCCGATGTTCTCAACACTCTACATCAGTGTTTCTCAACCTTTTTGGGAGCGTGGCCCCTTTTGAGTGTCTTTATTTTTCTGTGGCCCCCATACCATTGTTTTGCCTTCCCATGAAAATTATAATTTCAAAAACCCACCTTTTTTATAGCTCTTCCAAGATTTTCGAATCTAGAATGCCAGTAATTTATTTTATTTACGGATTTACAAAAAAAAGCTGCGCGACGTCTGCCATTATGCTCTTCCCTGTATCGTTTTATCAATACCCGTGGCCCCCCTAAACTGTGTTGTGGCTCCCCAAAACAAAAACAAAAAATCTGTGGCCCCCTTAGAACACGCTGTGGCCCCCTGGGGGGCCACATGGCCCACCGTTGAGAAACCCTGCTCTACATACTCTCAAATTTTATCTAATTGGCTGAAATCAAAAATAACCACGGTGTTTTATTAATTTCATCATATTTTTATTGCGCTATACTTAATGCCAAGTATTATCATTTTCTTTAAAAAAAAAATACTTTATATTATGCTTAAGTTTACTTTCATTTAAAAATATTCTATTCCACCACTGTTGATAAAATTCTACATCAACTAACTTACAACTGAGAGCCTCGAGTGTCAGGATATAATTTTAAAAAAATTAATAAGGTATATAAAGTTTCACTTTGGTTATCACTCCACACACGATGGTGAGAATATTGTTTGCGCTGCTTGCGTTGGCTGCGGCCACTGCGCTAGTCTCGTCAGAAAAAAAGTGGTGGCAAAAAACTGTTGTGTATCAGATTTATCCAAGATCCTTCAAAGACAGTAACGCTGATGGCATTGGTGATTTGAACGGTAATTATATTGCATATTATTATGTAGCATTATATTGCACTCAAAGTTATGAAATTGATGACGGTGTGGACAACATGATTCGTTACATGAATGTTATACCAATTTATTCATAAAATTCTGCATTCACTATTTCCCTCGCACCATTATGTCCAGACCGTTTTTTCTCAGCACTGTATTAAAAAATCAAATCCTTTATTTAGAAAGTATTGTTCTCACGTAACAAATTCTTGATCTAAAATATTAACCGTTTGAACTTGGTGTTGAAGAAATATAAAAAATCAAATATTCCAATGGAATATAAGCAATATTTTGATGAATATGTGTAGTGTCACATATACTGAGTCTATATAGGTTTTTAAAATATCGAATTTGAGTGTATATTAGGCAAAATTATTTCTCTCAAAAACATGCAATATCTCTGGGACATATTAATGATTTATTTGTTAAACGGTTAAAGTCATGTTGTTTTTATGACTTGACGGTATGCCTCATAAAAAGAGTTGCAGAAAGGCGGAATTTTCAATTGTCTTTATTTTTTCCAATTACCTCTCTAAATTGTTTTTATCTATAGACAAACATTTTCAGCCACTTTATAGTTATTTATATGTACCTATTGTTGACAGTTGAAGTATTTATTTTCATGACCCAAAATGCTATTATTTTGATGAAAAAATCTGTGAAAGTAACGCGGTATGAATTAAAAACAATGTTGTAAAAATGTAACCGTGGAAAATAGTTTTGTAAGATTTTCTTCCAATGCTTGATTTTTGTGAATATCTTTCATTAATTGATTATAAATAATTACCACACTTTTTTAAATCATTGTAGTTAGACTGTCACATAGACAGAAGATTTTTTCGTTTTAAGATAAGTACCTTCATTTAAAAACAAACATGATATTGAATCTTAAAATAATATGAACACTATTGATACATCTAGGTATTACGGAAAGCCTGTGGCACATCAAAGATGCCGGTATAGGTGCTATTTGGCTGTCTCCAATTTACAAATCGCCTATGTATGATTTCGGTTATGACATAGCTGATTTCAAGCAAATTCAGCCCGAGTATGGAACCATGCAAGACTTTGAGAAGCTTTTGGCAGAATCGAAGAAATTGGGTAAGGAATAATATTCATATTTATAAAAGGATAGTGCAGAATTTTCAATTCCATTATAGGATTTCTAATAGATTAATATTAAATTATCTATCTACATTTAAATGTAAAATTTGCAAGTGTAATTGTTTAAATACATTTTTTGACAATATTTGGTAATAAAACAAACAATTACCTTGGTGTCAATCCATCATTTATTGGTAGTATTTGTAGTATCACTTTACATATACGGCAAAGTATTTAGTCATCTAGTAGCTATTGACATTCTCACATATGGTTTTGAATTATTATTATTTCTTCAGATATGAATAATAAACACTTTTCAAACACAGTGATTTTTGAAAGTCACCCTATTTATAAAATTAAATTAAGTGTTTGATATAATCTAATATTTATAATAAGGATGGAAATATTTACAAATTGAACGACTTTCAGTGTATCTAAGATGTTTTTTCCGATAGACATCAAGGTGATCTTGGACTTCGTCCCAAACCATAGCAGCAATGAGAGTGACTGGTTCAATTTATCTGCCAACAGAACTAAAGGATACGAAGATTACTTCGTTTGGGCTGATGGCAAGCCGGATCCCAATAATCCAGGGAAGACTTTGCCGCCTAGTAACTGGGTAAATGATAGAACATGGCAAATATATAGTTAAATAAAATAACCGTGTTCGTTTTCTATAGTAATGTTTTGTAATTGAAATTGAAATTTTAGGTCAGTGTCTTCCGTAAAAGTGCATGGGAATACAACAAAATCAGAGGGCAGTATTACTTACACGCCTTCGTGATAGGCCAACCTGATCTTAACTACCGTAATCCTAAAGTTGTAGAAGAAATGAAGGTATGCTCAAATATCAATGAATAATAGGGCATTTTCCAATTTGAGAACTTTCTATTTGAGATTAAAATTAAGACCATCAAAAAATATAAATCACCGATTATAGCTGACTATAGATTATGTCTGCGATGTCTTAAACTCCCTCCTACCTAACGGATCCGAAAAACTGAAGTGGCAAGAGCGACTATCTAACTACCATTCCTGTCCTATTCTGATCTTTTTATCTTTATTTTCTCCAATAAAGGAAAGGTTGAGGGACTTCTTGCACAGACTCCTGAGTGAGATACTCCACACATAAAAGCATAAATGTAATTTTTACAAACACTGTTTTTTCAGAATGTTCTACGCTTTTGGATGGACAAAGGTGTCGATGGATTTAGGGTGGATGCAGTTCCTTATCTATTTGAAGTTGACACTAATGATTTTGGTGGAAAATATCCTGATGAACCGCGAAGCAACGATGCCAATGCAAATCCAGACGATTACAATTACCACTATCATATATACACCCAGAACCAGGAGCCGACCTATGACATGATTTATCAATGGAGAGCTGTGCTAGACGAGTACGAAAAAAAAGATGGCTTCCCGAGAATCATGCTGGTGGAAGCTTACGCGGATGTAAAATTGGTCATGAGATATTACGGCAATGCCACAACTGAAGGAGCTCATTTGCCATTCAACTTTGAGTTTTTAAATGGAGTCAACAAAAACTCTGACGCAAGAGACATTAAGTTTGTTATTGATAAATGGGAAACCTATATGCCCGTAGGAAGGACGTCTAACTGGGTGGTGAGTCAAATTAACATAAAATGTTAGATTGCAAAATAATTCCATATAAATTTTTCAGACCTGTAGCCGAGTGGTCAATGTCACTGGCTTCGGTTGTGGAATTTACGGGCTCGAATACCAGTACGAAAGCATGGATGTCTGTGACGTCCAAATTCTCTTCTATCTATACAATCTTAAAAACAGGGTATAGTGAGAGTGATCAGGTAACCACTAATCCTGTCCTAGTCCCATCCTTATATACTTTCTATCTCTAAAAAAAGGGAAATTGACTGTGTAAACTCCATTAGGAATCCAATGGTATGCTCGAAATTCAAAGTGGACAGGGTTTTATTAAAAAAAATATATTAAATATGATCTGACAGGCAGCCGATTCAACCTGGATTTAGTTAAAATAATTTTACATTATCAATGTCTGATTTATTACAGAATGGGAATCATGACAACAGTAGAATGGCAACTAGACAAGGTATCGAAAGGGCCGACGCAATGAACATGATAGCCTTAATACTTCCCGGAGTAGCACTGACTTATCAGGTTAGGAAATACAAAAGTATAAAGTAAAACAAAATGCGCCCGTTTCGTGGACCGTTTAATGAATATTTATTGAAATATTTAAGGGAGAAGAACTAGCGATGACTGACGGAGAAGTTACATGGGAAGAAACCAAAGACCCTGCGGCGTGTAACACGGACGATCCTATAAATTATTACAAACTATCACGAGATCCCGCCAGAACCCCCTATCATTGGGACAATTCAAAGTTTGCCGGGTTTACTAAAGGGAGTAAGACTTGGTTGCCTGTAGCCAAGAATTACCAAACGGTCAATCTGAAAGCAGAGTTAGCTGCTCCTCAAAGTCATTACAAGGTAAAAACTATCAGAAATTGTTGTATTGTTCAAGATTTTTTAAATGTAAAATCTCAATTATAATACCCACAATTCATATTATGTAATTTAGCATTTCTGTCAAACTTGGTATGTGTAATATTTGTTATTAACCTGTATTGTTTCCTATTTAAGTAAATTTTTCATTGAATCTAGATTTCACTAGTTGGCTGACTTGCTTTAAGTTTTTAGATGTTTTCTAAGTTTATTTATCTTTCAGTTTTACAAAGATATGGTATCTTTAAGAAACGAAACAGTGCTCATAGAAGGGGATCTTGAAACAAAAGTATTAGCAACAGATGTTATTGGTATTTTGAGGTAATTAATTTAATCTCCTACTTACTCCTAACCAAAGTTCCTACTAAGGTGTGTGCATATGATCGCGCACACCTCCCAAAGTGTGCCCACACACATTTTTCCATCCCCGCACAAGGCTGCACATAGAAATATTGTAAAAATAAGTTTGTTTCACCAAATTTTTTTATTTGCGGACATTTTTTATTTTGCTGAAAATTTACTACTCACAGAAGTTAATGGTCCGCACACCCAATAGAAAAATTAGAGGGAACGTTGCTCCTAACCTATAAAACACCATGGTATGCATCCTTCTTTTGAACAACACTCTATACACTCATTTGTTACATTGTAATTTTTTTTTAAGATCATTACCTGGTGAGCCTTCGGTTCTCGGTATAGCCAATATGTCTCCAAAGAAGATTGATGTTAATCTACAACAGTTTAGAAGTCTGCCTGCTGAAATGATGGTTTACACAACTGGCTTAACTTCTTCACGCAAGAAGGGGTAAGACAAAAACTTTTATTATTAGTATGGAAATTCTCAACTGTTTACTCCACCTGTGTTACAAATAGTGCCACTTGTTTCACCTCTTTAGCCTTTTGAGTGCCGTAGAAAAAAATATGTTTATACTTAGCACGCCGGCTATAATTTGAAATTATTAATTTAATTAGTTATTGACTCGTAACTTGCGTGTTGAGTATGAAAATTTTTACGAGATATCTCGTCTGTGGCAGCCACTAGTTAAGAAGCATCATCAGATAGAATGTCGTAAAGTTTACAAATAAACTTCCTTTTTATGAAAAATTTCACATACACTGACAAAAATTGTTTTCACTGATGTAAACCAATCGATTGTTAGTAATATCTACTCGCAGAGCAAAAAAAATCTATGCCTATGTTTAATGGCCACTTTCCACAGCACTATCGAATTGCTATATATCAACATAATGAAGAACCGCATTTGCCCACGTCCGGTATAGATCTTAAAATATGACATTTGGTTAGCATATTGTGCTTGTACACATCGTCTGAGCTTGCAGGGTTTATAGAATTTATCAATTTTCACTGTATAAAATAAAACAGTAATTTTAATAACAATGTACAAATCTGTTATAGGGAAATGGTGAAGACAGCTAAGCTCACATTATCTCCCCACGAAGTCCTTGTAGTAAACACACCAGGCATGTGAGATAAAGGGAAACGACTACTGATGACGACTGCTTGCATTGACATGTTATATTGTACTGAATTTTTATAAAACCTATATAAATCTTTCATCTGAATATTATTGCAATAAATGATTCCAAAAACTTTTCGTTTGTTTTTCTGATGAAAATTTTCTGCACCCATGAGATTGAAATGTTTATTAAACGAAACTTATAAAATTTGGCAAGCAACATCAGAGGTGGCCGCTGCCATTGTTCTCACCATTTTAAGAGACTTCGAAGTTGATATTTTACAATCATGAATTATTTCTACAACTATTATTGATTCCTGTAATAGAAGTTCAGTATGATATCGAAAAATGTGCGCAAATATGTAGGTATATACTTACCGACGCTAGATGTAGAAGAAAAATGTGGAAGATTTGGTGAGTTTAGTAGAAGTATTTAAGAAAAACTAAAATGTAGTGAAACTAACTGCGTGGGGATGGAAAAATGTGTGCTGCCACATTTTTGGAAGTGTGCACACGCGCACACCTTAGCGGGAACATTGGTCCTAGCCCTATTTTTCTATCCCTACTCTCTACAAAGAAGAGAGATTGAGCAACTGAGTAACAAGTAGTTATCATGGACAAAAAATCTGTTAACATACCTCCATTAGGAGGCCTAATACTCCACATTGGGAGCGGACATGGATTTTCTAAAAAGTAGTTCAATTTTGATGGGTTTGGGAGGCAAAAATAGCAATTGTCAACATTCTTGCATTTTCTCCAAAATACTCTGATGAATATATTGATACATTAGTTCAAGACAGGAACATGTATTAATAAAAACACAATATTCCTTTGTACATTATTCCACTTCATTACTTCAAATAAAGTGGAAAAATGTACAAAGTAATATTGTGTTTTTATTAATATAATGCCTTTCCACCAAGTTTTGACAGTAAACACCCTAAAATTGAAAAATACTTTTTATTTGAAAACATTGCTTTAGTTAAATAACACGGTAACTAAGTGATGTTAACCTTGTAGTTCAAGATTAAATTGATAAATGTGATTTTTCATGTCCACTGAAAAAGCCAGGTCTTTAATCCATTCATCATCTTTAATATTCAACATTCATAATTTTTCATCCAGCAATTCTAAAAATCACTTCAAAACTTTATGACTGGAAAGCCATCGAATTTCTGTGTAATACGGTAGATCGGTGTATTCACTTCCTATGTCTTTTATGATCTTGCTAAATTGGTGGTAATTAAGGTCACTTAGACTTATGTAATTAACAGTTTTAGTCATTTTTTAAAACATATCCAATATTAAAACTTTGAAGATAAATATTTATTGGTGGTACAGTCGAATTCTGTTGTAAATTGCCTGCAAACTATATTATAATTACTTTGGAAGAAATTAACTACAGAATTTATTATAACCAATTGTTATAGCTACCTGAAACAAGATTTTATTTTGTCCAATAAAAAGAAATGAATATTTTTTAATATATTAACCGTATTCATTTAAATATTATTTAAAAATGAATCAGCGTTTCAAAGTTAATTAATAATAGTACTGGTTTCCTATGTTGCTGGGCCTCAGAAAATATGCTGGCAGGCCGCGTTTGATATGCTTGCCTTAGAGTAAGGGTTCCCAATCTAATTGTGGATGGTTGCGCACTTGAGATTGATGAAAATAGTTGCAGATGAATCCCAGATTTATAAATTTATTTAAGCATTTATAAACTTTTGAGGACTTTTACAAAAAATATTTTTGGGATACAATTGTGTTTTTCGTTAATAAATACTTTTGAATAGGGGCATGCGAACAGTTTGCATTCCCCGATTTAAAAGCATTTGGCAACCAAGTTTGAGGTTGCCAAAACAGACCTTAGAAAATCGCAGAGCCGCATTTGGGAAATGCTGGAGTGTTGAATAATGCTTGAGAAATTTTTAAGTGAAAGAATATTTTCTGAATCAGTGGGATATTTTCAAACACAACATATTGCCGTTGCACCTTCAAATATATTATATATTGACCGCATGGAATGATTAACATAGAAAAACTCATTCAATATAATATGTATACAACTTCACTCAAACAATAAGATTTAGCCCAGATTAAACAAATAACACTTGTGAATAAATAATAAAAAGTTAAATAGCAATGCAATTAAGTACCTACTTCAACTTTAATGACATAATTTTTTCACACAACATTGTTTACATACAGATTATAAGTTCTGATTGTATCTTTAAGATATGTTAGAGATAATTCATAATGGAAATAACATTATTTCTACTAGTGGTGCATCTTCATTTGTAACTGTAAAACACAAATTAAAATTCATATGTGTGACACAAGTGTGTCATTCGTATTTATATTGGGATATTTAAAAGATGGAAATTTTTATATTTAAAGTATTTAACTGCTGTTATATATAGTTTTTTGTAAAAAATTATACGCAAGGGTTTAGAAAAAGAGTGTAATCAACCCATTATATGTTCGATAGTCGAAAAAAAAGGGGGGGTGGTGTCAACGTTTTCTTTACTGCGGCCTTATGTTGAATCAGATAAATGAATGTGGCATTTAGAAATGAAAAGGTTCCCCACCCCTGAGTTAGGGTCTTGACAAATAAACAATAATTGTTTTTATCAAGATATATAATTCATGAGGATTTTTTTGTGATTTCAGTCAGCAATTTAATGTATTATCAATACAGTGGAACCCCCAATTACACTACTCCGAATTACGCGCTGGCTTGAAATATTCGCCGCAAATCCCCCAATTGAACGGTCGCATTCCATTGTCGTTGCTACGAGACGGTCGTCTGTGTGGTGCATACAGTCAAATGTTGGCTAGCGTCTGTGTATTCAACACGTACCAGGCTATACATGCATAGCTGGGCGACTGTCTATGTGTTGGATTTTGGCGCGCTTTGCATTTTATCACTTAGTAACTAAATATTTCATCCATGTTTTTTTTTTTTGCAAAACTAAGGGAAATCTTAGTTTTGCATTTTTCGCGGGAAAAACCAAATCCCTAATTTTGTATTTGATTCACTCCCCTTTGACTTTAGTGTAAATGGGGGTTTTACTGTATTGGTATTTTGGATTATTGAAAACACTGGTTGAGAAAATAATAAGAAAATTTAAAACTGTCCATAAAAACAGGAAAAAAACTTGAAAAGTAAACTATTTAGGAAACGTTTCATCTCAACATAAAAGCAATGAAAACCTAAAAACTAATGTTATGAAAATTAACAAAACACAAATTGACCAGGTAATTAATATGTACACGTCCTACACCGTAGACATGGTTGGTAATGTTTTTCCTCACAATAAATTCAAATTTACAAGACTGATTTCTTGAAATACACCACTTGAAAATCAAGCTGGTATGATTCAAGTGGATACATACTTCAAAGAAGTTATAAAAATTCAAATAACAAAAGTATAAATTCTGCTCAGTGATTAACAATCTATCATCTACAATGCAGGTAGTGCTGTGTTTGTTTTTGTTGGTGGCAGCAGCCATAGCATTTGCCGCAGCTGACGTAAAATGGTGGCAAAAAACTGTTGTCTATCAAATATACCCAAGGTCGTTTAAGGATACAAATGGAGACGGTATCGGAGATTTAAACGGTAATTTGATTCAAATCTTTCTTATGTTCAGTAAATTTTTAGAATTACAATACTACTGGCACAAAAAAAATAATGTTCACTGCCTCTTTCTCACCACACATATTGTGTCACAAGCCTTGAAAATATTATTAGTATAAAAGTTATTTATACATATGAATCCTATCAAATCATTACAGTGTATATGAAGGAATTCATTGATCAAGTGATTTAGTCGCCCGCTGTGGTCTGGTTGGTCAGGCGGTTCTGGGTTCGATTCCCAGTAAGGTCATTGTCAAATTGAGATTTTACAACGTGGGTCCAACACGTGAGTTTTTGTAATGTCAATTTTCCTTGAGTTAATCTTAAGTGACTTACGAAAATTCTCATTCTCATCATTAGCTGTAATGCCAAATAGAAGTCGTGTTTTATGTTCCCATGGGATCTCTTATAAATTTTTTTTTAATTAAGCACGGTTTGTTTTCGTTTTTTGCCGCTTTATCATTGATTATAATATTATTACAACAGCAAAAGTTTAGTGCTACAACCATACATGTTTTTTAATGATTTCATTTGCTGTTTATTCAAAGTGATTACTAATGTAGCAAAACAAATATTTATTTATTTTTATGATGCGAAATAATAATCATAGTTACCGCCGAATCCATTGAAAATAATTAAAACTGTTTTCTGTTAATAAAAAATGTGGATCAAGAGATACTTGAGATAAGTCATTATTTTATAGAAATACACCGAATCCTTTTTTTACGCGATACAATGGTTCCAGACACTGACGCGTAAAAAAAATCGCATAAAAAAACCTATCTTCATATAATTTGATAAATTGGTTCCAAAAATCAAAATATCGTGTAAAAAACATTTTACTCGTCGATTATTATTACATTGCAATTTTTCGATGATCTGACGGTTAATTATTTCTCTTTAAAGTAACGAACATACTTCTAGAGTGCATTTATCAATCTAAGATTTTGCGAAAGTCTTGCGTAAAAGCGAAATCGCGTAATAAGAGGACTGGGTAAAACAAAAAAAAATACTATGCTAATATACCTATCCTGGCTCTATTGAGTTTTTGTTTTTCATAGTAAGCAATGTAATACTTTTACCGTTGATTGCAGTTAAGTTTTCGTTTTAAAAGTATATTGCATGAAAATGGGAAAAGGTAAATTTACTCCACTGACATGATATGTTCATATAATAAAGATGTTTATTCTATGTTTTATTTTAAGATTTAAAATAGCTTTAAATGCTTACCCGTGGAAAAAAAATTAAATATGTTATAATTATGAACTTGGAATAATTACTATACAGCTTTATCTCATTGTTATTGATGATTTATATAAGAGAATATCTATTATCTTTGACGTTTCTTATAAAATTTCAGGTATTACTGAGGGTCTGGAGCATGTCAAGGATGCGGGTATAGGAGCTATTTGGTTATCACCAATATTTAAATCTCCTATGTATGATTTCGGTTATGACATTGCTAATTTTAAGGAAATTCAACCGGAATACGGAACGATGAAAGATTTTGAAAACCTTATGGCTGCTGCAACAAAGTTAGGTAGTAAATTCAACTTTTTGTTTCTGTATTAAATGTTGTTTTTTGGGCTCATATATTTTTTTTCAACCGTGTGCATACTGACTTATAATAAAGGATAGATCAGGATTAGTAGAAAGCTAATTGCTCTTTCTGCGGCCTGTTTTTATAGTCGAATCAATAAAAGGGACCGTATGCAATAGAGCATCCAAGCCTATGAACAAAAATCAATAAATCGATAGATTTATGATAGTTTTCGTACCTGGATTCAAGCCTGGAGGCACTGCAAATGAATAGTAAAAACGCTCAAGAATGTTGATCACTCGGCCGCAGTATAAAAAATGAGATATATAAACGAATTTTTATAATCCGAGTCAACTCAAATTCAACATGCTGATGCAAAATGCAGAGTAGATTCTTAAGTCTCAGTAAATGTTTTAATTATTAAACACTCAGTCAATATTAGCCGCTTGAGGCAATTTTTATTGACCTTTTTTTGAAAGCAATGCTGTTACTTCCCAACTTAAGGGGATGGTATAAATAAATTATAAATAAACCATACGTTTCAATACATAAACAAGCATATCGTTGTAGCAATAAGATTTCACAAAAAAAAAACACAAAAAATGCCTGGAGCATATATTGATTAAAATGAGGATCTGCCTTAACCGATTTCATAAATTACTGTCACTAACTGATTTTTTTTTTAATGGTATCAAATGCAATAATAAATAATATCAATTTTTTTTTTTTTAATTTCTATTACAATTAAACGATATTGGTTTATGTGGATTTCAGCAGCAATTACTGTTTTAATTTTGCAATATTCAGATCATTGTTAAATCGAAATAAGTAGGTTCATTATGATGCAAACTTAAAAATACATTCCGTTATTTTCATCTCGGTAGGAATAAAAGTTATCCTGGATTTTGTACCTAACCACAGTAGCAATGAGAGTGACTGGTTCAATTTATCCGCCAATAGAACCAAGGGATACGAAGACTACTTTATTTGGGCTGATGGTAAACCAGACCCCAGCAATCCAGGGAAAACTCTTCCACCGAACAATTGGGTAATTTTTATATCTAAATTTCTCTGTGACAATTTTTCACTATCATATAAGAAATTATGTAAAACCAATAGTAATTTTCAGCTTATCCAAATACCAGCTCGACAAGAAATCCTGTTCGTTAATTTGTTTACTCTCAATCATTGACATCACAATTCGTCAAAAAATAATAATTTTATATTTTGCAATGAATGCTTCTTTTAGACAGGTGGAGGGCAACCTGTGGCCTTTGGCTACTCTGATGCGGCCTTTTGACTTGATCAAAATATTCACTTTGATCAAAAAATTGTATGCAAGAGTGTAATCAACCCATTATACATTTTCTTTACTGCGGCCTTATGTTAAATCAGATAAATGAATGTGGCCTTCAGAAAAGAAACGGTTCCCCACCCATTTTCTAGACTATGATTCCAGAAAACTTGAAAAGTATTACATTTTTCATAAAGATATATTTTCCTTTGTTTATATTTTTAAAGATTAGCGTCTTTCGTAAAAGTGCATGGGAGTACAACAAAGTGAGAGGCCAATACTTCTTCCATCAATTTGCCATCGGTCAACCTGACCTAAATTACCGTGACCCTCGCGTCGTGGAAGAGATAAAGGTATTTTTGGACACATCCCATACGTGCATTAATCTATCTACATATAATATTAAATAATACATCATAAACATTTTGTTTGCAGAGTGTGCTAAGATTTTGGCTTGACAAAGGTGTCGGCGGATTCAGAGTGGATGCTGTTCCGCATCTGTTCGAAGTGGACCCCAAAGACTTCGGCGGCAAGCTTCCCGATGAGCCGAGAAGCAACTCTGCCAGTGCAAACAAAGACGACTATGGATATCTAGACCATATATACACCGTAGGTCAAGAGCTTACGTACGACATGGTCTATCAATGGAGAGCTGTTTTGGATGCTTATGAAAATAAAGACGGCATACCGAGAGTCATGCTTACGGAAGCCTACGCAGATATAAAGCTCACAATGAGATATTATGGGAATTCAACAACCGAAGGCGCTCACTTACCGTTCAACTTTGAATTTTTGAATGGTATCAACAAAAATTCAGACGCCAGGGATATAAAATTCATAATTGACAAATGGGAGACATATATGCCAGCAGGAAGAACAGCCAATTGGGTGGTAAGTTATTATGAAACCAGGTCCGCTACTGATGTGAAGTATATGAACTCTTGATAGAGCTTATCTCAAAAATTGTTCAACGAGAACTGCTTGTCACTGACCTCTTTTTTTCAGAGAGTAAGAATAGAAGGAATAACTAGGACAATTAATAGTTAACTTATCGCTCTGGCTATGCTTCATTTTTCGGATCTGATAAGTGGGAGGGAATTTAGATTTTACAGACATCCATGCCTACATATCATTTAAACAAAACATTTACAGAACTCTCTACACTGAGACTCAAACCCGTGAACACATTAAATGCATTTCTGTATTTATATTTCATTTTCACCATATCAATTACTAACATTGTTTCAAAAGAAGTTTTTTATATGAATTGGTTACAACCTAGTGACTCAATGTCAAGCTGATCGTTCTATAATATGCACTTTTTCCAGGATTGGATATAATCCGAAGAGATGGAAACATCACAAACATCAATGTCTTACAATATAAATCCATTAACTGGTGTTTGAAAATATACATTAATGATTTGAAACCTTGACATAACCTGTTATTACCCATCCATAATGATTGACAGTAAAATATACATACATAAATATGAGTCTTTAAGCTGTTAGAAATCAAATCTACAGAAGATTAAAAATATGTTTAGCCTTTTGGCTGCCATAGAAAAAAGTACGTTTGTACCTAGCATGCCGGCTATAATTTGCAATTATTAATTTAATTAGTTATTGATGAGGTAACTCGTCTCTGGCGTGTTGAGCATGAAAAATTCGATGAGATATCTCGTCTGTGGCAGACATCCAGTTAAAACCCTGTTATAGGGAAGATTTATATATTGTTTCAGAATGGAAACCACGACAACAGCAGAATGGCGTCTAGGCAAGGCATCGATAGGGCTGACATAATGAACATGTTGGCATTAATTCTTCCAGGTGTCGCTTTAACATACCAGGTCAGTAAATAAATATACAGATACTTGGTAATTTTATTGATTACTCATATTACAAAAATGATTATATTATGGCTATTCTTGCATGAAGGGAGAAGAGCTGGCTATGACAGATGGTGAAATCACATGGGAAGAAACAAAAGACCCACAGGCGTGTAATACAGATGATCCAATCAACTACTACAAATCTTCCAGAGACCCAGCTAGAACTCCATTCCATTGGGACAACTCAAAGTTTGCCGGTTTTACAACAGGAAGTACCACGTGGTTGCCCGTGGCCAAGAATTATAAAGAAGTTAATTTGAAAGCTCAAATGGCTGCTGATAGAAGTCATTACAAGGTATAATATATGTCCACTTATCTTGGTATATATTCATTAAATGATTTTAAGGTTTGAAAGCCAGAAGCTTAACCTTTCTTTTCAGAGTGGTAATGATAGAAGAATGGAGTTAGGAAGAAGCAAGTAATAAGCTAATCACTCTATTTCTCTTCCTGCTTATTTTTAATTCGATGGCCATTTTGATATATTGGATTTTCGTCGTAAGGTCTTGCCTTTCTCACCCACATTAAACCAAAAAATACTCTAAATACTTTTAAATTATGTTCATGATTTATTTTAATTTGGATTTCAGTTTTACAAGGATATGGTTAAATTAAGAAACGATACCGTACTTATAGAAGGGGACCTACAATTGAAAGCTCTGTCGGAAAACGTTCTAGGTGTCATGAGGTAATTGATATTCAATACTTATGTACAACTCAATCGGTAGAAATGTAGATTATTTTTCTTTTGGAATTGTTGGCTCATTCAAAAATTTTCACTTCAGTATAATCACACCACTGAATGAATCTTATTGTTGAAATAAAAATGGAATAAACAGGTCAAAAAAATGTGCCAGTACTAAAATTCCATCACATTAGATTAATAATCTATTCGAGCTTATTATTTGCGAGAAAAATGCATTTGGGTCTCTGTAGCCTAGCAGAATTTTTACATCTCTCCTTGGAAGACATTTTTTTAGAAAAATGCTGATAATCAGGAACCGAGAATTTGAATATGATCACAAGTATGTGCAGCATATGCGCAAATAATCCATCTGGCGCCATGATTTCCATATTTAATTTAAGGAAATCTTTAAGCTATAAAAAAAACAAGAGTGCAAAGATGAACGTTTCTATGAACCTCTAATTAATAAACTTCTCCTGAACCTCTAATTAATTAATTCATAAATTGCTCCCACAAAAAACACATTTTTATTTATGGTTGTCGCCCTTGGCAACATGTCGATTTGAGAGTCTTTTATTATTCTCCAGTATTGCCTTCTAGATTGTTTGATGCGGTCTGATTTTTAATTCTTCACTGCATCCTGATGATACGTATATTCATTATTTTAATTTGATTACAAGTGTCCTACACACAGTGAGCTACTCTTCAACTCGCATTTATTAATGTTTTTCAATGCATATTGAATAAATGAGATGTCAATAAATTACAGATCTTTCCCTGATAAGTCTTCTGTTGTCGGTGTTGCAAATCTATCACCAAATAACCAAGTTGTGGATCTACGGCCATTCAGAGCTTTGCCACCAGAAATGCTTGTATACACATCAAGCGTAAATGCTAAACTTCAAAAAGGGTCAGTTTTATAGTAACATTATTTTTGAAGAAATAAATGCCACCTGTCCGGTCGAGTGGTCAACGTAGTTGGCTTCGGTTACGGAGGGCACGGGTTCAAATCCCGGTACGGACGGTTTTGTTAATTGATTTTTCAATCGATTTATGAATTTCTGTTCGAAGGCATGGATGTATGTGATGTCTTGAATTCCCCCCACCCACCCATCCTATCCTATGAACGGACGTATTGAGAGCGATTAGCTTACCACTAGTCCTGTCCTAGCCCTATCCTTCTATCCCTACTCTCTTTGGAAAAAAGAGAGGTTGAGCAACTGAGTAACAAGCAGTTCTCGTAGAAACACTTCTGTTGAGATAAACTCCATTAGGAGTCCATATGCTCCACATTGGGAGCGGACATGGTTTAAAAAAAATACAGTGGTTGACAGCAATTTAAAACAAATTTGACTTATATTTTTCAGGATTCGCGTGAAGACAGAAAAAGTCATACTATCTCCTTATGATGCAGTAGTATTGATAGCTCCACTTTAAAAGAAAAGTGTCCAAAAACTAAAAATATCAAAATATGGCTTATCGAGGATATGTTACTGAACGCAATGTTAAATGGATTTAAAGAAAGTATATAATAAAATTAGTTAAAAATGGACAACAGAAATAATTTTTATTCTTTATGCACTGCACCATCAATTAGCTCCTTAAACTCCTTAGCACAGAACACAATGAACATGGTAATAAATTTAAAATATAATTTAAGCAACTGAGCTGAAATTCTAAACATCAGTTTTATTATTCATCCAGTGTTCGATTATTATATCATGTGTACTCCCACGGGGTCTAAATATATTATATCGCTCATGATAATGTCCGTTTTCACAATGAAAGATCACAAACCCAGCAAAACCTCATGTTACAAAAATGGCTTTATTCACATGTTTTCCAACTTGAAGCAATACAATTAATTGTCTTCATTGTTACTTCTATTTGTGCAATATATCCTCTCTCACACAAACAGTGCAAATGTGATTACTGTATTGAAATTAATGTTTGGTTAATAATAGACAATTTTTTAATCATAAAAAATAGAATTTATGCAATAACCGTGATGAGAGTTTTTTCATCTCTTCTAAAATTTGTGTTGTGTGGAATACGAGATATTGTTTTATCATACCTTATCAAAAAAATCATTAGTTTTAGTAGTAAATATGAATGGGGGTTGCAGGACTACACCTACTGCATAAAATGATTGTTCTTGTTTTACATGAAACAAGCAACTCTATTCAAGTGTTTTCTCAAATATATTCAACTGCTAAAGAAAGCTAGTCCTGATCATGGTATAAAATTGTGGAGTAAGCAAGTAAATATAGTTTTATTTTTATAAATATATTATTTTACCAAGAATTTTTTATAAAAAATAAAGTTTTATTAGAATGAAACATATAAATCACATTTAGCAAATTTTCCAGTGAGCCAAGGATTGTTAAAAAAAATTGAAAATCTGCCCAATTGTTAAGATTAAAAGTAAAGTAACTCGTACAGCACAAAAATATCTCAACATCTTGGAAATAATTGTTAACAGAGGTATAACCTTGGAATGAATTTGTTAAATGGCATTTTGCCAAAATTCCGTAAAAGTTTCTCAGTTTTCAGAATATAAGTGTTAAGCTATTTTAGGGGTTCATGCAAACTGTCTCCTGTCTCGTAAGCTCAGATATCACCTAAGTGTTTTCCCTTCATCAGTGTAACAAATTACAACAGAACGTTATTATCAATTACTACAGTTATGGTATTCAAAAATCCATGGCGCCTTCGAGGAAACTAAGGCAGTCAACTGTATCAACAACTGCGTCAAAGTCTTTCTTTGTCACTATTTTCTTCTTTGCTTTGGCTGTATACGAATAGCACTCTTTTGCAATGGATTCGATGAACATTTCCTGCAATAGAATGAAACATAAATTAAAATTAGTAATAAGATCTACGGCCAAAATAGGAAATCTTACAACACAGTTATATTTTATTATTTAACAAAGTCTGCATGAAAAATAGTATTTTTATATGATGTGATCTCATATATAAAACAGTATTTCCACAATATGCTGTGCTGTTTAAAATTGGTCGCATCATTTATATACACTTATATACACTTTTTGTATTTTGCGTAAATTATTAATTTCCCCGATTCCCACCTGAGAGAAAATTTGGCAAGTACCTATTCCTAAATAACTTTCCTACACATCTGCATTGTTATTGGCTACATTAATATATTTTTTGTATAGAAATAGAGTTATCATATTGTAAAGCATATTTAGCATAGTCTTTATCATTACATTTTGTTCACTAATAAATTACCGAGTAGGAATGGTTGAAAGCAGTGCTTTTTTCCCATTTAACAAGGTGGAACAGTGTTCCAGCACCTTTTTTCTTGACATTTTAAATGTTTTAAATCAATATTCGTAAAAAAAATATTTTTATGGTTTCCATCTCTATCTTAGGTCCATTTTGAATGTAAGGTATCGCAACACTCATAAATATATGTCATAATACAAAACAATACCAGGTCCATAGAGTTACTCTGTGACCAGAACCATGTGTCGAATGTTTTGTCATGTTTGTTCATCAAACTCAGAGCACTTTTGTTTGCACAGTTTCTATCTTTCAAAATAGGTTGATCGGTGGCCACTCAGAAGAAAAAATGCTCCAGTGACGGATCTCACAGATTTGAGTCCCAGTAGAAACAGCATTTTCTTCAATCAATTTATGTTTGATGGCATGGGTGTTTGTGACAACCTTATCCTTCTTACCTTACTCTCTTTAAAAAAAAGAGGTTGACAAACTGAGTAACATGCAGTTCTCGTATAAAAACTTATGTTAAAATTACTCCATTAAGGACATAAATTAGAAAAAAACACTTTAATAAAAAACTCGACAAGAAGCGAGTTTCGGTACTTTTTTCTTCAAAAAAAGCACTGGTTGTTATGTGCTAAGACTAGGATTGCCTGATTTACTGATGTCCAACCCGGGACAGAATATGTAATTATACCCAAATAATGTAAATAAATAAACCATTCAAAATTGTAATTGATAATTATTTGCTTGCAATTAAGAAAATAAAACAATCATCCGAAAAGGGCATTTGAGTGTGCCGAAGGGTTAATTTGAGACGTCGGGTTAAGATGCCTGAAATCGGAACAATCACGAAACACCTGGCAACTATAGCCATGACATTATTCCAATACCGATTCAGAAAATATTGTATGTCCCAGAATAATTGTTGCACTCATCTGTCTTACAAGCAAAAATTAACGATAAAAGATACAACTTTAAGAAATATTTCTTATATCACTTACGGTCGCTTTTGTGACTGCAAATACAGCATCATTGCTAGCTAGGTTTACGTCAGGATCCATTTTCATAATATGTTTGATTCTTGACATTGGCAAACGAGTAAATTTAATAACCTCCGACTTGTCAGCAGTTGTAATCGATTTAATAATGTTGTCGGAACATTCGTCTTGATTATCTGGTAAATTATCAATTTCTTCTGTGTCCTGCAAATCGCTATCATCAACATTCATAATAGTACTACTATCTGCCATAACCTCTGAAGGTGAGGAATCTTCCATTGCAAAGTTAACAGGATAATGTAATAGTATAATGAAAATCTTCTCAACTGTATTTGATATTGGTATGTTGACAATAGAAATTACGAGAACAACCGTGTATATATTTACGCGGACGCAATCTATGCGCGGACGTGAAAAAACACAAAATAACTAATTTGACGTCTATTTTGACACGGTTTGGCGCTAAATCTATAGTGGACAAAATCAGACTTTTTTACATACTATACACTTATTATTTCAATACAAAGGATACTTGCATCCAATGTTCCCTCTAATTTTTCTATTGTGTGTGCGTCCCATCAACTTCTGTGAGTAGTAAATTTTCAGCAAAATATAAAATGTGCGCAAATATAAAAATTTGGTGAAACAATCATTTTTTACAATATTTCTATTTCTATAATATTTTGGGAGGTATGCGCGCGTACACGCGCACACCTTAGCGGGAAAATTGCTTGCATTCATTCATTTTTTTATAAGATTGATTACGACAATCAATTTTCAATATCAAAAAAACACATTATTATGATTTATGGAAAATTTAATGTAATGAAAATATTTTTTTTATCTGTGGCGCTATTTAATACAATTAAAAGAGTTTTCTCTAGTAGGATGACATTTTAAAATTTTGTCGTTGTTCATTTAATTTGTACTATGTGGCAAAAAGTATTTTCTGAGATAATCGAGAAAATCTGTTTTAAAAAATAACGAAACAAGTATCAAATAATTTATTGTTGTATGATTTTTTTTTATTTATGATTTTTCTTAAAATATATTTTCATTAGTACATAAGTACTTGGTATTTTAATTGAAAATAATACTTTTCCATTGAATTTTGCACGTGTAACTTACTTTATGTTGAATTCCGCACATAACACATATTCAATATTTAATTAAGTTTTTAGTTCATACATACCATACTATTCTACTGTAATCATTTCGTATTAGATTACTTTTTAAAAAAAAAAGAATCTAAACAGCCACCGCTTGTTCCACTATGAATAGTCCTTCTACGTATGCGCCTCTTTTTATTTGTTCATAAACATACATTTTATTTCCTCTACACTTATCATATTTTTCGTGCTGGATCTTTTCTGTACCTCACGTTAATCTCACTTAATTTGAAGAAAATCAATGAAGTGAGTAGAGGCACATACATCAAGATACAGACATTATAAATGTACCCAACATTTACATTATTCCTCATTCCAATCAACCAAGCAAGGAATCCAATCAATCAGTCAAGGAATCATAAATAGAATAGTGATCAGTATTGTTAATTTCTTCGTTGTTGTGAACGCTTGTAAATTGTTTTTTCAAAGGGGTGGAAGCATTATATAGTTACATGGCCATTGATACAAATTGATAGAGAAGCATTGTGACACTGAGTATTACTAACCAATATTGTGATAGATATTTAAACTCTTTGTCATATTGACAGAAAGGTGTCTCACTGTGTCCAGGCCTGGGTGATAAAGGTGCTTTGTAATTCTTAATAAGGAAAATATTAATGGTAATTTTGAATTAGGAAATGCTGTTTTGGAAGAACTATTTGCATTCAAGCAACATAATCGGATCGTGAAATAGCGTTCCAAAACCGAATGATGTATCAGCGGTCCAGCAAAATTTTGGTGGTCCGCGGAGAAATCTGGCACTATTTTATGAACTTGGTGCATTTTTAGACACTTTTATTTCAATATGTAATATTTAACAAAAAAAGGCCAGTTGGTGGTCCGCTGGATTAAAATAGTGAATTTAGTGGTCCGTGAGCTCAAAAAGTTTGCCGACGTTTATATCATAGTACGTTTTTTTTCAGATAATATTTGCTATAATTTATATATTTATAATTGTAAAACTTCGATTGTCAAAAAATCTCTGATTCATTTCATTAAAACATATTTTAATTTTAAAAAAAATTGGTATTGTTTCAGCCTGTAGTCTGTAAAAGAAGAAAAACATGTACAAAAAATGCGTCACGAACGAATGTTTGAGGGTTTCGTTACGCAACTGTTCTTATTATATGTTAAAATACGTATCATCAAATTTCCTCTAATCCCCATTCAATTTAATTAATTACACACCTGTTGATTATTTTTAATTTCTTTATAAAATCATTTGTCCTCATCTACTGAGTATTTTTTCCTGGAGTTGCCGTTTTTCATAAATAACTTAAATAAAAACAATATTGATGAACAAAAAAAAACTATTTTGCTTTTTTAATTATTGAGCGTTCGACTGGAGAAATTTCCCAGTTAGAGCGGTAATTATCATTAGCAAATAAAAGTATTTTTCACAGTAATCTGCATCCAACTAATAACAGCCTACTGGAGAAAAAAATAAATTAATGACGCTTTGTATTTAGAAATCATAGATAGTTTGTGAACAGAAATTACGTTACATATCGACTGTGTTTAAAGGGATCAACCCTAATTTCTTTGAAAAGCAGTTTTATTTGATAATCACAATATTTACAACTTAATACACCATCTGTCAAAACGACCGAAGCCGCAAATGCAGGAAATTTGTTTGGAAAAAAAAGGTATGTAAAAATTGCAACCAAGGAAAATAACCTTTATAAAAGGATTTCTTATAATAAATATAAATTGTATACTCCATTGAGTTTATAAACACCAGTTTATAAGTCTTTGTGCATTTCAGGGTTGTGTTTATTTAATATTTTCAAATTGGTCTAAAATCGTTAAAACGTAGTTTTGTCCCTCCTGTAAAATTTATTTTGTACTTTTACCTTAGCAGTCAATATGTTCATTGCTTTACGGTAAATTTGCTCGCGGAATAACACGATTTCTTTGTTCGCATTTTCATTACAAATCTCAATAGTATGCATTTTTCTAGCATCACGCGTTGCATTGTTTTCCAGCTTGGGTATTTTTTATTGTAATCAAACACGATAAAAACACTTTCACAGATAATTGTGTTTTCACGTAGAAATGATATGATTAAAATATTTATTGTTAAGACTCATTGATAATCCCACCACAATTCCTCAAAGTTTTTTATCCCTCATAATTCTTTTTCAATCTGTCCGTCAAATGAAAAGAGCGTTTAGTCTAAAATTGGTACATTTCAGGACAGTCGAAACAAGATTTACGTTTATTAGAACATTAATGTTTTTACGTGAAATTTAATAATTCAGTGGTGTTGCACTGACTGGAACTTTACACATACATGTCTAGCAGGGACGTCCCGTGGGCATAGGCGAGTAGGCAGTTGCCTAGGGGCGGCATGTAATAGAGAGCGGCAAATGATCACAGTCTTTTTTTATAACTGAATATTTTGATACACGAATTTGACTTAATATATATATGATTCCTCAATGTATTTGATAAAAAAAAATGTCGACAACATTTTTAATGGTAATAATATTATGACCATTAGGTAAATAGTAATTAAATTTATCGCAAAAATCTTCTTTAAATATGACATTTACCGATCTCAGCACTATAAGCGGCAGATAAGATATTTTTAAAAAAATAGTAAAAGCGCTATTTTCAACTCTGCCTACGGGCGGCACATAGCCTAGGAACGTCACTGATGTCTAGGTATATTAAGCAGTGTGGCTATATTTGCATATTCAACACAATTTTAAGATATAACGTAATTTTTCTTTCACCAACAGCATCACATTTTGAGTCCCTCTCCTTAAATTTACGTCTCTTTTTGTTTCATACACAACGTCACAATGTGAGCCATTCGTAATTTAATGCTGTAATGTCTTCACACAATAAAACTCTAAACTTATTCTGTGTTGACATTTTTTTTCTATGAAATTCCTTTTTTTCTTAACCCTTCATCAAAAATCATCATAAAAATAATTAAAAAAAATATACCTCTTGTACGTTAGACGCTTTCTCCTCAAAAGCAATCGTATTTGGACGGCCTCTAGCTTGTAGCATATATGTAGTACAAACAGGTGCCAGTACAAATATTAGTATATTATGAACAGTGTGTGTACAGCAGTGACTATAACTTTGTAGAAACAAAATAGCGACGTTTAAATTTACTGAATATGCTGCCGCAACTATTGTTTTCTACTTCATAAAACGCCACTTCATAAAATCGATCAAAAGAAAATAAGTAATTACGAGTGTACAACGTTTACTATTTAGATTTTTTTATTTTTAAATAATATCCACTTTATTAATACTATGGTCGATATAAATATACAATATGTCGGTCAGGAAAAGCAAAACATTTTCTTCCAAATGGATTCTTTCTTTATCAC
Source organism: Himalopsyche anomala (assembly GCA_031772345.1). Classification (NCBI taxonomy): domain Eukaryota; kingdom Metazoa; phylum Arthropoda; class Insecta; order Trichoptera; family Rhyacophilidae; genus Himalopsyche; species Himalopsyche anomala. The sequence continues at coordinate 9,289,072 of CM062822.1, read as the reverse complement.
AACAGGTAACGCGGCTAAGATTGCAGAATCGAATGTGTCCTTCAGCCGACTTCTCATTTTAGCCGATGTCTCAATGTAGGGTGCATCCAGCGAGGAAGCCAAGGATCTCGCTTTTGATTCACTGACCGGTTCCTCTCCTCTTTCCTGAAACCAAACAAATACAGAAGACCTAATTATTTATTCAAAATTATGCTCTTCTTAAGTTACATGATTAACTGAAACAAACTAATATTGAAAAGAAAATACTGTTTTTTCTGTAGTCACCCATTTTTTACTCCAACTCCACAGCCCTGATACATTGTATATTATTCATATGTGTTAGGTCAGGGCTCGGCAAACCTCGGCTCGCGAACAGCATGCCGCTCTTCAGACATCAACTCTTGAGCTTATCACGTTTTAATCCTAAAATATTATATTTTAAAATACATATTTGTGCAAATAACCAGGCCTGTGGAGTCGCGGAGTCGCAGTATTTTGGCTGGAGTCGGAGTCGTGAAAAATATATTTAATGATGTATATTCAAACAAAATAGTCCAAAGTGTTGTCATTTCATGTTTGGCTGACTTAAAATGATCTGATGGTATACATATCGACCGTGGAAAGGAAAAAAGACATAACCCACACATATCAAATTTTACAGGAGATACAAAAAACGTTTTTTGATCATTTTAGGCAAAGAGAAAATTATGAAATATACACAACCCTGAAGTGCACGGTGACTGATAAAACTGGTTGTATATTGACTTAGCCTAATATTAATTTAATAAATTGTTCAAGAAAAACCTATTTAGGTCCTTTTTCCTGGTTACAATTTTTACAAGCCTTTCGTTTTTTAAACTTAAAAGCTAAATTTAGATACTAATTTGGCATTTTCAGCTTCCATCCTTTTGATAGAACGTGTGTCAAGTTGTATACATTGTGATTATCGAAAAAAAACTGTTTTGGAAAAACTGAGGGTATGTATTAGTATATATAGGTAATATTAAATTATTGAAAAATTTCCTCGCAGTCGGAGTCGTCTTTTTTTTACACGACTCCACAGCCCTGCTAATAATCTGTTATATTTTACGTGCTATAAAAAGGTTGTCTTTTAGCATTTCCTTAACCTACGTAGATTTTAACATGATCTCAATTAAAAAAATGAATATCATGTTCCCTTGGTTGTATCTTTGGATTTTAAAAAATATCAGTATATAACGCTACAAGAAAATATATTGATTTGACATTTTGTATGTATATTTCTATAATAGATAGTTTTGATACTGCATGCTGCAGTCGACCATTTTCTAGCTCCATGGCGACCGGTAAACCGCGATCGAAATTACGGCCACCTGTTTGTTTTTAACTAATATTATATCATATCTCTTGTTGCTATCCCAATAATCTATGCACATTTATTCGTTGTACACTATCGATGTGTAGGTTTTATGTTATATTATGCAGTGCAGTTATGCCTTGTGCAGATCCGTAGAAAGATAATCTATATATTAATAGTCGTTAATGTCCGTCCGTCCGTCCGTCCGTCTGTCTGTCCGTCTGTCTGTAAATTGTCCCCGATTTCCCCTTCCCCTCCTCCGCCCCAGCCACGCTGTCAACATTTTTTTATTCATACTAAAGAGATACTTTTTTCGTTTGTATATTATGGTCGCGATTTCGCCTATTCGATGACGTCAAGAAAGACGGTCCCCCTCCCCCCCATCCTGCCCCGCTGTCGTCATTAATTCATTTCTTCATTTTTCTCTGACGTCATGAGTGAATTTTTGAAATCATGACATTTTTATTTTATTATGTGTAAAAACAATTAATTTTCAAAAAATATTCTCTCAAGCTGTGGGATTCGATACCATGCCCCAATTTTCATGCGCGACGTTCGGACGGCTTACACACTGATCTATGAATCCACTTGAGAAAAGCGATATAAAAACTTTATATAATTTAAATAATACAAAGCAAAAAAAAAGAACGCGTTTTAAGTGAACTAATAATGACATCTGTGGGTGAAATCTTGCACTAAACGATTTTGAATTCCAAGATTTCCACCTGCAGGGTTGTGAACGGCTATATAGGGCTGCTCAATTATATATAATAATTTAATTAACTATTTATTTATATATATACGAAAAATGGTTGTTAGCAAACTTAAACATTATTCCAAAAATTAAATAATTTACGAGGTCTATTTCTGCTAATAGGAAAAATAATTGTTAGCAAACTTAAACATTATTCCAAAAATTAAGTAATTTACAAGGACTATTTTTGCTACTATGAAAAATAATTGTTAGCAAACTTAAAAATTATACCAAAAATAAAATAATTTACGAAATTTCTGCTTCTAAGAAAAATGGTTGTTAGCAAACTTAAACATTGTTCCAAAAATTAAGTAATTTACAAGGACTATTTTTGCTACTATGAAAAATGGTTGTTAGCAAACTTAAACATTATTCCAAAAATTAAATAATTTACGAGGTCTATTTCTGCTAATAGGAAAAATAATTGTTAGCAAACTTAAACATTATTCCAAAAATTAAGTAATTTACAAGGACTATTTTTGCTACTATGAAAAATAATTGTTAGCAAACTTAAAAATTATACCAAAAACAAAATAATTAACGAAATTTCTGCTTCTAAGAAAAATGGTTGTTAGCAAACTTAAACATTATTCCAAATATTAAATAATTTACGAGGTCTATTTCTGCTAATAGGAAAAATAATTGTTAGCAAACTTAAACATTATTCCAAAAATTAAGTAATTTACAAGGACTATTTTTGCTACTATGAAAAATGGTTGTTAGCAAATTTAAACATTATTCCAAAAATTAAATAATTTACGAGGTCTATTTCTGCTAATAGAAAAAATAATTGTTAGCAAACTTAAACATTATTCCAAAAATTAAGTAATTTACAAGGACTATTTTTGCTACTATGAAAAATAATTGTTAGCAAACTTAAAAATTATACCAAAAACAAAATAATTAACGAAATTTCTGCTTCTAAGAAAAATGGTTATTAGCAAACTTAAACATTATTCCAAAAATTAAATAATTTACGAGGTCTATTTCTGCTAATAGGAAAAATAATTGTTAGCAAACTTAAACATTATTCCAAAAATTAAGTAATTTACAAGGACTATTTTTGCTACTATGAAAAATGGTTGTTAGCAAATTTAAACATTATTCCAAAAATTAAATAATTTACGAGGTCTATTTCTGCTAATAGAAAAAATAATTGTTAGCAAACTTAAACATTATTCCAAAAATTAAGTAATTTACAAGGACCATTTTTGCTACTATGAAAAATAATTGTTAGCAAACTTAAAAATTATACCAAAAACAAAATAATTAACGAAATTTCTGCTTCTAAGAAAAATGGTTATTAGCAAACTTAAACATTATTCCAAAAATTAAATAATTTACGAGGTCTATTTCTGCTAATAGGAAAAATAATTGTTAGCAAACTTAAACATTATTCCAAAAATTAAGTAATTTACAAGGACTATTTTTGCTACTATGAAAAATAATTGTTAGCAAACTTAAAAATTATACCAAAAATAAAATAATTAACGAAATTTCTGCTTCTAAGAAAAATGGTTGTTAGCAAACATAAACATTATTCCAAAAATTAAATAATTTACAAGGACTATTTTTGCTACTATGAAAAATAATTGTTAGCAAACTTAAAAATTATACCAAAAACAAAATAATTAACGAAATTTCTGCTTCTAAGAAAAATGGTTGTTAGCAAACTTAAACATTATTCCAAATATTAAATAATTTACGAGGTCTATTTCTGCTAATAGGAAAAATAATTGTTAGCAAACTTAAACATTATTCCAAAAATTAAGTAATTTACAAGGACTATTTTTGCTACTATGAAAAATAATTGTTAGCAAACTTAAAAATTATACCAAAAATAAAATAATTAACGAAATTTCTGCTTCTAAGAAAAATGGTTGTTAGCAAACTTAAACATTATTCCAAAAATTAAATAATTTACGAGGTCTATTTCTGCTAATAGGAAAAATAATTGTTAGCAAACTTAAACATTATTCCAAAAATTAAGTAATTTACAAGGACTATTTTTGCTACTATGAAAAATAATTGTTAGCAAACTTAAAAATTATACCAAAAACAAAATAATTAACGAAATTTCTGCTTCTAAGAAAAATGGTTGTTAGCAAACTTAAACATTATTCCAAATATTAAATAATTTACGAGGTCTATTTCTGCTAATAGGAAAAATAATTGTTAGCAAACTTAAACATTATTCCAAAAATTAAGTAATTTACAAGGACTATTTTTGCTACTATGAAAAATAATTGTTAGCAAACTTAAAAATTATACCAAAAATAAAATAATTAACGAAATTTCTGCTTCTAAGAAAAATGGTTGTTAGCAAACTTAAACATTATTCCAAAAATTAAATAATTTACGAGGTCTATTTCTGCTAATAGGAAAAATAATTGTTAGCAAACTTAAACATTATTCCAAAAATTAAGTAATTTACAAGGACTATTTTTGCTACTATGAAAAATAATTGTTAGCAAACTTAAAAATTATACCAAAAATAAAATAATTAACGAAATTTCTGCTTCTAAGAAAAATGGTTGTTAGCAAACATAAACATTATTCCAAAAATTAAATAATTTACAAGGACTATTTTTGCTACTATGAAAAATAATTGTTAGCAAACTTAAAAATTATACCAAAAACAAAATAATTAACGAAATTTCTGCTTCTAAGAAAAATGGTTGTTAGCAAACTTAAACATTATTCCAAATATTAAATAATTTACGAGGTCTATTTCTGCTAATAGGAAAAATAATTGTTAGCAAACTTAAACATTATTCCAAAAATTAAGTAATTTACAAGGACTATTTTTGCTACTATGAAAAATAATTGTTAGCAAACTTAAAAATTATACCAAAAACAAAATAATTAACGAAATTTCTGCTTCTAAGAAAAATGGTTGTTAGCAAACTTAAACATTATTCCAAATATTAAATAATTTACGAGGTCTATTTCTGCTAATAGGAAAAATAATTGTTAGCAAACTTAAACATTATTCCAAAAATTAAGTAATTTACAAGGACTATTTTTGCTACTATGAAAAATGGTTGTTAGCAAATTTAAACATTATTCCAAAAATTAAATAATTTACGAGGTCTATTTCTGCTAATAGAAAAAATAATTGTTAGCAAACTTAAACATTATTCCAAAAATTAAGTAATTTACAAGGACCATTTTTGCTACTATGAAAAATAATTGTTAGCAAACTTAAAAATTATACCAAAAATAAAATAATTAACGAAATTTCTGCTTCTAAGAAAAATGGTTGTTAGCAAACTTAAACATTATTCCAAAAATTAAATAATTTACGAGGTCTATTTCTGCTAATAGGAAAAATAATTGTTAGCAAACTTAAACATTATTCCAAAAATTAAGTAATTTACAAGGACTATTTTTGCTACTATGAAAAATAATTGTTAGCAAACTTAAAAATTATACCAAAAATAAAATAATTAACGAAATTTCTGCTTCTAAGAAAAATGGTTGTTAGCAAACATAAACATTATTCCAAAAATTAAATAATTTACAAGGACTATTTTTGCTACTATGAAAAATAATTGTTAGCAAACTTAAAAATTATACCAAAAACAAAATAATTAACGAAATTTCTGCTTCTAAGAAAAATGGTTGTTAGCAAACTTAAACATTATTCCAAATATTAAATAATTTACGAGGTCTATTTCTGCTAATAGGAAAAATAATTGTTAGCAAACTTAAACATTATTCCAAAAATTAAGTAATTTACAAGGACTATTTTTGCTACTATGAAAAATAATTGTTAGCAAACTTAAAAATTATACCAAAAATAAAATAATTAACGAAATTTCTGCTTCTAAGAAAAATGGTTGTTAGCAAACTTAAACATTATTCCAAAAATTAAATAATTTACGAGGTCTATTTCTGCTAATAGGAAAAATAATTGTTAGCAAACTTAAACATTATTCCAAAAATTAAGTAATTTACAAGGACTATTTTTGCTACTATGAAAAATAATTGTTAGCAAACTTAAAAATTATACCAAAAACAAAATAATTAACGAAATTTCTGCTTCTAAGAAAAATGGTTGTTAGCAAACTTAAACATTATTCCAAATATTAAATAATTTACGAGGTCTATTTCTGCTAATAGGAAAAATAATTGTTAGCAAACTTAAACATTATTCCAAAAATTAAGTAATTTACAAGGACTATTTTTGCTACTATGAAAAATAATTGTTAGCAAACTTAAAAATTATACCAAAAATAAAATAATTAACGAAATTTCTGCTTCTAAGAAAAATGGTTGTTAGCAAACTTAAACATTATTCCAAAAATTAAATAATTTACGAGGTCTATTTCTGCTAATAGGAAAAATAATTGTTAGCAAACTTAAACATTATTCCAAAAATTAAGTAATTTACAAGGACTATTTTTGCTACTATGAAAAATAATTGTTAGCAAACTTAAAAATTATACCAAAAATAAAATAATTAACGAAATTTCTGCTTCTAAGAAAAATGGTTGTTAGCAAACATAAACATTATTCCAAAAATTAAATAATTTACAAGGACTATTTTTGCTACTATGAAAAATAATTGTTAGCAAACTTAAAAATTATACCAAAAACAAAATAATTAACGAAATTTCTGCTTCTAAGAAAAATGGTTGTTAGCAAACTTAAACATTATTCCAAATATTAAATAATTTACGAGGTCTATTTCTGCTAATAGGAAAAATAATTGTTAGCAAACTTAAACATTATTCCAAAAATTAAGTAATTTACAAGGACTATTTTTGCTACTATGAAAAATAATTGTTAGCAAACTTAAAAATTATACCAAAAACAAAATAATTAACGAAATTTCTGCTTCTAAGAAAAATGGTTGTTAGCAAACTTAAACATTATTCCAAATATTAAATAATTTACGAGGTCTATTTCTGCTAATAGGAAAAATAATTGTTAGCAAACTTAAACATTATTCCAAAAATTAAGTAATTTACAAGGACTATTTTTGCTACTATGAAAAATAATTGTTAGCAAACTTAAAAATTATACCAAAAATAAAATAATTAACGAAATTTCTGCTTCTAAGAAAAATGGTTGTTAGCAAACTTAAACATTATTCCAAAAATTAAATAATTTACGAGGTCTATTTCTGCTAATAGGAAAAATAATTGTTAGCAAACTTAAACATTATTCCAAAAATTAAGTAATTTACAAGGACTATTTTTGCTACTATGAAAAATAATTGTTAGCAAACTTAAAAATTATACCAAAAACAAAATAACTAACGAAATTTCTGCTTCTAAGAAAAATGGTTGTTAGCAAACTTAAACATTATTCCAAATATTAAATAATTTACGAGGTCTATTTCTGCTAATAGGAAAAATAATTGTTAGCAAACTTAAAAATTATACCAAAAATAAAATAATTAACGAAATTTCTGCTTCTAAGAAAAATGGTTGTTAGCAAACTTAAACATTATTCCAAAAATTAAATAATTTACGAGGTCTATTTCTGCTAATAGGAAAAATAATTGTTAGCAAACTTAAACATTATTCCAAAAATCAAGTAATTTACAAGGACTATTTTTGCTACTATGAAAAATAATTGTTAGCAAACTTAAAAATTATACCAAAAACAAAATAACTAACGAAATTTCTGCTTCTAAGAAAAATGGTTGTTAGCAAACTTAAACATTATTCCAAAAATTAAGTAATTTACAAGGACTATTTTTGCTACTATGAAAAATAATTGTTAGCAAACTTAAAAATTATACCAAAAACAAAATAACTAACGAAATGTCTGCTTCTAAGAAAAATGGTTGTTAGCAAACTTAAACATTATTCCAAATATTAAATAATTTACGAGGTCTATTTCTGCTAATAGGAAAAATAATTGTTAGCAAACTTAAACATTATTCCAAAAATTAAGTAATTTACAAGGACTATTTTTGCTACTATGAAAAATGGTTGTTAGCAAATTTAAACATTATTCCAAAAATTAAATAATTTACGAGGTCTATTTCTGCTAATAGAAAAAATAATTGTTAGCAAACTTAAACATTATTCCAAAAATTAAGTAATTTACAAGGACTATTTTTGCTACTATGAAAAATAATTGTTAGCAAACTTAAAAATTATACCAAAAACAAAATAACTAACGAAATTTCTGCTTCTAAGAAAAATGGTTGTTAGCAAACTTAAACATTATTCCAAATATTAAATAATTTACGAGGTCTATTTCTGCTAATAGGAAAAATAATTGTTAGCAAACTTAAACATTATTCCAAAAATTAAGTAATTTACAAGGACTATTTTTGCTACTATGAAAAATGGTTGTTAGCAAATTTAAACATTATTCCAAAAATTAAATAATTTACGAGGTCTATTTCTGCTAATAGAAAAAATAATTGTTAGCAAACTTAAACATTATTCCAAAAATAAATAATTTACAATTTAAATACTGCAGGGCAGGGCTGTCGATATACGCCCCGAGATATTTCTTTTACTATCAGAATTTCTGGATTATTCAATAAATAGGTTAGTAATTTATTTTTCACGCCAGTAACTTTTCTGACTACTTAAAAATGCAACAAAAATCTCTCCGTTGAGGTCAACGGGCTTACAGCTAGTAATTAATAAAATGTAGTTATCAATAATCTGATACTGATATGCTTGGCAATAGATAATAATGGGTTTTTTAGTGCGCGAATGTATTAATTTTTGCATTCGCATGCCAACACAAAAACGTGCCGTGAAAAGTATGTAAAGTTATCAAAAAGGAAATATGTATATGTACATGCCTTCCTGAAAGTATTTTACATTTAGAACGTTAATTACTGTTCTGTAATACTTATCAATTACATTAATAAAAGTTGGGTATTAGTTGTAAACGTCACAGTGCAATAAGCGCTACAAACATGACTTAATTAATCCCGTTTCCAACCATACATTATTAATGAGCCCTCAAGAAGTGAAGTAAATCAAGTAGTAAAATGGTTAATTTTTTCTATTGGACGTACAATCACGTCTTTACTTAGCGTTTTGGTGGATTGATTATTTTTATTGCAGGAAGATAACACAATTGGCGTGTGTGTTAACTGAGCTCACTTCAATTTTAAGATACATGAAGACATGTAGAAAATTGTAACGCATCTAACTCATGTTTTCCTGAAATATCTCTTGGCTCACTTGACCTCTTAGGGGATCATTTTATATTCGTACTTTAATAAGGTTTCATATTTTCATTCAAATTAATAAAAAAAACACGTGATTGTGAAATAAAAACTGATTTGTCTATATTATTTTTTTTGTTAACAAGCCCGGTCCCAGTGTGATAATTTTACAGAGGCTCTTCAACAGCTGCTTGTTATTCAGTCCTTCAAGTCATCTTTATTAATTGTTTTTTATATCGCAGGATGGGGTTACATATCCATATCGATTGAAAAATCAAAATTCTTTCTTATGGTACTTATATTTTCAAGGCTCGTATTGCCATGCACTTTTAAGTCGCTTTTAGTCACTGATTGTGAAAAACAATCAGTATATGTAGTTCTAAAAATATTATTCATATAGTGTTGTTCATTATTTAAAGATTATTCATATAGTGCAATTTGTTATAATAATAAAAATCGATAATCATACCCTAGCTTCACGGTGCCTTCAATGTGTAAAGTGGTTCATATTTAACCAAACTGTGTTATTTTTAATGATAGCAGGTGGAGCCTCGGAGGTGGGTCACTCGAGATCCATTTGCCACCAAAATTATATTTACATTAAATTAGTGCATCTTTGTAAGCTACTTTCATTCCGAAATTATTTTTAACTTAAATTGCAAACCAAGGTGAAAAATACCAGGACTGTGGAGTCAGGTAAAAAGAAAACGACGTGGACTACGAATTGATTTATTCAATCATTTCTCTTTGACTTACATATACCATCAGATCATTATAGTCACTGTATTAATAATAATCAATATAATGAATAGACTAATAATTTTTCAATATCTTTAAATTACTCTCTAATTGACTTCACCTTCGGAAAAAAAACCCGACTCCGACTCCACAGCCATGAAAAATACACCCATTTCTCTTTTTACATTGGGGATACGTTCCTGGGACCACCTTTTTGAAATATAATTAAAAAAGATATATCAAACATACGAAACTATGGTAAAGGTTACATTGCTCAAAACTACGACTACGATTTCAAAGAATAAACGTTTTTTTGTTTTGAATTAAACAAATACTATTTTTATAAGTTGCAGGATTAAATTAACACCATCTATGCTTACTTTTAAATCACGGAGAATATCGGGGTGGTAGCGTAAATCACTCTGTGTTCCTACTAAGATCAATGGTGCTTTGATTGATGCTACGCATGGTGCCCAACGTTTGATCACAGAATCGAAGCTGCTCGGTTTCACCACGGAGAAACAAAGAATGATGACGTCTGTTCCTGGGTAGCACAGCTCTCTCAATCCTTCCAGAGAATCCTGTTAAATTAAATAGGAATTTATTCGACCAGGCTTTTTTATAAGTAATTAATGAATAGTTTTAATATTTAGTGGGATGTATAAAATACGTAAAACACATTTTTAAGATGGAAACGGTTGAATATGCAAATCGACACTTGATAACTGTGCTGGGACATCTAAAAAAATAAGTGTTGTGTTTTTGCTAGAACGATTTATTTTCCTTCGATTATGTTATTGCTGTGGTGGGATATATGTCTCGAAAAGAAAAAGCTATTTTTATTTTAGATAAACCACTTTAACACGTCTTAAAATATTACACAAAAATATTAGATTTTTGAGATGTCCCAGTACAGTTTTCAAATGACGAAATGTTTGGATCATCTATGTCAGTATTTTCAAACCTTATTACACCTGCGGGGCCGGCAAAAAATATCAGTCAAAAAATCAGAAGACCACAAGCAATTATTCTAAAACTATTTTGTATAAAATGGCTGTTAACGCCATCATGGAGATATTTTCGTATTAACATTTAATGAATGTCGTAACTGGCGCAAAAGATTTTTCCCGACATTGGAAATATTAAAATATAATATTTTTAAGTAATCGATCATTTATAATTAATAGTGAATAGATAGAGTATAGAATGATATTTGCTAGAAGTCTTTTGATGGTTTTTTTTTCATACCGGCAACGGTCCGCGAACCATCGCTTGGGAAATACTGATATTGTGAGGTATTAAATAAGAGAATTCTCAATCCAGTGTAACGAATACACGATGATAATGTCATAATTTAGTATTTTTAAAGCACAATTTAAAGTAGGACAATTTTAAGCCCCCCCCCTATTTTACACGTCGATATTATTGAAAACATAAATTGAAATTATGTTGTACAACTGTAAACAGGAAAGTCTTTCTACAGAATAGATAAGATTAATTTATTTTTATCTTTTAAAACTGCATAATTCTGACTTTTAATTGTATGCTTTTTGTAAACCTTTTAATTATATGCATGCAATATTAATCTGATGAAAGTAAATATCATTGTTTTAATAAAAATTGGTATGACTGTACATATTCGTTTGTTTTACTACGGTGGTAAAATATTTTTTTTGCAGTAAAACAAATACGTTTTTACGTATGTTTTAAAAATTTGCTACGCCTCAATATAAAATATGTTACTTTGGTATAAAAAAAGGAATAAAAACTAAAGCCTGAAATGGATACTCTTTAAGTTGAGTTTTCGATAGAGATTGATAATAATAAAAAAAATGTTTCTTGTCACTGTGAATTAAATTTTATTTAAATGGAAAAAAAATGGTACGTCCCCAACTTTTCATAACTCCAAAAGGTCCAGAGAAAATTTAACTCTAACATTATTCAAACAGTGGCAAAGTTATGGGCGTTATGACAATGATTGTGCATTTAAGGATTAACTTTCAATATGAGTATTTCGCTTTTAAGGTGTTCACTGTCAATACTTGGTGGAATGGCATTATAATAAAAATAATAAAATATTTTTAGTACTTTTCCCACATAAATTTATTTGATCAGGACCGGTTTCGCTCATCGCGAGCATTATCAACTGATCAGTTGATAATGCTCGCGATGAACGAAACCGGTCCTGATCAAATAAATTTATGTGGGGGAAAAGGTACTAAATATCTTTTATTATTTTTATTATGAGTATTTCGTATTAAATATCGTTATCACGAATTTCAATACCAGTATTTTTTAAAAAATGGGATTGCCCTACGAGTTAAATACAGAATAAAATAAATTGCTCAATATGAGATAAGAAATGTTAACTAAATTTGATGAATTACTAAAACATTTATACAGTGAAATTAAAAGTATAATTTTAACTTTTGCGAGGACCAATGCGTGACTGAACGCAGGGCATGCGAAAACCTGCGCTCCCTAAACATTTTATGTTCAATAAAACAACAACTACAATATAATTTTGCACAATTGTCAATACCGAAATAGCGGTATTTCACATTATCCGAACCGATATTTTCGTATAGTAATAAATAACTTAATTGCTGGGATGTCGGTTTCGGTAATACTGGCTAAACAGCTCCTATGAGCACCCTTTTAAAAGAAAATTGTTGAAATTAAAAAACAAATAAAATGGATTAAAATCTGTAGGTATAGCTTACTTGTCCAGCGGTATCACAGATGTCTACGCTTATCGGCCTCTTGTCGACTTCAACTACAACTGAAATGTAAAAAAAATGCAAACAATGAAATAAAACATTTTAAGATATCAAGAAACATTTTTTTTATTTTTTTAGAAACAAATAATACCTTCAATTATTTATGCAAAATAATCACAATATAGGCGAAAAAATCGCCTCCTACTACATCAGGGTTTCCCAAACTATTTCTGCAATGGAACATTTTCCGAATTCGAAAATTTTAACGGAACACTTGCTTTACTTTTTAGGTCGGATAATTCATAATAGTATAAATACAAAAAAATACAGGCGTCGAGCCTGTTCTTACACTTTGACTTCGTTGCAGCATAAAAAGAAAGCCTTGCTTCGCATAAATAGGTTGTATAAAACGGAAGTAAAACAAAAATAACTTGTTTCGACACATTAAGGATTTCTTATGAAAAATTCTCTAATAAAGAATTTAATGAGATTTTTTCAGAATCACTAATAAAATCAGTCCAATTTTCATAATCACTTGTGCTGAATAAAGCATATTGATTTTGCTATTACGAAAAATTGATTTTAAGCGAAGAAATCATAATTGCTAGTTTTTGGAAAACATTGAAAACAGTGGTTAAGTTATGAGGGTGTTCGCGGAACACCTATTCAGGTTCTGAGGAACACCAGTGTTCCGCGGAACATAGTTTGGGAAACCCTGTACTACATTGTAAATGCTCGAATGAAGTATGCTTATAATGTCGGTATATTGCAAAAAGCGCTAAGTAATAAATCGGCTGTTTTGAGTTACGAATGCAGATAGATCGATTTTAACACGATGTATCTCCTGTACAAAACAAATTTAGATATATTCTGTGTATTTTTACATAATCTAAACATAATATACATCAATTAAATTCCGATTAAAGACTTGAATATATGAATCAAATTCGTAAAACATTATCGAATTTCATGAAGTTCTTAGAATGATAAGTAACAGTTAAAGTGCACAAATAGGAGATTATCTCAAAACAAGGTTTTTTTAACTTATCGCCTTCTGCCAGTATACCGACTAATAATATTATATTATATATATAAATAAATGCTAAAACCGTAAGGGGTATTTCGTAATATATATCAATATATTTGTAACCTTCACATGTGTTTTTATATTGTATCTTTTTGAGATTATAATAGAATATTATTTTTTTAAACGTAAAAGATATCGCTCAAATAACAGAGATGTTACGACATAGATATGCTGTTCAATTTTACGATTCAAATTCCGTCAAGTATTCTCAGTCAATAACTTGAATAATTATATTATTATAACTGTTTATCAAACGATATAATATAATTATTGTTTTTTTATTCACATTATGACTGTAGAAATGGTTACAAAATGAATGCGTAATGTTTTTAGCATTAATTTGTATTATATTTTGGTTTTCTATTCAACAATCAATAACCATTGTTCGCGTTGTTATGACGATACCACAGATGTCACATTGAGCTTAGTAACGTAAGGCAGTGGTTTTCAACATTAATGTTACTGCGCCTTCCTTTGAAGAAAAATTTTTTCGCGCCTCCCCATCCTTTATTTCACATATAGTACCTAATAAAGACACGTTTCAAAGAGTAAATAAATATTTTGGACTGTTCGCGCCTCCCAGGTTGGAAATCGCTGACGTAAGGACATACGCGCAGAAATATGGATACAGGTAAAAGAAGTAAATGATACTATCCGTGGTTTTCCTTATATAATATGACTCAGCCAGTCATCTGACAGTGATCTCCAAATCCGATTCCAAAAGAAATACTTCCCAGTTTGACTGTGATACTTAGGTTATTTTAAAAAAAAACTTCCTCCACGTCATGTTAACATATTTAGGATCTGTACGCTGGGCACGCACTCGCCAGATAGATCGAAAGAAATACGTACATATTGAACAGGAGGATACTGAAACAGTTCCATTCAGAGATCAAGAAACAACAATGAATTATCACCGCATAAGGGGATGAAACAATTACGTGCCATCATTTAAACGCAAGACTATGCCGGATCGGTCACGTACTTGCATACATACATATATTGCAGGACGAGTACCGTCAAGTAGTGTACGCTGTTACGTCATTTTAGCAAACGAAGGCCTGGCTAGTGGATAGCTGACGTAGCAAAAATACTAGTGGATGTAAGAGGGTGATGTCTATCCCGTGTACTATATTAAGGGGGTCTCATTTTTTTTTTTTAAATTGTCTGATGTAAAGTATCTAGAGCAGTGATGCACAAACCGCGGCCCTTTTTCAATTTTGTGGCGGCCCTTAAATCTTTTTCTCAAACATGTTTTTTTCACGTAAAACATTTATTTAATAAATGTAAGTAAGCTTTTTCTTCAATGAAGGAGAGTAAATCGGTTCATAGAAACAGGCTTACAAATATTATGTCAAATTAAAAAACACTAGTTAAAAAGACCAAGAATGCATTAACTTATGAATTGCATATAAATGAAACATAAATATTTCACAATGAAACGATTTTTAATAAGCAAGTACTCATAATCCTTTTTTTGCATGGCTTATTTATTTTCGAAATAACACGGTCAAAATAATATAATGGAACCTATTACTCATTTATCTAAATTCACTTAATCTTTTTTACACGGTTTTAAGGCTGTTTTACATGGAACGTACATATGTTCTATATAAAAAAGGACTCTAAATCATTTTTTTCTTTGCGGCCCGAACCCAAGATAATTTGTTTTATGCGGCCCGTTAGAAGGTAATGGTTGTGCTTCACTGATCTAGAGTAATATATTATATACATAATAATGATGCGCGATTAATTATACTGAATACAGCGGGTTCTTTACTTACGCGGTTTCGTAGTTACGCGGATGAGAATTTGAAAAAAACCAATTTCGTCCGTTTGTTTCATGTATCAATTTCTATGAAATTTGTAGCTTCCAGTGATAATGTAATAATGGAATAGTATGTACAGACGTACATAGATTTAGAAACATTCACTGTTGACTTCATTGTGTTTTTGTTTTTTTGGTATATCTAATGAAAAATAATTATGAGGGGAAATGTGTGAAGTGTATAAAACACACTTCAATAGCGATATTATATACTTATTCCTTTCAAAAAATTAAATATTTATTTGTACTAATTCCCACTTATATTTAATAACGCCAGGACCGAATTCGCTCACGTCGAGCATTATCATCAGTTGATAATGTTCGTCATGAGCGAAATTGGTTATGATCTTATTAAATAAAATTGGGAATTAGTACAAATGAATATTTTATTTTGTTGAATATAATGTCTTTCCTCCAAGTATTGACAGTGAACATCCTAAAAGTGATACTTATTCTTCCTTACTTTAACATGATATTATATCCCATGATATGAAACTGCTAATACTTATATTTACACATTAAATATGTATTAAAATTAAAGTATTTCTCGACTTACACGGTTTTCGATATACGCTGAATACTTAGCCGGGTAAGTAGAAGACCCACTGTATAATATTATATATACGCTCACATAATAATAAATTAATAATATAACAGTTATTATTTCTTGCACACTTGGCTTAATCCAGTTATGCAAAGTAAGCTTATTGGGGTTCGGGCAAGGCAGTAAGCGTGTTCCATTCACTAGACTGGCCTAAACATAATATGGGAAAGTATTTTCTGGCAACATTCATGTAAAGTTGTTTTTTTTTAGAGGTTTGTTTTTCGAATTAGCAATTCTTTTTCGCAACGATTGCCAATTTGGCAGCTCAAAGCTGGTTTGTGCTCAGTTTGTTTTGACATTTTACCATGAATAGACTTGCCAGAACAATGCTTGCAAATTGTGCAAATTTATTTTGAAAATAGTGATAAGTACAGCTTTTTTTCAGTTTCACAAAATTTTGTTGATGAGGCTCTTTTTTTGGTTGAATCTCAATGGAAATAAGCAAAATTACCGCATATAAAGTGAAGAAAATCCACAAGCCATTATTAAGATGCCATTACATCCAGGGGTGGGCTGGAAGGGGCCATTTACATTAATATTTTTTAAATAAATTGCATATTTTTTCATATTTTAGGTGTATTTTAGGTAACAATTGATTGCTTATTTAAGTATTACATATAGTTGATAAAACAAATCACTCCTTCTCCAGGACACCGAGAATTGATTTGAGATTAAGCGAGCCCTTTGTTAACGTGTTGGCAGCCCACCGCTGATTACACCCCCCCAAAAAGTCATTGTTTGGTGTTTTCTTTATGGGCTGGTGGAATCATTCGTCCAAATTTCTTCAAAAATGATCGACGACCATAAAGTTACAGTCAATTTAGAGCCGTTTATATCCATGATTTCTGAGATTTTCGGTCCCCAATTGAATGTTGAAGAGATTTGTTTCAACAAGACTGCGTAACATGCCACACAGCACAACCAATTTATTGAAGGGAACATTCAATGAGCGCATAATTTCGCGTAACGGGCCTGTGAATTGGCCTCCAAGATGGTGTGATTTTACACCAGAGACGATAGACTGCTTGGAAGCCAATGTACCGTCCCACCTGCTCCAAAAAGTAGTCAAAAATGGACGTTTAGATTGCGCTTTTTTACACTAAAAAATTATCTTCCCAACAGCCAATATCATGGATGGTACGACGATATTTTTATGTTTCGTATTATTTAAAAATTCTGTATCTCTAAAAAAACATCCTTTATTATAATTCATGTAAACACACTATAAGAGTCATGTTGATAAAATATATTAACTATCAATAGAAACTTATCTACTAGCCTCGCTGCAAATTTTATACTGATAATAAACTGCAATGTACGTTGCACTTTAGGTCTCATTGGCGGATCCAAGGGGGAGGCCATGGGGGCCATGGCCTCCCCCTGAGGAGAGTTTATTTTCTATTTTATTAAAACTTTATAGTGAAATAGGCTCCTTAATCGTTTAGTTTACTATGTTTTGTAGAATACATACTTAATTATGTATTGACTATTTTTATATAGATATATTAGCTTAAAATCATTTATTTTTTAATGTATTATGTATGTATCATGTTTATTTTCAAATTTAATGGCCCCCTCCTGGGACAATTTCTGGATCTGCCAATGTTAGGTCTAAGGCTATTAAATTGTGTATAAAGAAATAATTAAAATATACGCATTAAACCATGGCTTGAATATACGATATTATTATTTAGATTTGAAAAATAATATTTTTGAAGCATTTACAGTATGGCGCATTTATTTAGCCCATAAGTCGAGATAGGGATGTAATGTAGGGCAACGGTCACCAAACTACGACCCTCTATAGATTTTCACTCGATCCCCGATTAAAATAAAATATTAATTTTAGTAACACTTATATTATAATAGGTTTCCCATAAGAATATTTGTCGTCCGTCCTCTCAATGTTTTAGACAAAATCATTCGGCCCGTTTCTCGAAAAGTTTGGTGTTCTTGATATTGGGTACACAGTGGTAGAAACTAGGGTATCCAATCCCGGAGCCTTTTTCCAATCCCGGGAATTCGGGATTGATTAATTTTAAATCCCGAGATTGGGATTAGCTCACCGAGGAAATTGAAATCCTCAATTCCCTATACTTTTTCCTCAGATTATCTCCAAACCTCGTTTTTTTTTTAGCTCACCGAGAAATTTGAAATCCTGAATTCGCTATACTATTCCACCAGATTTTTTTTTAGATCTTGCAATTCCAAAATCGTATCAATTTTCGGGATTTGCAAAAAAAATCTCAATTCCGGTATTGACATGATTTCGGGATCAGAAAAATGAACGGGATCCCGGGATTGGATGCCCTAGTAGACCCAGGGTTACTTTAGTTGAAATAATATACACCACGATATGATTTAATAAAAAAAAAACATACTCAGTCTGTAATTTAAATGCGTTACTAAATATAATGTGTTATTGAATATTTATAAAACACACAATATAAGTTGATTTATGGTAAATATGTGTTAATTGCATAAATATATATTTTAACCATGTCTTTTACCAATGTGGAGCATATAGACTCCTAATGGAGCGTATCACAACAGAAGTTTTCTACGATAACTGCTATTCTTTGTTAAAACGTCAAGAGAAAGGATGATAGGGATAGGGCATGACTATTGGTAAGTTAATCACTCTCGCTCTGCTTCGTTTTTAAGATAGAACGAGTGGGAGATAGTTTCAAACACGAAAGACATTCATGCCATCGAACAGAAATCTATGAATCGATTGAAAATTCAATTCATAAAAACTGTCCGCACAGCGATTCGAACACGCGAGTGAGAACGACGTTGCCCTCTCGACCATGGACCCGACAAATATGTTTATTTTTACTTTTGGGGTAAACCCTATCTTTCGAGCACAAAGTAAGATATTGTATAATGTGTACTCTCCTTACTAAAATTACGACTTCCACTCTGGGCACAGATAATCTTTAATAATATGAGTAGCCTAGAATCAAAAATCGAGTTTTAAGGATTTTTTTTTCGAAACTATAAAAAAGTTACAAATTACCATATGTATTTATCGCGAGTGAAACTTGGCACTTTCTTGCGATACGAAATATACTATTATAATTACATCATGAAAAATTCTAATCGCCCATTGATTCTGGCTTACAATCTCATAGTATTCATTAAAAAATGTGAGCTTAGACACCAATAATGCGGTAGTCGCTTTAAATTATTTGGCGCAGTGGTTAGCGTTATTGGCTTACGTGCCAGATCTCCCAGGTTCGAGTCCCAGTAAGAACAGTATTTTTTCGATCGATTTCTGTTCGAAGACATGGGTGTTTGTGATATCTAAAAAATCACTCCCACCCTTCCGATTCATCTATAACTGGGCGTAGTGAGAGCGATTTGTTAACCACTAGTTCTGTCCTAGTCTTATCCTTCTATCCTAACTTTTTACTCTTTTTCTAAAAAGAGAGGTTGAGCGACTGAATGACAAAAAGTTCTCGTAGAAAAAGTTCTGACTCTTCTCGATGAAAAGTTGATCTTTTAATATATGTATTATTGCAGGGATGGGGAACCTTTTCTTCTTTAAAGGCCGCATTCATATTTCTGATTCGACATAAGGTCGCAGTAAACATTGACTAGGGAATCTTTGGCCAGAATTTACGAATTTACAAAAAAAATACAGAATTACAGAATTATTCAGAAAGCCGCACCAGGGTAGCCGAAAGGCCGCAGGTTCCCCACACCTGTATTAGTGTTTTGAGAATACTTAACTTAATATTGACAAAAATGAAAAATGTTTGTTTTGATTCTAGGCGCCTCACTGTAGGTAAATGTGACGCGTTGTACTGGCCTCTGATAAGATAAGAACACAGTTTGACATTCATGCATTTAGATTAATAATATCAGTTACCTGGATGAAACTGTCAAAGATAAATATTATAATTTGATATCGGCATATTCGTCACATACGCACTGATTGCGAATAATATTTCTGTAAATAATTTTATCTCTTCTCAAGTCGTTGAAATCAGTTTTGTATAATGTATAAATTTTCTCATTTAACCCCTGAATACTTCAGACCGCCCAAAATGAGTGCTCTGCACTTTGGAATAGCACTACTAAAAAGTAAAGTGAGCCAAGTGGTAATTGTTAAGGAATATTCTAAATGTCTTAAAGCAGGGGTTCTTAACCTTATTTCGGTAACGGGCACATTTGAGGTTGAAGATTATAGTAGCGGGTTCACCCCAAATTTCTAAAATAACAAGATTAAAGTAAAATGTGCATTTTAAAAATATTATTACCCAATAACTACAGAGTGTGAAACTTAACCTTTTTCATATTTTTTTGATTTCAATAAAAAATATCATAATATTAAATTTTGGTTTCTCCATACTTTGTAGCGGGCACATGACAAAAGCTCATGACCAGTGGCGGATTAAGCACTTTGGAGGCCCCAGGCGCAATAAATTTTGGAGGCCCTGTTTTTCGAATAACATAAAAGTGCTAAAAAACTCTATGTAGAATAATAATAAATATTTAAAACTGAAATTAAAATATAAGGGTCTATTTAATGTATGCTATTTTTGAGGCCCTTAGGATTTGGAGGCCCCAAGCGTGCGCTTCTTGCGTAGCGGTGTCCATACGCTCGAATCCCAATTGTGAACTTAATTGTTTTTTAATCGATTTATGTATTATTGTCTTCGAAGATGCCTTCGTTGAAGAACTTATGACGTTGTAATGAAGAAACAAACACACATCATAATATCAACGTGTTCACGGGTTAGGGTGCCAGTATGGAGAGTTTGTGTTCGGGGCATGGGTGTCTAATGTCTAAATTCTGCCCACCAGTTCCTGAGACAGCGGAAAAGCGAGAACGATTAATTCCTGCCGTAATCCTTCAATCTCTGAAGATAAGTAGAGTGAATGAGTAACAAGCATTTATCGTAGAACAACTCGTCACCAAACGATCGCCAGACCTACGATATAGCGAATTGTCATATACTTGACAGTGTCAATGATGACAGGAATCAATTTAATTTCAATGAAATTGACAAACAATGTAATTAATATATGTATCAGATTAAGTTTTATCGAACATCATCTGAGATAATAAAAAAAGACGAATGAAATATTATATAGGCATTCGACTTCAAATGTGTTAACTGTTAATTGTAGGCAAAAATCATTGAATTTTAAAAAATAAAATACATTTTTTTGTGGTAATTCCACATTTTCAATAAAGATTAGGGCCAAATTTGCTCATCACTAGCATTATCAACTGACGGAAAAGGGGTCCTATTAAATAGCACTGCTTCGATATATTTAATGAACATTATAATTTTAAATCATTACAATATAATAACTACAAATATACAAACATTAAAACGTGATAATAATTTTTAATCTAGTAGGATTCAGAAATTTTTAAAGGCACCTAGAATTGATATCTTTGAATGAGTGTATCAGTGTATGTACATTAACGATAGTAGCTTTACATGATTTACTTATGCATAGTGTTATATAAAACGTTCACTATAAGGGTGTTCACTGTCAATACTTAATGGAAAGGCATTATATTTTTTAAAAAAATACTTATTTGTACTAATTCGACTTTTATTTAATGTGATCAGGACCGGTTTCACTCATGACGAGCATTATTATTAACTGATACATACAATATTAGTGTTATATATAAAAAAATATTACAGTCACTGGAGACATGTAGGTATTCAAAGCAACACGGAATTTTACTACAAATCCAAGGCTATACTGAAAAAGAGTGTCGAGTATTTATATCCTTTTCATTTTCTATATAAGCATACCTAACTAACCTAACTGCAGTCATTATAACGTTAAAAAAGGCTCGTATTTAAACGGTCAGAATTTTAATTCAGTTTCGGTCAGAATTTTTAATACATCGGTCAGAATTTATATTACACTGGTCAGAATTTATATTAAATGGTCATAATGTATCGGTCAGAATTACAGAGGGCAGAATAAATAAATTATGGTCAGAATTTATATTAAGTGGTCAGAATAAATATTAAATGGTCAGAATCTATATATTAATAGTCGATAATGTCCGTCCGTCCGTCTGTCTGTCCGTCTGTCTGTAAATTGTCCCCGATTTCCCCTTCCCCTCCTCCGCCCCAGCCACGCTGTCAACATTTTTTTATTCATACTAAAGAGATACTTTTTTCGTTTGTATATTATGGTCGCGATTTCGCCTATTCGATGACGTCAAGAAAGACGGTCCCCCTCCCCCCCATCCTGCCCCGCTGTCGTCATTAATTCATTTCTTCATTTTTCTCTGACGTCATGAGTGAATTTTTGAAATCATGACATTTTTATTTTATTATGTGTAAAAACAATTAATTTTCAAAAAATATTCTCTCAAGCTGTGGGATTCGATACCATGCCCCAATTTTCATGCGCGACGTTCGGACGGCTTACACACTGATCTACGAATCCACTTGAGAAAAGCGATATAAAAACTTTATATAATTTAAATAATACAAAGCAAAAAAAAAGAACGCGTTTTAAGTGAACTAATAATGACATCTGTGGGTGAAATCTTGCACTAAACGATTTTGAATTCCAAGATTTCCACCTGCAGGGTTGTGAACGGCTATATAGGGCTGCTCAATTATATATAATAATTTAATTAACTATTTATTTATATATATACGAAAAATGGTTGTTAGCAAACTTAAACATTATTCCAAAAATTAAATAATTTACGAGGTCTATTTCTGCTAATAGGAAAAATAATTGTTAGCAAACTTAAACATTATTCCAAAAATTAAGTAATTTACAAGGACTATTTTTGCTACTATGAAAAATAATTGTTAGCAAACTTAAAAATTATACCAAAAATAAAATAATTTACGAAATTTCTGCTTCTAAGAAAAATGGTTGTTAGCAAACTTAAACATTGTTCCAAAAATTAAGTAATTTACAAGGACTATTTTTGCTACTATGAAAAAATTAGCAAACTTAAACATTATTCCAAAAATTAAATAATTTACGAGGTCTATTTCTGCTAATAGAAAAAATAATTGTTAGCAAACTTAAACATTATTCCAAAAATTAAGTAATTTACAAGGACTATTTTTGCTACTATGAAAAATAATTGTTAGCAAACTTAAAAATTATACCAAAAATAAAATAATTAACGAAATTTCTGCTTCTAAGAAAAATGGTTGTTAGCAAACATAAACATTATTCCAAAAATTAAATAATTTACAAAATTTCTGCTATTACGAAAAATAGTTGTTAGCAAACTAGAACATTATTCCAAAAATAAATAATTTACAATTTAAATACTGCAGGGCAGGGCTGTCGATATACGCCCCGAGATATTTCTTTTACTATCAGAATTTCTGGATTATTCAATAAATAGGTTAGTAATTTATTTTTCACGCCAGTAACTTTTCTGACTACTTAAAAATGCAACAAAAATCTCTCCGTTGAGGTCAACGGGCTTACAGCTAGTTTTTTATTATTTGTACAATTCGATACATTGTGATCTGCTCTGTACAGAGAGTAAAGGAAAGGATAATATTTTTGGAAAGAACATTTAGATAAATAATTTCTATGGTACATTTCATAGCGACTGTGGCAAGGATAAAGGACGTAACCCTCAATTTTCCAAAACAGCTTTTTTTTCGATAATCACAATGTATACAACTTGACACACATTCTATCAAAAGGATGGAAGCTGAAAATGCCGAATTAGTATCTAAATTTAACTTTTAAGTTTGAAAAAGATGACCTTGTAAAAAATTAAAACGAAGAAAAAATACTGAAATAAAGGTTTTTCCTAGATAATTTCTATTTTTCCTAGATAATTAGATTATGTCAATTAAACACCAGTTTAGAAGTCTCCGTGCACTTCAAGGTTGTGTATAATTATTAATTTGCATATGGCCCAAAATCATCAAAACACGTTTTTGCGCCCTTTGTAAATTTTGATATGTGTGGGTTACGTCCTTTTTCCTTTCTACAGTCGATATAATACACTTATTGTAAGGAAAACACTATTTTTAGTATTTTTTATTTGAATTTAAAAAAGTGAAAACTAACAACATTCATCATAAAGCCTTGGTTCCTCTTGGAATCCTACATCCACTGCACTTCAGTGGATCCCTACCTTTATATAAACAAACCGAGTGGTATGTAATCAGATGATGCGTTATTTGTAATAATAATGACTCATTATAAGAGTCTGCTTTTCCACACATAACATGAATGTTGAAAAAAAAGGATTATTAATTTCATTTTTTTTTTATTCTGACCGAAATATTTATAAAATTTGACCGTACAATAGATTTTATTCTGACCGTATATTAATTTTATTCTGACCGTTTATTAATTTTATTCTGACCGTTTATTATTTTTATTCTGACCGTTAGTATTTTTATTCTGACCGTTAACATTTTTATTCTGACCAAAAATTGAATTTTATTATGACCAAAAGTTGATTTAAATTCTGACCAGAAATTGATTTAAATTCTGACCATTTATTTTGTTGCCGTTAAAAAATAGTACATATTAGTTTTGATTTTGTTTCTAAAAGAAAAAAAAGTTTAATAACTTTCTAGATTATTATTTATTGAAAAAAGTATGAATGGAGTCATTAATTTTTGTTTTAGGTCATTAGAATTAGTTCATATCAACCATTGCAAATTCATCATAAGAAGTTCTCATATTAAGGTCCAAGCCCGATTCATATTCAATAGAATGTATAAATTATATAAAAATAGCCAGTGCTCGATGGAAAACTTCACAAATCGAAACGGTATAAGTTTAGGGACTTGCTGATAATTGATGACCTAGAACGAACATTTGGATTCTTTTACAAGAGATGACACTGTGAATTACAGTAACCGGCGCGTCGCTCCAGTGCTCTCAAGTCGAATTCGAACCCGGAACAGTGGCGGATTACCTCATAAGCGCACGAGCCGCGCGATTAGGGCCTCAAAATAACATATATATAAAACCTACATAATATTTTTAATTTATTTTCAACAAATTGAAAAGCAGAGTTTCCAAATGTGATTGCGCTTGGGGCATTCCAATTGCTGAATCCGTCACTTGCTCGGAATGTAACATAATTTTCATTATTAGTACATGAATACAATTCAATATTTAGTATATATTTTTTGTTACAAATAAATGTACCTACTGTTTATAATTAAAGAGCTCTTTGTTATAAAAACAATGCAATCGCATTGATAATAAGTGAATTAGGTACATAAACATATGATAATATTGAGCATGTCATATAATTATAGCGTTGATGACAAATCGAATGTGAAATCCAAATTATTCAAACGATTACATTCACTTTGACGTATTAAATATGACATTCTCTATAATTGCATTAAATGAAAACTTTAAGTAAAGATTTTTTCGTTATGTATATTTTATACGGGCGGCCGGGTTGTAGACATTTAATTTACAATTTTGCAGCAATTTTACTGATTTTTTTATTACATTTTTAACTCAAAATATATGTGTATATTTTAAAAAACAATTGGTCTAACGGAGAACTTCTAAAAAAGGTTAAACATTGAATATAGATAATACTACAACCATTTATTTTCATGATTTATGAATAGATAGCACTGACACAGCTTAATAACCAAGTCATTTCTTTACAGGAGATATTTTCCTGGAAACATCGTGTCAAAATGTATCGTTAAAAAATTCAGTTGCAGTCGTGGATTGAGCTAAGCACTCGGCCCAATATATTTCGAAGGATCTTCTTTCGGGTAGCAAAAATTATTCAAAATTTTCATATTACGTATCTAAATAAAATTCTTTTAAATCTCTTACCTCTTTTCATATAATGTCGAATGAGTTCCATATATTTGAAAAAAACATTGCGGTAATAATTTATTCATCAAACAGGAGCGCTGCGATAATTTAAGAATTTCATGATATTAAAAGATTTGAGTACTATTAGTTATTTACGAGGCCTCTATGATTCGGAGGCCCCAAGCGCGCACCTCGTGCACTTATTGGGTATAATTCGCCACTGATTGGTAAACATTGAGAGAAAGTTTCCATGAACGTGAAACACATGATTTCAAGTATTAAAATAAACACATTTTAGTACTTATCTATACTTAGAAATATTGTTGTCTGTATCAAATAAATTATACATGGATGTTGACGATTTCAATTCAATGGAGTGCGAAAAAATGATGCAGAATGGTTTTTCACAAAACTCTCACAGTGTAAAACAATCAGTGTAACTTTTTAAATGATCGATCCTTGTTCTTATGCTGTGCTACTTGACAACCGTGTAAACATATTTGGTGTACTCTATTATTAGAAATTTCGATTTTAGTAGTAAGTACATGTGTACAAAATAATATCAGATACAAATGGAATGAAACTTTTGTTATTATTTGAAAAGTGTTGCTACAGTACATTTCGATACTTCGCAGCTACCATTATAAATAAATATTCTATTATAATTTCTTGTGAAAACAATTTTGCATTCTTTGAAAAAAAAGTTTAAAATACCAACTGTATGTTCAGAGTTTTCGCTGCTTTTTTTTCTATAAAACGTTCCAATATTAGTCCAAATTGGGATCGGTCATGATCAGACAAAATATCTGCCCAGCGGCAACCTTGAAACAGCCCATGTCTATTCTGAGATATAGCGGTCGCTATCATGGATAAAATGCGCGTTGTCTTCTTTGAGGCGTGTTCTGAATTCAAACATTTTATTTGAATTCGAAAAAAAAGAGACGTGATAAATTTGAATCTGTTGTATTTAAAATACACACCGATTAAAAATAGTGGGTATGAGTCTGAAATCTCTATTGCTCAACTTGGTATGGCATACCAAAATCCGACGATACAATGTGAATTTATTTAATAAACTGTATACCTACTGTATAGGTATTGCACGTATCGAAGCACAAAGTCGATCAAAACAGCTAGATTTTTTATAAGGCATTACTCATTTACATTTTACTGAATAAAGAGAAACTATATTTTTTGCCTGGCTGATTTCCATTGAATCAATGATCTAATACTTCATTTCATCAGGCGATGATTTTATCATTAAATATCGCGTGTTAATATTGACAAAGCTAAATTATTAATTTTAAAATAGTTATTGTATCGCTAAAAGGGTTTTATTAAC
Source organism: Himalopsyche anomala (assembly GCA_031772345.1). Taxonomy (NCBI): domain Eukaryota; kingdom Metazoa; phylum Arthropoda; class Insecta; order Trichoptera; family Rhyacophilidae; genus Himalopsyche; species Himalopsyche anomala. Next base: position 9,261,745 of record CM062822.1, on the reverse strand, counting down.
ATTCGTCACACAAAAAGTAATTTATTGTCATATCTGTGTTTTTAAACATAAAATACTCATTTGAACTTTGAAACACAATAATAAATCAGGGTTTATTTACTTTTTGATTATATAAGCCTTTTACGTCACACAAATTTTGTTACATTTAAAAATGTATTTTTTAAAGTAATAAATTATTAAAGGCTTTCGGTATAGCGCAGCGAGTCATCGCCCGTAGGCTTGTTGCAGCAAATTTAAAAAGCAGCCTTAAGGTTATTATGTTTTCAAACTCGATACACAAAATCCTAAAACTTTAATTTTGTATACCTTCACAAAGCAGTATCAGGCTTTTAGGCAAGTACAACAGATTAAATATCATACAGCATATATCAATATTAAATGAAGAAGTACGATAGTTTATTTAAAACTACGGAATTTGTCTTCGATCTCCATCATTCCATCCACTGGTATTTAGTTTAGACATGATCAAACCTGTCGTCAGCCAAAGACGTAACAATTGTAACGCAGCGTACACATTATGTTCGCATACCAGGATTGCACCACGACTGCTCCAAGTGTGAACGTTACTCACTCGCAGCGTATTCACCAAAATTGTTGCAGATACGTGATGCACGACCATAGGGAGTACCCATTTCAATATTATCTTAATAATTTATTATGGTTTTATGAGCAATGCAGGTGAATATGAATACATAAAGAACTGTTTTTAACTTATACAAAATTAAGATGGATTGATGCAAACAGCCGTCATAGGTATATACGTAGAAACACAGAATTAAATAATATTTTTTTAAGCATATCAATGAAAATGTAATATTGTCGTATTTCTGTAATAAGAACATTAAATAGCCGAGCAACTGAGATCATTTCAAGCACTCCTTGAGGATTTGTGAACTTATCAAAACCTTTATTAAATAGTCATGTTCTTCTACGCATTGAAAGTTTATTTATTTTTTCATGTTTGGTTCGATTTTTGTTTTCGGCAACAAAGGGGAGTCAGACCGTCTGATACGGCTTGAAATGGATCTTGCATGGAATTATAAACCGGTTCACCCCTGATTTAAAAATTACTGTAAAGTCTATTGATAGAAGACGAATTTCAATACTTTGGTGATATTATACAATCGAATATAATACATAGTTAATGTTTTTGATCTATACCAAAACTTAAACAAAATCATGCTATATAACCCCAAATAAAAAACATATGTTTTTTCATTTTAATTTGCTAGTCAATCTGAATACTAGAAGCTAGATCAAAAAGCCGTTCGAAGCCACAAATTTGTGTTTAAGAAGTAAACTGTATTAAACATATTTTTTCATAAATAAAAACAAAAGTAACTGTTATGATTATATTATTGCACCCAGGGACGGCGTCACCATACAGGCGAAATAGGCAATCGTCTAGGGCGCAAACCATAAGAAGTCGCATAATTAGAGGAGTAAAATATTTATTTATACTTTAATAAGGAAACAAATTAAATGGTCAGAATTTAAATCAATTTTTGGTCAGAATAAAAATATGAACGGTCAGAATAAAAATATTATACGGTCAGAATATTTTATAACAATTTTGGTTAGTAGGTTAGGTTAGGTTTTTTAAAATTTCATTTAAATTATGACTATTTATTCTGACCGATATATTATAAATTCTGAGCAGAAAAATACGAACCCTATAATAATATTAAATATCTATGAAATGAGCTTCAAGCAGAAGCTCGAAAATTTAAATATCTTTACCATCACAAAAAGGAATACTCTTTATAGTGCAACAAAATTTTGAGCGAAAGCTAAAAAAAGTTACCATTTTTTTTCATTTGAGGAAATCCGTAAATTTACAGAATTTCAAAATCGCTGAGCAAAAATTTCTCAATCCCGAAATTCTACAAGATTTTACGGTTAATGTTGCCTAGGGCTCCAAATAACCTCGCGCCGGCACTGGAACCCCACGTTTGGTTTGCAAAGTCCTGCATGTTATAGTTTACCCTTGATAGGTATTTGTTAGGTCCCTTCCTACTTATGAACAGCCTCACTCACAACATACATCGTTAGTCTCCTGAATATTTTTGTAATGTGGGTTTGACATTCGCGGTTTGTTGTTTGTTCTTGATGTCCTTCAAAAAAATGTCAAATGTGACTTGCGATAGTAAATCTATGAGCCATTGAAATTGTTTGCGAACGATTGCAATTTTGATTTTGAGTTAGCCGTCAAAAAACAGTAACTTAATTTCAATAAGTTATAAAATCAGTATATATTGATTTTAATCGAAAAAATTACAAACCTTTTAAAGATAATAATGACGTGACAATATTATGTTTGTATTTATTTTTACGCTTATCAATTATTTCTTGGAGATTACTTATGATAACTTTAATGACGCAACCAGGGTAGCAAGCATATATGTATACGAAAAGAAAATATGTATCAATTGTTTTACATAGTTAAATAAATAAAAATAATACTATTTTCCGCACAGTAATTTTATCAATTAATGATATTCGAATTCATAAATTTGCCACGGTCAAATCGATTGTAAGACAAAGAATACCTACGCCACGTTCTTATTTGTCAATAATGAATTATGAATCATTGGAAATACCTAACAATTAAGTAATTACTTACTGACTATCAAATTATCGAAATGAAAATTCAACTTCCTCTTAAAAAAATAGTTAGCAATAATTTGCCTTTAACAAACACATCAGGAAGTATGGAAGGTCGTTTCAATGAATAGAAATGACGTTGAAATCTGCTTCTAGAAAGCGCCTACCTTGGTTACCTGGAATGTATTGTTATCATTTGATTGTTGGCAAAGTACGTTCATTGATTTCACATGATCATATTGAAATCTCAATACTACAGTGGATATTGAAAAAATACTTTTTACTTAGTAATAAACACCGAAATCGGATACCAATAAACACAAAGGTTAAATAAATAAGTTAGTCTATTCTGGGAGGTAGCCAGGTAGTTCTTTGGCGGAATTCTGTAAGATATTTATTTTTCATCGACACCTCAACTTTAGGGCCTAAGGTTTGGGTATCCAACGTTTAGAATATCATGGGCCACATAAAATAAATCAATACAGAGAATGAATACAAATAATAAAGCTTCTTTAACTTTTAACCACTCTAGAGCTAACGACCCACCGGTGTGTCGCATACCTACTAACCACACACGTAACCCACCAGTGTGTTTTCTTTATTACGATGTCAATAAATATTTTTTAGAGTTTGCATCATTGAAAAAGGGTCCGACATCTCTTAAGGACTCACAAAATGAATATTAAGTTTCCCTTTATTAGTTTTTAGAAAATTGCTATCTTACAGGACAAAAAACGTTATTTTTTTCTAGCTATTAACGGGTTAAGACGTCCGCTGACAATGCTTAGTGGAAAAACATTATATTATCACTTTTAGGGCATTCACTGTCAATCCTGGTTGGAAAAGTATGTTATATTCAAAAAATAAAATACGCATTTGTACTAATTGCACTAATTTTATTTAACATGATCAGAACCTGATCATATATATGTAAGAGGAATTAGTACAAATAAATATTTTATTTATTGAATATTATATAATATTATATCATTAAAAAATAATAACCAGTTTTTCCCATTTTGGACATTAATGTCCGCTACTAATATGGAGCATATAGCTTCCTAATGGAGGTATCTCAACAGAACTTTTTCTACGGGAAATGCTTATTACTCTTATAGAAGGATAGGGCTAAGACAGTACTAGTGGTAAACTAATCGCTCTCGACCCACCCCGTTATTCAAGGATTGGAAGGATGAGAGATAATTGAATAATTAACGGTTGAATAATATGTTGTTCGTCCTGGGACGCGAACGTGTGAGATCTGTCACAGAAGCCAACGATGTTGACCACTGCGCCACGATCTCGAGTATTATCAACTAATATTGCCCGATAAAAGACGATTGATAAGAACTGTTTGATATTAGATATTTTAGGTGCTCGCAATAATGCAACGCAAAATTAGATGGGTATGTATTATCTATTTGACCCTGAATGCCTTTTTCGACATAAACGGTTGTAATTACTATTTACTAATGCTTGAGGTGTCCGTCAGAAAATTTGCTGATATTACTTTTTGGGTGTTTTTTCCATACAAAATAATTTCTCACCATTAAAATGTGCAGGAGGATATTTTTCTCTTACAAGCTAGGTGTTGCGTTCCATGTATGATTTTACATATATGCATTATATTAATGGACCCTCTAGAGGTGAAGTTAGCCAACTAGTAAAATGGTAAAACTTTTTTCTTGGACTTGTAAATACAATCACGTCTTTATTTGGTGTTTAGGTGGATTGAATATTTTTCTTTTACGCAGATAGCACTATTGCTATGTGTATTCTCATGTTACTCCACTTTTACTATATTTTAGGACATGTAAAATATTATAACGCATCTTACTTTTTTTTCTTCTAAAATACCGCTTGACTCACTTCAACTCTAATGGGCACATTTGTAAATTTGGGTAACGTAGAAAATTTAACAAAATACTGATGACTTTTTTAACTACTTACTATCCCTTTTGGGTGGCGAACTGTAGACTCTTGACATAAAGAAAAAATATTATTCATATACACACATCTTCTACTTTAGGGTTTCCCAATCTATGTTCCGCGGAACACTGGTGTTCCACGGAACCTGTATAGGTGTTCCGCGAACACCTACATAGCTTGGAAACACCTACATATTTTGCATTTTTTTTCGATAACTAGTAAGGATGGTTCCAGGGTTCAGAATCCATTTTCTGTGACCGCTAAACTAGTAGGCTCAAGGGATTAAAAAATATAATTGATTTAATCAGTGATTTTGATTTGAAGAGTCTTCCAAAGTGTTTTAACAACATATTTGTTTAATTTTAACCATTATAAATTACAGTTAAATTAAAGTTTTCCGTTAAAATTTTCAGATTTTCTAAGTGTTCCATTGCAGAAATAGTTTGGGAAACCCTGTTCTAAAATATACGGTGGCTTATAATAAATTTATAACGTCTGAATATACATATTTGTTTGTCGGTAAAAAAAAGTAAGACATGGTTAATAGTCGGTATATTATGAATTTGAAATAACGATTCTGTTAAATAATGACTTGTTGCCAAAAAAACTTATGTATGAGGTGATATTATATTATTAAATTGAAGTTTTGAAATACGAATTCAATTATTTTTTACCTTTCATCATTGAAGAAATGTATGTGAATGAAATGTATGCTTATTTTTTTTATTAAATTTTGACCTCGAATTAATGAGAATCTTTTTTTGCAGATTGACCCGATGAATCATCCATGCTAATAGACCAGCGATTTCCAACCTGAGAGGCGTGGACTATTGCAAAGGTATGCGCGAACAGTCCAAAATATTTATTTACCCTTTAAAACGTGTCTTTATTACTACATAAAGTAAAGGATGGAGAGGCGCGAAGATATTTTTTTCTTCAAAGGGAGGCGCAGTAACATAAAGGTTGGAAACCGCTGGAATAGACACAAGCAAGAAAGATTGAGGGTGGGAGTATTAGGATCAAATAAAACTTTTAATCTTTTCCGGCCTAATCTTTAAGTATTCCATTAATTAATATTGATTTGAGATTTGGTTGCACAATCAAAATTAATATACCCAAATTGGATTTAGGAGAAAACTTTCTTATCTATTTTAAATCGATGATCTTGAGAGGTGCTCAGTGATAATGTATTTACCAATATATTCTTTCATTACATTTAATGAGGCGTTCAGTACCAAAAACGGCCTAATCATTGTTTTTCCGGTGTATACTTTTTATTGATTCCGGTAGGGAATTTTAATATCTACAATTCAATATATGTTTCAGTTTCAAAATCGTTCAACAAGTGTTTGAAAATGGACATTTTATAATGATTTGCTAATTGTAGAGTATAGCTCGTCATGGATTATAACGGCGAAAAAATTCACAAACTAAGCTAAAAACGCCACGATTTAAAATTATTTTTTGAGGGCTTGATAATCGCGTTAATTCACACATTAATATGAAGAACACTGACAAATAAATTATCCAAAATATGACATATTCTCACTGTACACCGCCATACTTTTTAAATTATCCTTTACTTACACATGGACTATTGCGGCAAAGTATGTTGAAAACAACGCCACGATTTAAAATATGTATTGAAGCATTGATAAATCGCGTTAAAATCACACATTAAAAAGAAGAACACTGATAAATTATACGAAATACGAAATATACGGCCGTGCGGCCGTAGTGAATAATGGAGGCGAAATATTTCGTATTTCGTATAATTTATCAGTGTTCTTCTTTTTAATGTGTGATTTTAACGCAATTATCAAGCTCTCAAAAAATAATTTTAAATCGTGGCGTTGTTTTCAGCTTAGTTTGTGAAGTTTTTCGCTGTAATAATCCATGACGAGCTATACTCTACAATTACCAATGATTTTACGATAGTCAAAAGCATCGTGTTATCATACCAAGCTAAGCTGTTAAGAATCAGCTGACTGAATGTCATTCAGTAATTTGTATGGATTGTAAACAATAAGTTGACGTTTAGTGTCAGAGTTTTTCGTAGTTATTAAAATTAATACAATGCATTCACATTTTATTGAAAAATTGTCAAACAAACATATGGGTCTCCTGTAAAACAAAGTGAAACTGCCTTTTTCGTGATAGTCTTTGATACTGAACGCTTCAAATCTTTAGAAAGATGTACGACTATTCACCAAAATAAAAACAGTTGCTTATAGACATTGTTTATGCAATTCATAATATAACTATGTCTTCATAAATTTACATACCATTGTAATTATCAAAGGCGGTCGGTTTGTAGATGTCGGTGAATTTATTCTGGGCGTATGTAGTTATCAAAGATGTTTTTCCGACCGCTCCGTCTCCTACGAAAACGCACTTTATTTTATGTTTTTCTTTCACATCAGATTTTTGACATTCGGGTTCTTTCGTCAATTTTACCTGATTGTCTTTTTTTACTTTCCTAGTGTCTCTGATTCGAAACATACCCTGCGTCGATTGGCCGCTATCAGCATTCATATTGGACGTTATGTTAATTTTTTTATCACAGTATAACACATTCGATTCATTGTCTATCACAGATTTATCGCTTTCTTCGTCGTTCGCATAGTCGTAAGTGTTATCGTGCTTGGACTCTTCCAGCCTGAACTGACTGGGACTGTGGACACCGAAAACAAACGGACCGTCATCTTTGTTGACTTTGTAGGATAACTGCCGGTGGTCCTCTTCGGCCGGTCTGCAATGATCCGGTGGAGCGGTTGAATAATTATTAATGTGAGGTAAAATATATTTAACTGGTTTGGTCGTACGGTGGAATCTATTGTTCTCGATATCGTCATATTCGAAGGTGTGCGACGGGGGTTGGCGGTGATGCGGCGAGTAGATTTCGCGTGTGCCAATTTCCGGCAGGTGCGCTCTTTCGTTATAATAATTATTGAATTCATTATTGGGAACGATGTGAGGAGGTGAGAAGCCGTATTCCGAAGACGGGTCCTGCCGTCGTATCGGCGCACGTCCGCTCGCACCTGCCTGACCTGCCTCCGGGTGGTTGTTCACATTCTTCAGGGCCCTGCTGTTGTTGTTTTGTTTTGGAACGGTAGGTTCTTGTGGCCATCCGTTAGATGACAAAAGAGGCTCTCTGTGATACTGATCGTAATTGAGCATTTTAAAAACAATTCGCACTGACACGTATTTTTTAACGAAAAATATTTTTAACGGAACGAAAAAACTAGTTTTGAGTCATTAGAATTAAATTTAAAAAATGTGTAGAGACAACTCGCGTCACTGCCTGACTAAACCATTTTAATGATTGGTCCAATCAGTACGGGGGCGAAAACGTGATTCACTTTTGAGTCATCTTAAAAAAACTGCATTATCTAACGTAGGTTTCGCAAATATTATTATGTATTTATCTTTGAATGAAAACTTCACGACAAAACTCAAGTACACGCGCACACCTATCAGCGCATCCGATTAGACTGAGTGAAATAATACCGAATATGAATGTGAACTGAGTTGTGAATAGCGAGCGCGGCAGTTGTCGAGCCAGCGGCTGCGGGAGAAACGACCTGTTGATTCTCTATCTACCTGGTCAGGTAAGCGCGATGCATTCATTTATCAGAGCCGAATTCAGACAATTTACAAAAAAATCTGTTAAAAATTTAAATGAAAAAAAATACATTACATTTATAGAGAAGTTTAATTTAGAGCTTGCTTCTTTTTTACCCGATAATATACAAAATGTCCCAAAAATAAATACAAATATCTAAGAAACTTAATTGCCAATGTGAATATGTTAAGTGATCATACATGGGATTCAGATAAACCGATAGTTTAAGTAGAAAACGAATATAATTTCAGTATGAAAAAGTCATCAAAATACTGTAGTAAGACCGTAAAGCAAAATTAAAATATGGCGACGAATATTTGTAATAATAAAATAAGGGCTATGAAGTCGTAAAAAAGGTGTGCAACCCCTGACCCCAGCATATTTTTGAATGACCCGAAATAAATAATATTATGCAATATCACAAATATTTTTTAAGAGTTGAAGTCACTCATTTTTTATACGACTCCAACTGTACAGTCTTGTAATATTTTGTAATTCACATAGATTATGCCAACAGTTTGGTTAAGTAGTATTTATTCCTGTACGCATTTCAATTTCCTAGATAATTGTACTACGTTTTGCGACATTTAATAATTTTTCGCGTAAAAAAGTGGTATGTTGTAAAGCACATTTACCGATTTACTCAATTAATCAAAGCCAAGAAAAGATATTTTTTTAAATTAAAAATTGCATGGGATCAACTCTAAGAGAAAAGACACCACAAACACTTATACCCAACTCAAAAATACAAATATTAGAATTAAAAAATAAAAAAAAAAAGCCTAGAGCTATCTGATCGCTGGGGTAGGTACGGCTCTTAACCCTAGAAACAAAAAAGTCAACGGTAATTTAGGAAATATTAAGAGTACTAAATGAATCTTGAACGAAGTTTTCTAGTCATAGATGTTTGCCTATATGATATGCCTAGGTTTTTTCATTCAAAATTAAAAAAAAAATTGGCCGCTTTTCTACGATATTAATTGTATCACATTAATCAAAAAATATCAAATCTAGCGATATCAAAATGACCGTCGTAAAACTTTAAAATCTTCGTTAGATATCGTTATCACCGAGCTTATATAACGAGCACTATTTTTTTTCCACTGAATCCTACGTTTATATCTAGGTACATAATGTTTAAATTATTATTTTATTGATTTTGAAGATTATAAAAAAAATATTCTTATGATAATGTAAACCAACCAGTATGCCATATTCCGCATTGTTTAATATCACCAGGACTGGTCAGTAAAAAATCATATTAGAAAATGCGGAAAAAATGTTTGTTATTGTTTAAAATAAATATATTGAATTTCCACCAATAATTGACAGTTAATGGCGTCAAAGTCAAAAACTCCAAAAAAATACATTTCAATATTGCATTTTATGTTCCGCGAGGGAACTACCCCGATATTTTTTTCTTTTTGGCAGCGAATCTTGGAAACAAAGTCTGGAAAACCCCGTATAATACTAATCTTCGAGAATATAATGATTGCATCAGATATTTAGGAGTGAGGTAGCTTAAAGCCGTGAGGAATTTGGAACTCTCACGTGCTGTGGATGCCTGTGAACGTTCAACCATTCATTATTATTATTTCAACCGGTGGAATTGCAGCATCTTGGACGAACGTCTGGTAGGGTGTACTCAACGGAACTGAAGAATACTAGCAAAAATCAAAGCGATTGACAGTTGTCAGGGAATCTTGTAGACGCGGTGTAATTGCCACAGCCCACATAGGAAATGAATATGGTATGAGAAGAAGGAGTAACAATGTACTTTTGTGTATTTGCGACATGGATATAAATTTAATCATTTTTTCTTACTATACGTTGTAAGTTGATTTTTTTGTTGTTGATTTTTTTAAACTTAAACAAAAAGTTTTCCAAGTTTAACATGGAATTAGCTCACCAATGCGCACCTGCCAAGTATAAAGTTGCCGTGCTCCACAACTGCTGTTTCTCACAAGTATGGAGAAGGTTGAGCGATCAACCGTGCAACGCCAGCAGCTGAAAACTTTATTACTAAAGTACTTAATCTGATTCCAATCATAATTTTATATGAAAATAATAATTATATTCGAAATAAATAAATCAATATACATGTTGCACTGCAATTAGGGTTTGCAATCCCGGTACGTTTCGTCAACCCGGGATTGTAAAATAAAGGATGTTAATTTATTAGTGGTCGTCCATAAATGACGTCACATGATTTTGGCCATTGTTTGATCTTCTTACCCCCCATTGTCATATTTCACAATATTTTTGAAACAGCTCCCTTAAAAAAAAAATCCCACGAAAAGAAAATCAATTATTTCATTCGTTCAAAAATATGTATTAATATTGTTTTCATGATGTTTACTGCCACATATTCTTCCCCCATCGTCACCTTAAGATTTTGATTTACTTTTGACTTTGATTTACACCACTCATCTCCCCTGTACTCCACCCTAGGCCTAGAGCATGATGTCTGATATGGATTACCACATAATATTATACAATATTAAACATATAAACAAAATCAAGTGCTATTTTATGAATTGTTTTAAAATAACTTTAACGATCAACTTATTGTTTCAGCATTGAAGTGTTTTTATTGTGTCTTTAAATAAATGACGTTTATAAAGTTTAAAAGTTTTAATTTGTAAATTATAATATACTAATGTGATGATTGAATGATAACTTTACATTATTTCGCGATAATTTGTTACATAACATTATGATAATATAATTAAATGACATGACGAGATCACAGAAAAATTTTAACATATATTTTGGTTAGTCAATCCTTCTGAGTATTCTAAATAAAAAGACGAACACACTTATCAATTAAGTTACGCTGCTACAGGGCACATTTCAACCCAATATTTTTGTCAATTTTTCGTTTCACTATAATAATACATTGGGCATTTAAAATGACTAGGAAAATCTCGGTATTATTTTATATTCGTTATCACAGTATTAATCCCGTGATTTCAATCCCTAGCTGCGACACGAAGTAAAGCTATAATTTTATATTTGGTCTTTGGTGTGTTAAAATCTCCGATGTAAGAAGATTGAAATTTTGCAGGTTAGTCAATAAAGAATTTGAAATGTTAATCTTAAATTGAAATCGAATTATTCTAATCAAAACATAGAAGCAAATGATTGTTTTCTTTTGTCTTAATTGTAGACAAAAGATTGAGACGTCATAAAAGAAATGATGGTACTTCTCAATTTCTGATTTTATTTCTTATTGGAATTTGAATACTTCATCAAAGAATGTACGCCGGAGCTTATAAAAATTTCCACTGTAGGTAGGTATAGGCTTTTGATATGTTTTCGCGACGACTCGGAATTGATTTAACGAGAAAAACAGTTTAATTCAGCACGCATTAACATTTGAACGCCCTGAAATAACATAAAAGGGTTGCGAAATTCCATGTAGAATGAAATAAAATATTATTAACTGAATTTGAAATATATTGGAGCAAAGGCCAATAATTTATATATTTTTAATCCCCTAAGATTCGGGGGCCTCATGCGTTTACGGCAGCGGTCGGGGAACCGGGGTAAATTACCCCAAATGGGGTACAAATGAATTTTTCGGGGGTAATAAGGAAATTTTTAAAAACCTGAAGGGAAAGTATTCAATTAAATTTTGTTTGTTCCAATATGAGAATTTTATTTTGTAAAAATGTTTAAAAATATTTAATTTCAATTTATTGTCTCCCAAAATATTTTGGGGTAATGGTTAAAAAAGTTCCCCGACCGCTGGTTTACGGCGTAATCCGCCGCTGTTTTAATTGCATTAACAAATACTTTAACTGTTGCTTTTCAGTCTGGTCTAAGTGAAGAAAAGGTTGATAGGATATCATACTTCTAATCAGGGGTGGGCTGCCAAAATCTTAACAAGGGGCTCGGTAAATGTCAGCCAAAATGCCTACACATTATAGATCAGTGTTTCTCAACTTTTTTGGGCCCGTGGCCCCTTTTGAGTGTCTTATTTTTCTGTGACCCCCCCCCCATACCTGTTTTGCACTACTGAAGTATAAGTCTTACAAGGAATTTTGAGACCCGAAAGGAAACCCCATTTTTTTAGGTCTTCCCAGAATTTGAAATTCAAAATCCCAGAAATTTGCGGATAATCCAAAATGAATGTCGTGAGACTTTTTTTTAGGTCTTCTTAAATATTCCAATTTCTAAAACAACAATGTACGGATTTCGAAAAATTTTCCCGTGGCCCCCCAAAATTGTACTGTGGCTATCCTAAAAAAACCCCTTGAGGCCCATTAAGACATGCTGTAGCCCTCCGTTGAGAAACCCTGCTTTAGAAGATGCATAACCCGTAGCCCGAGGGTAACATGTGGCTCCTTTGTTTTTGTTGTTACCATTGAATGTATCATCTTTAAATTAACATATTTTTAAAAGTAAATTATTGAATTTAATAAATGTGAGCAAGTTTTTTCGATAACGATGCAGAATAACTGTCCATAGAAATATACTTAATGATTTTGCAGTTTGATACTACAAATTGTAATGGAAATTTCTAAAGAATTAGTTTTTACAAAGACAAAGGTCGCATTAGCATTTGAAACAATAAATTTCTAAATAGTTCACAATAAAAGCATATGTTATAGAGGTTTGCACGGGCCCAGGCCTGGCCCGGGTTCGGGCGGGTAAGCGCAATTGAGATTCGGGCTCGGGCCGGGCCCGGGTAAGGAATTTATTTCTTCAGAGAAATATTTCGGACTACGTTCGTTTCATAAGTCACCCATGATAATTTTAATTATAACCAGTTCTATAGTGAATCGTAAATTGTAGTGAATTTGTAAACAACGGATTTTTTTCGGGCTGGGTTCGGGTAACAAGTGTGGTATTAGACTCGGGGCCGAGTTTTTCAGGCTCGGACCGGGTAATTTTGTAAAATTTCGGCCCGGTCTGCACGGGTCTAATATGTTAATAAGTACCCCGAATTCTCTTTTGCGAATTCCTGTTCAAAATAGCATGACCGAATGCAATGTAAACTATCTTTCGTTTTTCTATGTATACCGCATTTTTTTACACTATGCCCGTGTAACGAAAGGATTGAGCGTACTTAAAATTTCATTTTACTTGCGGCCTGAAATCATTATTAAAAAAATGCGGTTCGCTAGATGAAACGGTTGTGTTTGTCTGCTTTACACCAAGGATTGACGATAAACACTTGATTTTATTCAAACATAACACATGCTTGATTGACAGTTGGCTTACCAACCCTTGAACATCGTTTAGCTTCTGCACGGCCAATAGAAATATTTTGCATATTTTAATACACACATGGAATTCTATGACGTTTTAATGATATCCGGAATACCGTACCTCCAAATTTTATTGCACCTGGGGTCTCTCGTTTGCTTAATCCGCCATGCTTCTTGTGACTCAAAAAAAATGTTGATGTCTCACCTTTCTTTATTTTCAATGCAATATTCCTGCAACACCGAGTGGATTATCTGCATTAAAATTTCAAAATCGTGTACCTTGGTAAAAAGACTAGTTCGAAAAATATTTATTCCCCCTAGTTTTAAAAATTCGCTCACTTCATTACTAATAACTATTGTTATTAGCATGTAATGAATTTTCAAAACCTCAGCTAGCCATAATATCGCTTTCTTGAACAAACAAGTGACTGCTTTGGTTTATTATCTTACGTACAAATAAATAATATGTTTGTAGTTCCAGGAAGAAGGCTATAATAAAACCAAAAAGAAATGTAAGAAACCTATCCCAAAACTGCAAAATAATTACAGTAAAGCATTGTATGTATGTAAGTTCATAAAAATCTAGACATCTGTTAACAATATAATATCCAACATCGGTATTTTTCAACATAGTCAGACAAAAGACAATAAGCAACGAAGGTCTCTTTTATTAGTCAGCCGAAGTAAATGTTTTTTTTTGACAAAATTGAAGGGGCAATAAAGACTTCTTATGTTTCAGAATAAAATGTAACCTTCTACAGAAATTTTAGCTAGGTACTACTGATTTCATCTGAAACGAATGATTTTCTCAACTTAACTTTTTCGTTGCCGTAAATAATTAATAGTAATTACCTAGCAGGCCGGCTATAATTTGCGACTATTAATTTAATTAGTTATTGACGAGATAACTCGTATTTGGCCTGTTGAGCACGAAAAAAATTACGAGATATCTCGTATCTGGCAACCATCGAGTTAACAAGGGGCTCGCCGGCCGTGCCGAAATTTAACAAGGGGCTCGCGCGAGCCCCCTCCAGCCCATCCCTGCTTCTAATACCTACCAATATTTTTCTGACGTGCTATTTGTAATCATGCACTGCAGGGGTTGGCTACAGGGGGCTCAAAAAGACCCGCGAGATCCTTGTTAAATTTGGTACTATATTTTCTTTTTGTATCTTTGTAATCTATTTAATTGTTCCTTAATTTTGTCAATTTATATCACTATAAAACTGTTATTACAGCAGTAAATATCATTTCTTTGTATTCAGTGGTGTAGGAAGAGGTCCTGCCACCCGGGGCGGTCCTTAAATTTGCCGCCCCAAATATTTCCTCTAATTTAGTTTTCAAATCACTTATACTATTTTTTATCTATGAACTAGGTAGAAGTTTTTACTACAGATGGCTTAATTTTTATAACGCATAAACATAATTTCTGGAAAAATATTTACATGGAATTTATTTTTGAAAATGCCACCTCCAAAAATGTTCCGCCCCTGCCGCACCCCCTTGCTACGGCAATGTTTGTATTAAAATTGGTAACTAATTAACTCCATGAATAAATTTAAATAAAAATATTATTTTTATAACAAACATCACATATTGATGTTTACAAAAAGGTTTACATTATGCAGCGCATTTAATGGTTTTTCAGCTTTTGAATTTTCTGGGCAGAGTACTTTGTCTCGGAGGGAAAATTAGTAGTATGCATGCTAAATTTCGAAACAATTGCTGGTTTCTTTCTCAAGGTAGTAAAACAATTAATAAAAATAATATGCATCACACCTAAGACCGTATCTCAGAAAACTTTCAGAGAGAATACCAAAATCAAAAATTAAGAAACAATATATTGAAAATATTTAACTTGTAGAAAAGAAGTATTTAACTTTAATTGTGTTTGGATTGCAATAGATCAGCTGTGTAGGAAGGGGTCCTGCCGCCAGGGGCGGTTCTTGAATTTGCCGCCCCCAATATTTCCTCTAATTTTGTTTTTAAATCACTTCTACCATTTTTTATCTATAAACTAGGAGTTTTTACTGCAGGTGGCTTAATATTTTTTATGTATCAATATACTTTATCGAAAAATATTCCATTCATTTTTGAAAGGCCCGCCCTGCTGCACCCCCCTTGCTACGCTACTGCAGTAGATGTATAGTAGATGCAGCAAGGGTTACCATGTGGAACAATAAATCATCAGTCGTGAAGTGTAATTGATACCGCCTTAATTTTTTAGCTTACATATTTTTTCATATTACATATAAACTATATTTAGAATTCACACATTCAAAATTTACGTTAATTTATAATATTTTATCGATAATTAAAAATAATGAGATGTAACCCATAATCATTATTGTTCACTTATTTTGGAGGCTTCAAAATCACAGACAGGCTTATAACTGGACTTGATGCTATTCCGGATAATTAATACTATTCAAATGATAATTTATTAATTATTTGAACTTCATCCTAAATGCCTAGTTATAATCTGAAATTATTACACATATTTCATTCTTCAGAAACCCTCAAGCGATAGTGAAATGCCTAATGCTTATTTCAGTTGCAGCTGCAGGCAGTGTGAGAAAGTTGTCATTAGTGATCAGATAAATCTGGATTCTAGTCCCGGTGAGGTCAATATCAGATTAAGATCTCTCCCCAAGTTTGATCTTGAGTCTCTAAAAAAATCGTAATTTCACTCAGCACACCCACAGCAACAGTTTTAACTACGATACCCCTGAGGATGAATGTATGGAAGGATAAGAGGTAAGAAAATTGTTCGGTTTAACATTTTTTAAAAAAAATGGTTTTATTAGTATAAAAAAAGTGTACAAAGTTTTACAAACTATGTTGAAAATGAACCAGAAGTTCTTAGTGCTATCTTATTCTAAGTCATAAATCACGAGTGAGCTTTCCAGAAAACACTGTCTTAGTGCAAAGTCAGTGGGCACACATATCCGGGATGCAAGTGGCAACCTCACTGTAGTGGAATTGTGGATACCGGTGGGCTGCTGATTAGATGGCAAATTTGGCTGGCCTCTTCTGGCAGCTTCGAAGAGTTCTGGTCTTTCGGAGGGTGTAAATCCTCAGGAATGAGGATTTTAGTCTTTAATATAGGCAGTTCCCGGGTGGGTGGTGTATTCTGAAAGATATTGAAATATTATATATAGATTACTTTGCTAACATCATACGAGGAATTTTTACTCTTTAAAATTGTTTAGCGTATCAGTTGACTGACCTATCCAATATATGAATCGTTTCTTTCCTTTGCTATCCTTGTAAGATCAATATGTCGAGACCAACAAAAAAGTAATGATCAATTTGAAATAATGTACATTATTCAATTCTAATTGAGTTAACTGTCAATTCTTTGTGGAAAGACATTGTATTTATAAAAATAAATTTATTTTATAAGGTAATCACTAATCAGCCTACTTGTGGTCTCTTGTTTACATGTTTGATAGATATTTGAGGAGGAGACTTGACATGCGGATTATTCATTTTTAATTCTGGTCGATTCCATGTATCGTCAATTCATCTTACATAAGGCAATCAATAGTTTCTGAATAATATCTACGCAGTCATTTCCTCTTTGATTAAATTAATATTAAATAATTAGTTTGTGAAAACATGCCACTAATTACTTCTTGAGAATCAAAAATATCTGATCTATAATGATACGGCACACTTCTTTGAAATTGATAATCAAAAGCGTATGTGATCCAATGATTGGTATTAAAAATATATTTTTGTACAGAATATTCTGGGAATATATTCTGTGAGGAGAATTTGTGTATGGAATAATCCTGTATGGAAATCTGTCCACAGTATATAATAAATATACATATCATCATATAATGAATGTTTTTTTTATTTCCATTAAAAACCTCACTTGTCTGTGAGCAAGTAGGATAGAAGAGCATATGCCAGCATAATCATGGTCTTGTATTTTGCTCAGATGAAACTTTAGAGGAAAATATATTCTCAAACACATGCAAGAAATATACATACTGTAATATAAAATATAATTATTGGCCAAATGCTGTGCACATCATTCAGGGTTGAAGGATTAGTGATATTGCGCTATTTGCGTTACATACCTTGTTGGCCTTGTGATAGACATCACGACCGTGTGAGATGTTTAATAAATCGACACCGAATGACCTGAAAGTAATATCATTTAGAACTTACTCATGAGAGTATATATAAACGAATTGACAAAATTTATCAGTTTTCTGGGCATTTCTTCTTATATCATAATAATATACCTTCAAACGGGAGTGCAAGTTATTCCCAAAATAGCAGGCTCAGTCAAAAAAAAAAACATCCAACACCCAACTCTTACTAAATTAAAATACAAAAAAATATTGATTTTAGTACGGAACACAAAGAGACTCTTTTTATAAATTATATATTTAACGGAGACAGACTATTTTTAATGCCTAATATGCTTTTGGTTACAGATTCATAAGTCAATTGATAAACCAACATTAAATGTTTTGTAAGTGATTGAGAGTCCAACAGTGAAAGACGAAGTAGTATTAACAGTAGAGTTTCAGTCAGAACAACAACCAGTTCTGACCCCTCAAGCTGGTTTGCAATAAAAAAAAAACTTTTCTGAAGGGCAAATATCGGTCATTATGTTTGGGGTGAATGAATTTTTTTTTACACTGAACACAAATTGAGTTGTCCTACAACATGAAAAAAAAATACAAAGGCATCTTATCTTAATCAGTCAAAGGACAGAAAACGACTAACACCCGTTTGTAAAATGAGTCACTACTTTTTACTACACTTAATACTTTAGTATGTAGTAATAGTAAAAATATGCAGTAAACCCTAATTAATTAAAAAATAGCTCACTACTCAAAGGGTCAAAACCTGGTCAGAATGTTAAAATGATTTGAAATAAATACCTGAAAAATCTAGGAGGGTCAATGCCATTTGCGCCATGTCCCCCCAGAAATGGTGTATCAAACAGTATCATATACGAGGGTTCATTGTTTAATTTATCACATAAATGGACTGTATTCGCCACGTCTCCTTTGTATGCTATCTCAGTCACTGTTCCTTTCATTCCAAAGGGAACCTGCATTTCATATAGTCAAATGTAGAAGGGTCAACGATACATGATGGACTAACAAAACAATATTTATAATTATACTTACAGCTGAATGTGGATTAACATTTACTACTCTATCATATAACATATATTTGGCTGAAAAATCATGAGGTACGCTGCCAAAGTGGAGTTCAGGCTGAAAACAATAAAAAGCGCGATAATTATAATCGTCTCCCCAAGTGACAATTATCAGATGTGCAAAAGCCATAACATGAATTTTCTCCTATATAAAAAGTAAATGAAACAATATTTTCATATAAAAATTTGCTCTTTCAAAATATTTTCTTTATAGGAGCAGTCTATTTGGGCTTCGATTAAACCAGTGACTGCCAAACTGTGTGACGCGGCACACTACTGTGCCGCAATAAGTCTCAGGTGTGCCACGGTGGAAGAAGCTCTAAAAATGTTAATTTTAAATAATGCCTATTCATTTTTTTTTTAATTTTAAATAATTTCAACATCTACACATTTACACAAATATTTGTCACATTCATAAATAGTGGTCAACGCGACACATAGTCTAAATTTTCTTTTTAAAGGTACATTTCCATTTTTATTTGGTGTGCCGCGGTTCAAGTCCCATTCACCAGTGTGCCGTGAAGTAAAAAAGTTTGGCAAACACTGGATTAGACAAGAGTTAAAATTTTGTTGCAGCTCATCAAATAGAAAATTTTCAGCTTCCAGTTGCAAGAATTCCTAAGTCTCCGATTCACAATAAAAGTTGGATGGTTGTGGAATTGACTCCGGATCCTATTTAGTTCTGAACGCTTGCGAAGTAGCATTAGTTTTTTGAAGTTTTTTTTAATACTGTCAATTTATCGGCGACCCCCCTCCCCAGAAAGCATGTCCCAACTTACTGATATAGAACTCAGACCGTGTAACAGTGCAGGCTGGTCCTACGCCCTTTACTGCAGTTGAAGCATTGTGAACGAAGTCATATTGTGCACTACACCAGTGCACAATATAACCTTTTTTCTCAAACATTTTGGACCCGTGGCCCCTCTTGAGTGTCTTTATTTTTCTGTAGCCCCCACACCTGTTTTGTCTTCCCATATAAATTCGAATTTCAAAAACCCAAGACTTTCGAATACAATATCTCAAGAATTTGCAGATTTCCCAAAATGACCGCCAAGATGTTTTTTTTTTTTACCTCTTCTCAGTCATTTCTTTTTCTAAGCCACAACGATTTCGTAAAATTTTCCCGTGGCTCCCCTAAAAAAATAAAACTCTGTGGCCACCCATTGAGAAACCCTGCACTTCACTATTATTCAATTGATTCAACTGAAAATTACTTAATATTAAACATATGAAGAATTCTAACCTTAAACAGCATGGAAGGTTTTACTTCAAATTTCAACATTTTGGTCTCACTTAGTAGCTGACTTTTCTGTTGATCGACTGAGTTAAGAATCCATTCCATTTCATCTGGTTCTAAGCCATTCGAATCGCAGCTTTTTTTCGAATAACCATTGTAAGGATGGGACTTAATCCATGTGAAAACATTTTTAATTTTACCTTCACTGAAAAAAAAAAATATTTTCTGTATTATGGTTGGTATTTTAATATTTTAAATCCATATCCGCTCCAAGTGTGGATCATATGGCCTCCTTACGGAGTATCTCAACAGAGAAAGAACTGTTACTCAGCTGCTCTCTTTTTCGAAGAAAGTAGGGATAGAAGGATAGAGTTAGGACAAGACTAGTGTGATTAACTAACCGCTTTCGCTACGCACGGTCATTATAGGATTGGATGGGTAGGAAGGTTTTTAGAGATCACAGACACTCGTGTGCCTTCAAACAGAAATCAATAAATCACTTGAACCCGTGAGATCCGTCGCGAAAGCCAAAGACGTTTACCACTGCGTCACGGATCTAAAAAAAGAGTTGTACAAAGGGAAAATAATATTACAATATGACATGACCGACTTTGAAGTGGTTGTTAAAAAAAAATAATCTACAGTAATAATTTACTAGTTAATAGTTAAAATAATGTATGTGATACAATCAAAATATAATATTAACATATACAGTGGAACCCCCAATTACGCGCCGACTTGAAATATTCGCCGCAAATCCCCCAATTGCACGGTCGCATTCCATTGTCGTTACTAAGAAACGGTTGTACTTTAAGTACTTTAAACTCGACACAGGAGTGTCTGCCTGCAAGCATATATATGCTCTAAGTATGAATTACATATATTCATTGGGAAAAAGTCACAAAATTGTCATGTTAAGAAAAGGCAGTAAATTAAAATAAGGTCTGTATAAATCTATTCACTCCTCTCAAGGTTAACGACCGCACGTTTTTTTTACAGAATTTCACCTGGCTTTTATGCATTGCATTTTTAAAAAAATATTAGCTCTCCAAATACTTTCAAAGAGAAAACAAAATATGTATTACAGTGGAACCTCTCATAACGAGTTAAATTCGTTCCAGAATCTTACTCGTTATGTGAAACACTCGTTATGTTTAATTTTGTACAAAATATTCACATCATCTGTAAAAAATGACATATCAGCAATATATTTTGTGATGTTTCTGCTAAGCAGTGTGTTGCAAAAATATAGCATGATAAAAAGAATTGAATAGTCAACTTACCCCTCCTTACCAGGAAACAACTGATTCTCTTTGTAGAGGTCGGAAAAATTGTCAGCATCGAGTATTTTAAATATTTCTGGAAATTCACGGGAGTATTCGATGAGAAGCTGGATGCATTTTTGTGAATAAAGCCAATAGTTATCAACTCGGCGTGTGTAACCTGTCACCTCCTCATTCTGATCAGAAAAATATATTACATCAGGCAAGGGAAACACAGATGATAGGTAAAACTAAAAGACAGTGTGGTTTGACTTTGCGAAGAATTTAAATTTCAGACTGAGGTGCCTTCCTGTTAAGCACAGTAACCTACAAACTTGCGAGGACTCACGGTGCAGATATCTCGGAAAAGCCATTAACTTACCGGCCTCTACTTTAAAGTCACGGTGACATTTAATCCTCAAGACACTGCGTGCCAGTTATGTAGATTAAATAGGGGACTCGATATATTATAACAAGAGAAATGTATACCACAATATATTCAAAAAAATATACTATTATTTTTATAGTGATTGTCATAATACATAATAATACCTTTTTTAAATTCTTCAAATTGAGTCCTATGTTGATCTTTTTATTTGAATCTTCGGAGAGTACAGGTAAATATCCTGTGATCCGAGAAAGCGTCGAACTCTGAATTCCTGAAATAAAATCAAAAGTATCATAACTAAGTTTATGTTAACCATTTGACGATGGATGAGTGCTATTGCTGTCTTCGAGTAGTGTGTTTTTATTCAGCCAATATTTCGAACATTCGTTGACTAGGCTAAAAATTCCACTTTTTCACAAGCGCATTGATGCTTCAATTTTGTAAATTCATCTTTTATTTCAAAATATTTTAAAACCAAACTATAGTTGATCACTCGTCTTTCTATTGCATCTATCTGATGTATCACACATTTTATATCCTGGACTTTTAATGACGTTACATATTAATATTCTTGTACTTTTTATCATAGTTTGTTGTAGCATTAATCATTTTTATGTGGTAGAAATACTACCTATTTGATTTGGTCTCATGTCAGAACTCAAAAAATAATAAATCCAGGAGCCTAAAACCACCTTTAGAAAAAATGTTTGAACACTTTCATATAAATATCATATTTAATAATAATAATTGTATTTTCAGTTATTCATATTCAAGGTATTGGTTTTTCGAGGAACTTGTGCTTCGTGCAATTTCTTTTCAAAAAATTTACTTCCAGCAATTTACCAAAATTCTTTTTTTTATCCTATCCCTCAGTCTCGGGATACATTGATAGAAAAATAGCACACCATAAATAATTATCATTTATTTACTTCTACCGAGTTATAAGGGACAGTGAAACCTCTCATAACGAGCCCCTCTAGAAAGGAGTAATTCACATAACGAGCACAACAAATTCCTTAAAAAATTCTCCCTTAACGAGCGAGATTTCAGATAACGAGTGACGCAGAAAGGGGAAGTACCATCTTCACTCCTTCACATTTCCTCAAGATGATTGACAGGGCGTGGGAATGGGTTACCAAGAGGTCCCTCTCTTCTGCTTGGAAGAAGCTTTGGCCAGAGTGTTGTCGAATGTGGTTTTGAGGGGTTTGAAACAGTACCTGTGGAGTCTACAGTCAACGAGATTTTGTCTGTGGTCAATACCATGAGACTGGAGGTGGATAACAACGATATTGATGGGCTTGTTGAAGAGCACAGTCAAGAGCTGACCTCCGAAGAGCTTATGTAGTTGCATTGTTTTTCACAGCAATAAGTTATGGAGGAGAGTTTGTTAGTGGTGGAAGAGGAAGAAGCATAGCAATAATCTTCTGGCGCAATAAGAGAAATGCTGAAAGCATGGGAAACTGTTGCATCGTACATTGAGAAGCATCACCCTAGTAAGAAGGTGGCTATGCGTTCTACAAATTTATTCAATGATGATGCCGTCACATTTTCACCAAATTTTGAAGCGTCGGGTAAAAACAAATGTCTCTAGACAGCTTTTTAGTAAAAAAAAAAAAAAAAAGAATTAATTATTTGTCACAAATTCATAAATAATAAACTAGTCGATTTTTTTCTGTTTTTTTGCAAATCAATATCGCATTCCAACATTCACGCTCCTTAACGATTTAAAGTATGTAATTATATTTGAATAAACGTTAAAAATAAAAAATTGATTATTTTTTCAGTATGAAACGCATTATTGTATTTTACATTGTTTTATATAGGAAAAATTGTTTCGCTTAACGAGTAAGATTCTCGAACGAACTAGTCTCGTTATGAGAGGTTCCACTGTATTTACAGCTGTATTATGCTTATGCAATGTCTTCAATGTCTTTCTTTGCTCAGTGCTAGGTTTTCACAAGGTGGTATCTCGTTTTCTGGAGGATTTTCTGAAACCAAATTTATTTACAAATACTTTTGATGAAAACAGCATAAAAGATAAATTTTATTTACCGGCACTGCGTGCTGCAACATAAGCCGGCATATACATCGGTGAATTAGAATCTCTTTTTAAATGTGTAATGACTGGCTCCGGTTCCACCTTTACCACAATTCCAATTCTTCCATTCTTCGGCAGTGTTGACATGTCAACAACCTAATAAATAAATATATATTTTAGTATTAAACACATTTAACACTACTACACCATTATATTTGGATCAATAGTCACAGAAATAAATGTAAATCATGTTTTTCTACTATACGGGAGGGGCTAAAAAGGCTCTCCAATAAAATGAATATCAATCACATATGAACCAGATTACTGGTGATTTTTTCTAGATGAACCGATAATATCAAATTGTGTTACAGATTTTTTTGAATCGGGCAAAATGGTTACATGTAAGTCGATATAATGATGTAAATTTTCTGTCGAGGCAAGGCAAGACCAAAAAAGGACAACAAAACATTTTGCATGTAAAAAGTAAAAATAGTATGAACTACCACAAAATATTCTTACATTTCAGTGGCTTTCGCTGATACATTTGTTGGTTATTTTACATAATATCGCATGCTAAA
Source organism: Himalopsyche anomala (assembly GCA_031772345.1). Taxonomy (NCBI): domain Eukaryota; kingdom Metazoa; phylum Arthropoda; class Insecta; order Trichoptera; family Rhyacophilidae; genus Himalopsyche; species Himalopsyche anomala. The sequence continues at coordinate 9,237,677 of CM062822.1, read as the reverse complement.
TAATATATGGACATTACTGCTAATGTAAGAAATTAAATGACAATTAAACGTTCTATTGAAATAAAACCATCATCAAAACGTAAACTTCAACGTAACTTAACTATTTAGCCCAGCGATGTGCACGGTCAATTTTCAAAGCACTAGTAGGTGGCACTCTGGCCTTTTCAAGAATTAATAAAAAAAAACTGGAATTATTTTACAAAATATTTAAAAATGTTAAAAATTATTTTCATATATTAAAACATATGATGTTTTATCAAAATAATATTTAAATTGGATGTGTATGCAGTGGGGGCTCGTTCATATACACTGCGGAGCTGCAGCACCCCCAAGAAAATTTGATAGAAATGTAATTTTATTTACTTTTATTGAATCAATAATATTATACGATTAACTATTAAAAGTGTGGCACGTTTTTACTGAGCGGGTGCCGATCGCTCCTCAGATGCATTACTGTATATTGTGCTGACAGAGTGTACAGTAATACTAATACATCGAAGGAGCGACACGACAGGAGCGCTGCGCAGCGGCGTTGCTCCTAGAATTTGGTGTGACACTGTATGGTGTGAAGTGTATATATAGACTGGAGGGAGGGGTTTCGCCGTTTAGTCAGTGTCGCGCTGCAGCTCGGAGCAGCGTCGTTGGGTGAATTGGCCGATTTAACGAATTGGCGCCAACGTAGTCGTGATTACTTTGCATTTTTACATACTCTTCACACCTCTTTGTAAGTATTTTACGCCCTTAGTTTGCATGCCAAGCTTCTTCTTTTTTAAAGATAACATCATTATTGAAAATTATCCATGCTAATACTTATGCGATGTTCTTGGAGAATTGATGAAGCTCTTAAAAATTTTGATTACTACTCCAATGACAACTGCAGAACCTGAGCGTTGCTTTTCTTCATTAAAAATAATTAAAACTTACCTTAGGAACACAACTAGTCAAGAAAGACTGACAGCTTTATCAATGCTTTCAATAAAGAAAGATGATTGGAAAAATACCAAACTTTCACAAAAAAGTTATAGAAAAATTTCTCAATCACAAAAATAGACGAATGGACATTTGCAAATAGCTTTTTCTTTTAAATTGTTATTATTTTTGATAGTTTAAATAAAATAAAAGTAATATGGTCTTTTACTGAATTTTAATCTACCCACAGCACCCCCAAATATCATACCCACGAGCCGCCACTGTGTGTAGTATGTTTTAAACAGTACAAATTTTTATTATTTCTAGTTAAGTATTTTTTTTATTATATGTAATACATATTGCAATTTAATTTTACTTTAATAATAGTGTTGAACTTGTTAATACAATATGGCGAGAAAAGAAATAACAAATTGTTGAAAAAATTACTTTTCTATTAAGTGGTATTTTACAAAATTGAACATAGGAAAAATGGCACTCGGCTTCAGAATGGTGCGCACCACTGATTTAACCCATTTACATTAGATAGACAATACTCTGACCCAGAGTTACCCAAACTGTGCACCGTGAAAAGTTTTCTTTACAAAATATTATTAATATTATTACTTTATAAAAAGTAAATATAGCTAATAAAACGAGTCGCACTGACATTTTGGGCAAATTTGGTAAATTTCTGCAAAAAAAACTATCAGTAACAAGGTTTGACATGAGATAAACCAATGTTTTGACTTGAGGCGCCACAAAAAAAAAACTGATATTTTAAGGGCGTCGGAAACCGAAAAAGTCTAGGAACCCCTGCTCTGACCCAATGGCAAACATTATAACATCAAGATAAAATTAAAACTCGCCTGACACATGCATCCGTAATGAGGTCCCTCTGTAATAAACACTTCATCGCCGTTCGCCATAACGTCTTCGAGGAACTGATATCGCGCAATGTGAAAGGCGGGAGCCGATTCAAGTTTTTGTATTACCGTCTGTAAAGGGTAGGGGGTCGAGTCAGTGCACCAAATTGCTTTCATAACTAAGTTTCCTCCATTTTCGATGACATATTTATATCCTGAAAATTCATACACTTTGGTTAACCTAAAAAGTTCTCCTAACATAACATCTCAACAAAACTTCATTCACTCAATTCGGCAAACTACTTCTTAACTTCTCTCTACAGAAAGGAGAAGAAAGAAAAATACGATAAGGCCTAGACCAGTGGTTCTTAACCTTTTCGAAGTCATGGTGCACTTTTGATCATGGGAAAAAGTGGCGGTACACAAAAAAAAATATGTGGACATAATTTTTTTTTTGACTTTTTCGGTTTACACTATATTTCGGATTTCTCGGTTTTTACTATTTTGCGGATTTTTTCGTTTTTACCATTTTTTTCGCAGTGCACTTGCAATAAGTTCGCAGTGCACTGGTTAAGAACCACTGGCCTAGACATTGGGGGATGGAGAGCAGTGGCATTACTAGAAAATCTGGGCCAGTACGCAAAAGTTATCCGAGGGCTTCAATTTTTTTCGTCACACAAATTTTTTTTTGCAATAAAAGGAGTACTTTGAGTTGTAAGTAACTGGCAATAATAACAAAAAACAGTTACTTTTATTTCACAAGGACAGGTGAAAAAGGCCCTCAACATTTACTCTTTTGGCAGTGACTTCTGAAAATTATTAATTTTCTTATTTTTTTGGAGAATTTAAAAATGGATATACATAAATTTAGTGCCCCCTGAGCCCGAGGGCGTTATGAGTTACATAGGCCCGTTGAATGAGATTTCTGTTGCACTAGTAGTGAAAAATTATTAACATTTCATCACTTATTAGTGCTATTTGTTCATCTTGCGTTTTGTAAAAATAGGATGTTGATTGTGAACATCAGATGCATTCGAAAATACACTTACCTAAGTGAGTTTTTGTTTTAGTTTATACATTTTTAACATGCATATAAGATGAGACAGTTTGAGTCCTGATATAAGACTTCATTGTTCTATTGAATAAGTTTGAAAACATCACACCTTTAGAGTTAAACACAGCTGATTGATGCAAAATTGACATTTCAAAAGTTATATTTACCTTTAAGGCTGACTGCGTTGACAATGGTAGTTATTTTTCCCACATCGATACCTAATCTGAATCTATGACTGAAAAGAAAAGAAATCAATTACTATAAATAAAAAGTTATGATTATATTATTGATAGTTCAAAATCATAAATGTGAACATTTTCTCATAAAACACCAGTACATTTCTGGTGTTTAATTATTCTCGAAAATCATACAATCAAGTTTTTCTACGTAGAGAATTGTGGATAGTTACACTAGTTTACATTATACAGCTCATTTGTCGGTTTGATTGAGTTGACTGTTATCGCAAACAAATATTTAAAAGTTTGGTGTTTCGTCGAGCGGAATTAATTTCTTGAAAAAATAGGTCATCATTTTATGAAATTACTGTCACTTTAACCGACCAACATACCAGCAATGAGAGTTTTTCTTACACATTTACTATACACCTGAAATTAACGTTCAAGCAAGCTGAATTTTATTAATTAGGGTCTAATTGATCTAATTGATAGACTTATTAAATTTTTCTCTTAATTAAATTTAACTTTCACTGCAGCATTGATCTTCCCTTTTTATGATTATTTCCATTTTTTTTTTTATTAATTATTTAATATTGGAAGAAAACTCATCCAAGAGATTGAGGCGTTATCAGATTCAAATGCTTTTATATCATTGACCCACATTTAATGTTTATTTCTCAATGGTCTCTAGTTATATATATGTTATATATATGTTATATATCTATTCTTTACACAACACTAATGCACTGAAGTACCGCAATGCCATTCTAATATATTTTATTTATTATAGAAAGTGTATTGCTCTTCCAATGTTTTTTTTTCTTAATTTATGGGCACTCCCAGACAAGTTTATACACACAATTTTCATGCAAGAAAAGGGCGATAGGTACTTGCAGACAGAAATGAAGGATGTGCAAAAGTTTTTGTGTAACATCGAAATTGGGAGTGTAACATGTGTGTTGCTGGTTTTAACCCTTTGAGCCTCAGAGCACTGATCTATCGGCGGCGCATACTTTGGTGAAACATGTAGAATGCAATGGCAGTGAAATCATTGGGAAACAAAAAACACAACCATATTTTGCAAACATTTTTTTTTTTTTTATATTTTGAGTCTGAGTTTCTCTTTCAATCACCTCACGGAAACCGGTGACATTTTTAAAATATTCTCTTTATGTACACAAACATGAATAATTGTTTTTTTTAATGTACTCTTATCTGTATTTTTTTCTTTTATTTTGTGGAAATAATTAATGGTAATTTGAACCACAATAAGTGTTATTTTTCTTGAAACTCACTCTGAGGCTAAAAGGGTTGATGCGGAATTTTGCATAACAAAGTAAATGATTAGTTAAGTTAAGTTATGGAAGAAATCGAGTGTGTTCTGAAGACAAGAGCGGAAAAAAGAAGGAAGGTTCAAAGATCTACAAAAAGTTTTGACAAAATGACATGTATGTATATTTAGATATTTATTCACAAATTTCGAATATACCTGGAATGCTATGTTTAAATGATTTTATTTTAGCATGGGTGGCTAAACATTTGACATCTGCAGGCGACTTCATACTTAAATCAGTCTTAGTTTTCGACTAACACCGTATGTGCAAAATTGTCAAAGAAAGTGAAGTAATTCAAAGCACAATCTAATTTGTATGAAAGGGAAACAAAATTGATAGATAATAATAGACAGACTCGATTCTTGTTTCAAAGCATCAGGGGGGCAACATGAAATGGCTACGCAGTTGACCAGTTGACTGAGGTTGATGTCTTAGCCACTGAGCACTATATTACAGAATACAAATTGTATGTAAAATCAATATACACTCACTGATCAAGTATTGCTCTTTTATCCCATCCAAATGCTATATTGGCAGACACCGCATCTTCTTTCAATATTTCCGTAACCTCTTCGTCTTCCATTGTATTTTTATTATTCTGGGCTGGCTTATAATAATATCGACAGTTCTCAGTTGATACGCCGATCACTCTGTTGAACATGATAATTGTAATAATCAATGAGAAAGAACTTATTTAAAAAACCATCATAATCCTTTTATTGATATTGTAACCTAAGTATGGGAAAGAGAATAAAGTAAATTTAGATTAAATGTACATGATAATTTTGGGGAAAAAAATGCCCAGTTGGTTTGACTTTTACTATGCGTTTTGTTGCAATTTGCATTTTATTGATAGACAGGAAAGTGCTTAATACTCACCAATGGCATGGTCAACATCAAAATGAGTCTCTCCCGTTTATGAAATTAGGAACTCACCTAGCCTGAATGAGATGTGGCCAACCGACCCAGATAACTTTCCCGAGAAGGGGTGCGGCCAATTTTCTGAAGGGGGAGTCGTCATTACTGTTTTGGGAAATTTCCAGAATTGCACTGTAGAAGTGAGTCGAGTAATCAAATACCTTAATCTTGTTCTTAGAGAAATGTGTCTAAAACATACAATTAATAACCACTGATAAATAAATTAAAGAGAAAACATTTTGGGTTGGAAAAAAAAATCAAAAGGAACAATTGATTCCATCAGTGAGATGCTTTGCGGTAAACTGTTGTCACATATAGCACATTGAAAGTGTTGATTGTCAATTCTTGATGGAAGAGCAATGTACTTAACCATTTGAGTGGTGAGTTAATTTTTACTAAATTAGATTTTTTCTTATATTTTGATTATTTGTAGTATTGCCGCACACAAAAATATGAAAACCTTTTTTTTTGATACGGAGCAATCTGGGAAATTTTTTGGATTTATTTTTAAAAACTGGATTTATAATGAATAAAGCGTACTTATTTTTATTTTATTTGTATTTCTTCATGGTGTGGTATTTCACATAGCAGTTGAATCCTGCCTTATTCACGCAGATCTCGCAGAATAGTCGTGTTTTCAATCTCCCACCTGATTTTCTATTTGAGCATACTGCACAGTCCTTCTTAACCCCAGAAACTAGGATATGTAACTTATCCTTATATAAAAATTATCGCTTAGCATTTTACCATCAACCTAGCTGGCGCCGCAAGATTCAGATAACAGCTGTTGTTGAAATTATGCAATCTTGATTTTTTTGGCGACTTGTTTCTCAGATTAAAGTAATAAACTATTATTATTCATAGTAATTTGATTGAAATCGCAATATAATAGCTAAAAATGCTTAAAAAATTACCTTATGGGTACGGCACATGAGTAATACGACAAACTTCCAATGCCGCCGATATGGCGGCACTCGAGTGGTAAGGGTTAAAACTAAGTTAAAAACAAATTTGAAATATGAAACATTTAATGCCCTGCTAGTTTTAAAACATGCATTTTTGAAATTGAAATAAATGACTTTTATTAAAAATAAGCTCATTTTTAATGTACTATGTAATGTATTATTCTAGTATATACGTATATGTATATACTAAAAACCAGGGCTTTTTTTACCCTGTAACGCGGCGGAACGGCGTTCCGGCACCTTTTTTTCTCGAAATTTTAATAAATGTTTAATTTTATTTTTTCTATTTTAAAATATGTATATTTTGTTTTATTTTCTATGCATTATATGAAAAGCCGTCATTAATTCTATCAAAATGATATTCGAATATATAATAAATAATATACCTTCTTAGAAAATGCTCGTAAAAAGGTGCGTTCCGGCACCTTTTTTTTTTCAAAAAAAAGCACTGCTAAAAACTATACGGATATCCGAATATATCCGGATAGTTTGAGTTTTACTATTCGATATTCAAATAGTTGATCATGACGAATAGTTGGAATCCCTAGTCATGAAGCATGTATCTGCATAGCCTTTTTAAAACCCATAAAAATGATGATTAACAAAAAAACATAATGTTATAAAAAATATATACATATTTTATATAATAAATATGTTAACCCATTCTGTTCCTATGCCGAATCTTATTCGATATTGATTTTATTCCCGCGAGTCCTATGTCGACATTTTTTTTCATTTAAATATTGAGTTAAAATGCCAGCCCACATTTTTTTTACACTCGTTTCTATAACAACGGAATTCTGAACAGTGGATCAAATGTTTTTTATGAAACTTACAATGGATACAAAAGGGTCATTATAGGGGGTGGCTCAGCCTGCACTGCACGGGCGCCAAGTTCTGCATTCTTCTTTTCAACAGTTACACTTTCCCCGTGCACGAGCTAACAACTTAAAAATTATTACTGATATTTACTATTGTTTTAATAATTCTAACCTTGCTAAGATGCCTAATATCGGGAAAAAAGAAACTTGATACATACCAATGTATAACATGTGATAGGAAGCCAGGGCTATGAATGCTTTCACCATTATCATACTTTAGAAGTTTTTAGAATATAAATAATAAGGTCATTATCGTATATGCTTCGAAAATAAATTTTATTGTTACTATATATCGAGTTGAAGAAAAATGAAAATATTAATTTCCCTTGTAATAATGTAAATCTATTGTGCACTTTTTTTTTCTGCACTGGAAAATGATATGTTGAAGATTTATTTTCTCCGGGGGTTCGCAAAACTTCAGACACTAATTGAATGGATAATGAAAGAGAACCTAAAAGACTTTTTTTTAATGAAAATAGCTCCGCACAGTGCCGGCACCAGGTTATTTGGCGCCCTAGGCAACGATTATCGGCGCACCCCCTTTTTGATAAATCGTCCCATTTTTTTCGAAATAGCTCGGGATAATAGAAATAATTGTTTATATATCTATGTTCGCTCCCAATGTGAAGCATATAGCCTCATAATGTAGGTATCTCAACAGAAGTTTTTCTACATGAACTGTTTGTTACTCAGTCGCTCAACCTATCTTTGTAGAATTATGTAGAATTATGTAGAATACGATACATAATTACAACAGACAAATAAAAACGTAAACATAAAATAAATCTTATTATTATAGAATGTATATAAAATAATTTGAATACTCCATTTATGCGCCCCCTAATGGTTTGCGCCCTAGGCGGTTGCCTATTTCACCTGTATGGTGGCGCCGGCCCTGGTTCCGCAGCACGTGTGCTTCTATCTGATATTTAATTTCGAGTTAGGTGGCCTTATTATTGGCAAATGTGACAAGTGTATACAATAAAAAAATTGACGGAGAACCAGAGCTGCCGTTTACTAATTGATGAGTTTCATTTATCCCAGAAGATTTTAGCTGTCATCGTTGTTTAGGAAATGAAATTCCTATGATAACATTTGAGGCATGCATTTTCTTGTGTGAATGACCAAAATAGTGAAATTATAAATAACTCATTTTTTCACGCGTATTTGCATTAATTAATACTCAAATTTTATTTAAAAATGTATATGAAAAAAAATAATACTCACTGTAAATTTGATGTAATTTAATGTAGGTATACCAGGAAAGTACAAATGTTTCATCGGGTTCGGTAGAGCTCCTCGCACAATTCTATCCGGGGGCACAATGAGGTCTTCCCAGGTGAGTGTTGTTTCTTTAGCATGGTTACCGGGCCATTTTGGAAATAAATCAGTGGCCATGATGTCACCTGAAAAGTGACAACAAACACACAATAAGCAACATAACAATTATACAATGAGCTCCATAATGTCTCTCTGCAATTACAAAATTCAATAACATCAAAATAATTCTGATCAATTAGCAATACGATCTATTGAAGCCATTACTATATTGATAATTATTTTTATATTAGGTAAAGCGAAAAGTAATCGCTGTGTTTTTAGTACAAAGAAAAAAAATATTTACAACAAAATTACAAATAATTTATTTCGCCAAATAATTTCCTTCGTTACTTATAATATCTCTCCAAAATTTCGGCAACTTTTCGATGCCCGTTTTGTAAAATTCAGGCTCCTTTGAAATAAAAAAAAGGCATCTAGATAATTTCGGACTTGGATTTCCGAATTAAAATTTTTGTTTCAAAGCGAATGTTCCATACTTCGTAATAAATGATTATCTGATGGAGAAATATCAGGAGAGTTAGGTGGATGAGGCAGCAGTTCTAGGTTGAGCACTAGAATTTTTTCTTGGGTGATTTTTGCTGTGTGCATCATGTTGCAAAATTCGCTGTTGATTGCTTACCAGAACTGATCTTTTTTTTATTAACTCTGCATTCAATCTGTCCAATTGTGCACAGTAAACCTCCGCTGTGATTGTTTTATCAGATTTTAGTAGTTCATAATAAATCACCCCGGAACAGATCCATTGTTTTTTTTTATTAGGAGAATTATAAAGGGTCCATTTATCATCTCCAGTAACTATCTTTATTAGAAATGGATCGGTTTCATACCTGCTCAACAATGAAGAACAAATTTTCACGCGCTGATCAAATGCCGAATGCGATAAATCATGAGGCACCCAAACTCCTTTCTATGCTTTTTCCCCAGACAGTTTTAAATGATCTTTTACGGTTGACCATGGACAGCCAATGTCCTGCGATAATTCTTTAAGAGTTTTTCAAGGTCAGATTCCACTAACGATTTAAACATTTCATGTCATCGATTTTTTGAAGCCTTCCAAATTTTGGTTTATTTTCCAAATTTCAGTCACCAGTTTTGAAATTTTTTAAACCACCATCGACACTTGCGAATCTTCAGAATATCACCATAGGTTTCACAAATGCTTTTTACGGCTTCTTTGGGTTTCAACCCCTTGTCAAATAAAAACAATATAACACATCGCAACTGCATCTCTTCGATCTCCGGCCATGACATTTTTTCAAAGGGTGTAAATAAAATAAATGTGTTGAAGCCGAAACGGGATAAAAGGAGCTTTAAAATAATACCAATATTGACGTACTTACTTGACGGGAGCCAAGCGCAAACTGATTTCAAAACACGCACTAAAATCACCGCGATTACCTTTCGCTTTACCTATTATTAATATCGGATTTTGTTTGTAGCTTCGCATTTAGTTAATTCGTCCTGCCGACGCCGCCATTTTGATTTTCTTCTTCTTCTTTTTCCGAAAGATATTTTATATTATTTATAACTGATGATGTTTCAAGATGGTCTGCCCCTCTGTCGCCATTTTGTTTTTTTTTTTTTATTCCTAAAGATATATTTTTTCATTAGACTGACATATATGTGTAGAGATTTGAAGCATTCTGTGGTGTGGAACATTGCTAGATTTTTAATGCTTTGTTAGAATCACGGCTGTCAGCATTTTTCCCGAAATATTCATAATTTATAAATGTAGGTTCTGATTTCACATTAAATTGTTGGTTATTGTTTCACTAGTAACATTTTAAGTAAAACTATCGTCACTGTATGACATTGCTAGGTGTGTTTTGCACGTGGTTCCAAATCACTCTCTTTTTCGAAAGGAATAGTATGTGCTTCAATTTCAAAAGACGATGGGTCTTTACACATGGAGTTAGTGTTAATCATACTATCGTTCTGTGTTGGTTTTTTTCTAACAATGAAATTAGTGATCAGGTTGATGGGATTTTATTTTTTCAATGATTAATTTTTTATGCAGTTCGTTATACCCATAAATATAATACAATTTTTAAGCTTGTGTTGAAACTTAAATGCGCAGTCAGAATCTGAATCATTTAGATTGTAATAATCCTCTAATTTACTGCAAAGTTGGAGACCTTTTTTTTCTAAAATATCGGTTGGTGTTAATGATTCATTCTCTATTCTATCCTAAATACAATACATGCTCTTGATGTAATATTTTGTATCTTAACCCTTTCCGGTCCACAAAAAAATAAAAAAATATTCCACATGGTCCACAATAGATTTACAGTATCACGAGGGAAACTAATATTTGCAATTATATTTTTTTTACTAGATTTATAGCAACAGTATAATTTTTTTCTGAATATCAAAATAATGACCTTATTATTTATATTTAAAAAAAAATTAAAGTATGATAACGGCAAAAGCATTTTGCCTTACATGTTATACAATATATGTATCAAGTTGCTTTTTTGCGTTTTTTTTTGTAATTTTGGGCATTTTTGCAAGGTAAGAATTATTAGAACAATAGTAAATATCGGTATTCATTTTCAAGTGCACGTGGCAATTGTTACTGTTGGAAAGAAGAATGTTGAACTTAGCGCCCGAGCTGCGCGAGCCGACCCAGCCCCTAAAACGACCCTTTTGTATCCATTGCAGGCATACGGTTTCACATTACAATGTTCATAAAAACCATTTGATTCTTTGTTCAGAATACCACTGTAATAGATACGAGTGGAAAAAAAATATGTTCAATACATTTGAACTTATTTTAACTCAATACCAATAAAGAAAAAAAATGTCGAATGACATTCGACATAGGACCCACGGAAATAAAATCGATGTCGAATGAGATTCGACATAGGACCGGAAAGGGTTAATATAGTACATTTTTCAAAAAATTGTATTTATAAAAGACCGCATAAAAAGAGGATTGACTATTCGTCGTACTATGTTATTCGTCAGTTAAAAAAAAGAAAAAAAAGTGCTAAGAGTTAAATGAAATATGAACACTTTAAAATTCCCAAGGTTAATATAAAAGTTGAAAAAATTAGATTTACAAACCAATAATTCGTGAATTATATATTACCTAAATTTTCAATTGAGTATTCATAGATGAACATGGGTCCGTGTGAATTTCTCTTTCTCTCTTTTTCGGTAAGTTTTTCATAATAGGGTTCCATCGCTGATAGCAAATCATCCTATAATTTTGATATCACATTTATTTTTATGCATTAATAAATATGAAATTCTTTATTACTATGTGTCGCATTGAGTAGTACTGAAACGTCTATTGTAATGAATGGAATTTATTTCGCTATGCCTCGCTTACTTTCAGTTCTGTTTTATGAAACTAATATTGGCTTTATGATAACAGAAAAGATATAGTGTAAGAATTACTAAAAAGTTTAAAATCCATGAAAATACATTTTAATGATTATTATTTTATTCATATAAAATTTAAAAAATATTCTAAGATATATATTTTCAAATGAAGCCTGGCTGCATTTCAAAATAAATAAATGAATTGCAATCAAATGATATAAATTTATGAATGACACCAGAGTTACGTAAACTGTGCGCCGCGGCTGTTCTATTGCGGTGCCGTGAAAATTTTCCTTTACAAAATATTATTAATATTATTACTTTATAAAAAGTAAATACAAATTCTCAGAACTTGTTCGAGATCCTGAATATATTTGTTTGAAAATAATATAGAATGGACAAAGTGGGCAAATCGGTAAATCCTGGGTTTTGAGATTTTGAAATTCACAGAAGAGCAAACAAAAAAAAACCAAGCCACGCTGACATTTTTGGCAAACCTTATGTTTAAAACCAATGTTTTGTCTTGGGGCGCAAAAATTCTGATATCTTAAGGGCGCCAGAAACCGAAAAGGTCTGGGAACCCCTGAATTACACACATCAAAGGTAATATACTTATTAAGTCAGTAAAAATTTGTGGCACCGACCAAATCAATGAAAGGGATTAGAGCGACCCCTTCCCAGGCATTCTTTTTTCCATTTAAATCAATTTCAAAATCATTTGAAAAGAAATGATAGATGGGCGATTTATCAGATGTAACCAGAGAACGAAAAGCGTCCGGAACCTTTTCCACTCTGCGAGATGGAATCGATGCAAGTACCTGCAAAAAAATATATTTTATAAACTGGAAGAAAATTCTAGAGTGCTCAACGCTTCTAAATAAGATTTTCATATTCAAACGATAATAAGTGGCTGAACTCTGTTTTGAATAGCAATGCTCTACTTAACTTGGTAGTGTGATGGCAGTCTTGTAGATGTAGTTCTTGTAATTTTTCTTTAAGTGTCTTCAATAAACATATACATTCATTGATGTAGTAAAAGATTAGAAGAGCATTTGAAGATTAAATATTTACACAATTCAAATTTTACAATAAAACATCACACTGAAGAAATATGTTGTTTTTTTTTTATTATACTTCTTTTAATACTTAAAATTATCTTAAATAATAACTTAACCTAAAATGTATCGTTAAACTTGAAAAATCCTAGCCGATTTCAAAACTTTGTCTTTGCTCATGTGTAAAATTGTATCAACAGTAGTTATAACACTGCCATCACAGTACTGAACTGTTCTACATCAAACACTTTTAATTCTCGCGTGACTATAATGTTCAGCAAAGATTGATTTAAATCAAAGAATGAATAAAGAGTTTTACACCTCCTCATAGTGTCGCAAAGGATAACCCATATCGTAAGTGAGATCCAAATCTTTTTTAAAGTTGACAATATCCGTGATGTACGGTGCATAGTGATGAGGGTAAAACCAAGACCAACTCGCACAACCTTGGTAGTAGTAATGGAGAATCCATTGGATCGCTGTCACATAACATTCGGCTTGATCCACGGCCACATCTCTAAAATTTAAAAAACAAAAATTCACACAGATAAGAAAATTAAATCAACATATGTTTGATGCTAACAAACTTACTTATGTCATTTTAAAAATATTAGAATGTATATTTTTGATGATTACTAGAAGATTCAAGGCCGTGAATTAATATACCGAATTGAGCAATTTGTCTGACAACCGAGCAAGAATATATTAAATATATATTATGTATTTATTGTCCATCGAATATAGGCAATTTTCGAGAAAACATATCTTTTTAAATTTTCAGTGTTGGAATACTCAAAACTGATCAAATTTTTATTTAACCTTAAACTCTACACCCTCGCCCATAAAATTTAAGATTTGGTACCATTTGCCCAAGCCTTCCATTTGTGGTGCTGGTCTTAGTATCTTAGAGTCTAAAATCGACCACTAGCGAAGGATACTTAATGAAAAAAATATTACTTACGGAGTAAATTCCTTGTATTTTAATTTTTTAACGTAATAATCCTGCCGGTGTAATAAAAACTCATCATGCAGCAATTTAGATACACCTGTAAAAAAGACCAATTCATTTACAACTCCCCAAAAATAATCTTTTTACCCCTTCCATACATCAAAATTACATCACTTCAAACTATTAGCACATACCGTGTATACTTTTTAATCAAACATAAGCCAACAAGATTTATCATGAAAGTGCAAAGAAGTTCGGCGGTGGCACAGGGGAATCTAATTTGCACACATAGTGAAAAAAAGGAGGACAACATTTTTGTGGTGCATAAATAATCACTTTCTTTTTTCAAATTAAATCTATATTTTTTTTTCAGCGCTTTGAACTGAACTAAAAACCGTTAAAACCGTTGTTTTTGTCCTTGGACTCGCTCCCCACTCACCGCCATCGATTACTTCTTGTTCGGGTACACAAAAACCAAAGACCACGCACCCGCCTACGCCCAGGTAAATCCAGGACGCTACGCGGGAAAAGCAACATCAAAATACACCAGATGAAAGAAAAATTGGAGCTCGGCTCCACCAGCCCAATAATTTGATGTATAGATATCAATCAATTATTATTTAAATTGCATGGGCTAAAAATGCAACGAGGGGGCCTTCCCTATAGAGTAAAAAAAAATAATGGGCTCTTCTATCGGGTTACCAAAGTTAGATTGCGTCAGTGATATTTTGTAGCATTTAATTTCTCTGCTCCATCTTTTTACACTGCAATGCAACTTTCTTCTGAAACTGTACGCGAGGAGCTAAAAATGGCGCCGCACCAACAGATAAGTACCAAAATGAATCACTCGGAGCTGAACCGAAAACCAGAAAAACCGTTATTTTTGTCGGAACGATAACCGGAACCAAACTGATATTTATTTTTGTGTCAGTCAGTGTGAGTATTAATTTCTGTTTCTTTCTGGTGTAAAAAATCAATCTTGGCTAAAACTGTTAAAAATACATTACGGTAGTTTCCTTGACTTGCGCAATTAGATTTACATTATATATTTATTCATTCTATTAATTTTGTTTGATTGATATTTATTTTTTTAAATCATCTGTTCCTGGAAGTACAACAATGATGTAAAAATTAAGAGTGTAAACATTTCTGAGGAGTGCCAAATATATGTAAAGAAATATTGAAAAGGTAGCTACAAGAAACCTGTGGTACCATTTAGTAAACCAGTTTTTTGCATTATATTTTATACGAGCCAACATGAACCACTCTTTGCAACAATCTGGTAAAGCTACTTTTAGGTTTAAGAATTCAATTTTAATGAGAATGGCAATGGTAATTACAAATATCTTACCCGAATCGTTGTTGATTTTTTTCCACTCAGCCATTTTTATAGTGGAATCGATAAACTAAAATTTGAAAGTGCATATTAATCACCGACATAATAAATAAAACAAACAATGGATCAGAAGGCATATAGAAACCTTGGTAAAATCCCAATGTGAGGTCATATATTATTTGACGTTTAATTCAAAATGGATGTCTTGTCAGTGCCGCATAAATGAAAACACATTAATGAAAAAGCAGATAACGTTTGTGAATTAAATTTTTGAATTATTTATACATACTTAAAAAACATTATTTCTAATTATAGTCAGAAATACTCCGAACACATTTCCAGTGGAGCGACATGAATTGCGAAACACAAATTTGTCCAAATAAGTCGCGAACAAGTCGTCACTTGTCCCGAATTTGCATTTCAACTTACGTTTCGCATGGATCCACATATTCTCCAGGTTATTGGTTATGGTTATTTATTATTTCTTCCACTTCCACTGTAACATTGCGAGCTCTTGGTCTACCTGATATAGCGATTTTGCAGTGATATCACTGAAATAATTCAGCAGGGAAATGTTATTAATTTGAAGCTTTATGTTGGCGGCACTGACAAGACAGCCTTTATGAATTAGACGTCAAATAATATATGACCTCACATTGGGGTTTTAACGAAACCTCAATGAACTACTCAACGGCTGGCAACGCACCGTTGTGTTGCTAACTTTACCGGCCGAGCACGTTTTTAACATAAACAGCAACGTTTTTACCATCAAGATATTATTTATTATTTATCAATTCTGTGAGGGCAGGGCCGACCATATAAAATAAATGTGTAAACATACTGTACTATACACTAATTATACTAACATATATATTTTTTTTAACAATTCAAACATATTGTATACACAGAGACATCTATTGAAATCATGGTGTAACACTTACACTACATATTTCGTCGACAACTTGGCAACAAGTTGGCACATGGGAAAATAAATTTGCAAAAGGAAGAATGAAATCTTTACTGATTGGAAACTGGGTTTCTCCGGTGCACATATTGGCATTAAAATCTCAAAAATTTAAAAATTTCATTGAAAAACTTACCAAGACGGGTTGTTTTAGCAAACTCGAATGGTTGTCTTTAAAAAAACCTAAATCCACCATAGACAGTTCCTTCATGAATACTTCAAATCTTTCTAAATTTAAAATACCACCTTCATTTATATATCCTAAAAAAAGAAAAAAAAATCTGTTGAAATTCTTAGCAACATATTCAAACACGTATCCTTGATAAGAACAGAATATTCTTTTCTCAAAAACTATCATTTGTAAGCAAAATGGAAGATTGCTAATGATTATTTTATATTGTTAATTAAGTAAACTGAACAAAGGGTAGTCAATCAATTTAGTTGTAGATTTGATTTTGTCATGCACTTGTACACCTAATGCTTTTTTATGCGATATATTGGTTCCAGAAAGTGTTGCGTAAAAAAAACCTTACTTTCATATAATTTGATGTCATTTTTTTTATTGATTATAAAAATAAATTGAGAAACAGATACATAATATGCATACATGCATAATTGTGGGGCTATAATGCAAAATGTACTATTTCCAAAATGAGCGATATTGAATTAGGTATGCAGATAGGGTAATTCAAGCCTAAGGAATCAGCTGGTCCAATTAGTTTTAAGATTAAACGTCTAAAACACTGTCATTTTTCAATTTGAAATCGTATTTTTACACAAACGTTATTTTGTTTGTGTTATTCGTTTTAGTTTTTTGTCTCTATTGAAAAGTGCGAGTTTTGAATAGAACGAAAAAGTAATTGTTGCATTATAGCCCCACAATTGTATTCATTATAGCAGTTATTCGCTACTGTCACTGTCGGTTGCAAAATATAATCATCCGCGATTTTTTGAAAGAATGTATTGAATTTTGCTTGAATCTGAATTTTGCTCGGACTCATTTGATGAAATGCTGCTTTTCCTAGATTCTTGATCTGAGTCAATTATTACATTGGATTTGTTTTGTTGATCCAAAGAACAGATGAAACTGATTTTTTGAAATACGTAAGTGTAAAACATTATATTTTTAAATGCAGATGTTTATTTGGTATGTGCCTAAAGCATCACCATATCGACTGTGGAAAGGAAAAAGGATGTAACCCCCCATATATCAAATTTTACAGGAGGCGCTAATAACGTGTTTTGATTATTTTGTGACATATGCAAATTATGAATTATACACAACCTCGAAGTGCACTGAGACTTCTAAACTGGTGTTTAATTGACACAACCTACAATTAATTAAAGAAATTGTCTCAGAAAAAATCTTTATTTCAGTGTTTTTTCTTGGTTTTAATTTTTTACAAGGTCATCTTTTTAAACTTAAAGGCTAAATTTAGATACTTATTTGGCATTTTTAGCTTCCATCCTTTTGATAAAATGTGTCAAGTTGTATACATTGTAATTATCGAATAAAGCTGTTTTGCAAAATTGAGGATTACGTCCTTTTTCCTTTCCACAGTTGATATGAATGTTATTATTTTAAAAAAATTAAAAAATTCCATCTTCGTTTCATATTTATTATTTTGTATTTAAAATATTTGGATGTCTGGAGTGCATTTATTTGACATAGTAACTCTCGGTGGTAAAATTTATGACCGAGAAACATGTTATTCAACGAATTTAATAATCACAATTTCTTCCGTAAAAGAAAAAATCGAAAAAAAATCGCATAAATAGCGTAAAAAAAAATAATGGTGCCGTCCAAAAAATCACGTATATATGAAAACACGCAAAAAAAAATCACATACAAAATGGCTGGGTGTAGATTGATTTCTTAAAATATCCACTTGTAAGCAAAATGGAAGATCGCATGACAATTTTAAATAAATTAACAATTATATTCAATTTCAACATTATAAAGAAAAATCTCACAATACAGTAAGTCTGAAAATGCTTTCGAATGTGAAACAAGTGTGACAACTGGCAACACAACCCACTGTAATAACAAAGTTGTCTATTTTATAGAAAAATCTTGTTGATCTGAAATTTTACCAAAACATAAAATAGCTTTGAGGGTGTGTGAATTTGCCTATGGTGCTCTATTGATTCCAAAATAATATAGCGCAGGGAAAAACTTCAATCCAGTCAGAATGGCAAAAAAAAAAAAAATACCCAACTGAATTTGAAGAGCGACTTGTAAATTATTTCAAATATTGAAGCACTTTTTAAATATTAGAATTTATTAGCGCAATATTATCAATGTAGGCGTATTTAAATGAACAATGAGCGTGTTTTGCCAAATTTTGTTTGAATGACACTCTATTTGAAATAAAGGAATAACATAAAGATACAAATGTTAAAAATTACCATCTAGACGCACTATAACCGTTTTGTATGTCTCGTACAACAGTGGAAGCGCTTCAAAATTGATTTGCAAATACGGCAAAGAAGGAATGATATCGTTTCCCAGAAAAATAGTCATGAGTACCCAATCATCTATAATTTTCTCTAAATCAAAACCGAAGGGTATGACATTCTTCAATGAAATAAACTCTTGCTCTAGATATGATCTCATCATCGAAAGGTGAAGTAGGAAAAAATTTGGGTCATCTGGAATGGGTTCCCGTTGTTCTTTTTGACTGAATAATACCTAGAAAAGTAATTAGAATTGATAAAATATACAAATCTACATAAGTAAATAAGTAATGCAGCCGATATTAAAGTATGCACACAGCCAGGGCCGGCCTGTGGGTTCTTGCGTCTGTGTGCAAGGCGCCTTCGGCCGAAGTTTGGCCCCTCGCACACAGGCACATCTGCGCCCCTCTGATTATTTTTAGAGCCGGCGCTTGTGTGCACCGCACACTTCGCACACATTTAGGGCTGGCCCTGCACACAGCATATCCAGTGTCATTTTTCGTATGGTGTGCACATTAATCCTTTGATGAGTATTGCCGTAACCGTACAGCAGACTGGCTTGTCATCTTGTAAAATACCTAAATGAAGAAAACTAGAACTCTAGTTGAGAAACTGAAAATAATTAAAGACATTGGAAAAAATTCAGGAGAAAAACGAGTCGACATAGCAAAAAGGAGTTAGTTGACTTAGAAATGTATGCGATTTTGAAGAGTGTTTGTTAAAATTTAATTCCCAAACTGCAAATAGACTACTTAGTTTGTATTAAACAAGTTAAAAATACATTTATTTGTTCTTTAATTAATAAATAAATGAGTTTTTTGAAAATTAAACATTTTTTGGTGCTATTTGAAGATTTCCCACATTATCGGTTTCCCGCATTATTCGTTCATTTATTACGGTTCCTTGAAAAACGTAGAATCGAGGTTCCACTGTATTTAATTTCTAAAAAAACAATTTCAATAAAAAAAAAGCAAATTTAATATAATAGTACAATGGAACCTCCAAATACGCTACCTCGATTTACGTACAGAAATATTCGCCACAAATGGGGGTTTTACTGTATATTTTTATATTTAGACATAGCATACTAATTTTAATCAGTTACAACATATTGCTGTTATATCACATATAATATGTCACAGTTACTGAAATACAGTCAATCCTCTTTTTATGCGAATTTTTAGAAATGCAAATTTTCAAAAAATGTACTGTATTAACGTAAAAATTGTTACACCACGAGCATGTATTGTTGTGTTTTTGATATAATAGAGAATGAATCATCAAAAATTACCGACATTTGGAAAAAAGTTACGATTTTGGACTGTTTAATTAAATCATATTGCATCTGCCATTACTGAATTAAGTCCACATACTTGGGTGTATTACAGTCGATAAAACCATTGGAAAATTGGTGATATCAGCCGAAATTATTACTTTAGCACATGAACTTTGGGGAGAATGGTTTGATACATTTAGTGAAAATGAAATCGAAGAATTACTTATGAATAATGCTATAAGTGACGATGATGTCACTAATTTAACTTTAAATATTGACAAAGAACCAGAAAACACTGACAGAGTGGAAGAAATTACAGTTCCCACACTAGGAAAATAATTCAAGGTGCCAACTTTGTAGTTAATTAGAAAATCATTTCATTCTAAATGATTCAAATTCTGAACCAGCATTTTAGTTTCAACGAGAGCTTAAAAATTGTATTTATAGGTATAACGAACGGCATAGACAATTAATCATCGAAAAAAGGAAATCTGAACAAACTCTGATCACTTATTCCATTGTTAGAAAGAAAAAACACAGAAAGATAGTGTGATTAACACTAATTTCATGCGTAAAAACCCATCATCTTTTGAAATTGGTGCGCATACTATTTCTTCCGAAAAAAAGAGTGATTTTGAACCACATGCAAAACGCACCTAGTTTTTTCATGCAGTGACGATAGTTTTATTTAAAATGTTATTGAGGTAAAACAATAAGCAAAAATTTTATTTTTAATAAAAAATATTTTTAAGTACTTAATTTTTACGTGTGTTTATCACCTAATTTTCCTGAACTTTTTTATGCGATTCCGAGTATTTTATGACTCCCTGTTTCAAAGTTATGCGGATTTAAAATTTTATGGAACGTATCCCCACTTTTTCTATGGAAATCAAGTCCTTTATTGTGTGATTCTGGGTATATTTTAACTCACTGTTTCAAAGTTATGCGGTTTTTAAAATTCATGGAACATATCCCTACTTCTTGTATGGAAGTCAAGTCCTTTTTTATGTGATGTTTCGTGGAACGCATCTACCGCATAAAAAGAGTATTGACTGTACTTGTGTACAGAATCAAAACTGTGGATGTAGAAGTAGAATTCGTAACATAAAAGTTGTATCATACATCATTTTCTACTTACTCATGAGAATCCACTGAGGGCAGTTGAAAAATGGAAAAAATTAATATATGTTTAGTAATATCATAATTTATATAATCTGCACTTAAACTAAAAGAATAATCGTTTGATTATGTTTTAAGAATTGAAAAGTCCAATCGACCCTCAAAATATCAACAGTTAACACAATTTCTTTTTCAAGACAGGTTTCATAACTAATAATTTTTCTTTACTCAAATAGCAATCAATTTTCGAGGGTATGCTGCTTCATTCGCCACAACTAGCCTATTAAAATTTACCAGAAAAATAAAAAAAACTATACTATCTAATCTGGGTGTGTGTATAAGAAAAACTAATGCTATGCTATGCTGTGCTTCGTTGCGCTGCACTTACTGAAAATTATTTTTTAGTAAAAAGCTATTTAATGAAAATTTTATATTAAATGTAATTTTTAATAGCAATAACTAACACTTATTACCTAAATGTTAAGTATACTTTTGTATTCAAAAATGTAAGAACTTATAAAACATTAGTACAGGCAGATCTCTAGGGTTATTAGCTAGAGTCTAGCTGCTAGACAATTATGTTTTTATAGTGAAATCAATACCTCTTCTCTAAGCAGCGAAAAGTTCGGCTCGTGCATGCATAGGCCGAGAACTATAAGATCGGCATCTAGTCCGTAGACGCAATGACGGGTGTTTGGATCGTAGTCAGGTTGTTATTTAATGTACCTAATATAGTCCATTATTTTGTGTTCACCTTCTCCAGGCGTCTACAATAATAGTGAATGAAATGTTTAGAAATTAAGTCAAATTATAAGTTAAAACATTTTTATTGCGTCAGAGGGAAATTACAATAGAACAAACCTTATGGCCAGAAAAGACAATTTTGCATTTGGACCAGGCCTTATCTGTTGAAATCATCTTCTTGATATAGTATTTCAGCTGCTCGTGAAAATCTTCATCAGATATCCAGCCGACTAACTCTTCTTCTTCTCCTGTTTTTAAAACTTCTCTCAAAGCAGAGAGCTCTACCTCTGCAAGTTCAGCTTCACGAGATTTCCGGAAGCTGTCAATATAAGTTATAATACTGCACACTAGGGATTCTATTTCGAAAAACCCCGAGACATAAAATAATGTTATTTATAAATATACTAAAGTTCACTTCTCATAGAAATAGATAAAAAAATCAACACAATGTTTGGAAAAAAATAATATATGAAGTTTTCTTTGAGCAATTTAATTTTTCTTTTTCTTGCATCCAATTAATTGAAATATCTAAACTAAATAAATTAAATGTTTATTAGACTTTTAGCTGCCGTAGATAATTAATAGTAATTACCTAGCATGCCCGCTATAATTTGCTATTATTAATTTAATTAGTTATTGACAGGATATATCGTCTGTGGCAGCCATCGAGTTAATTTTATATTTCAAAAGTAATTTTCAAGTCTGCTCTATTCCGTTTCAAATACTACCATGTGATGCCTTTGAAATTGCTGCTTCATGTTTCTTGTATTTTTGGCAATTATGAGATATGAATTACACCCAATTCTCTTTTTGCACGGGGGATACATTCCGTGCTAAAAGGCCGTGCAAAAAAACTTTGTAAAAATATGCAGTGTTCATAGAGAAATTAAAGATACGTCCCATTATATTGGAATGTGCAATTATGAAACCGTGTAAAAAGAGAATTTGGTGTATTTGTCACTGTAGACGCAAAATTTCCAGGATTTCGAAATCCTCGGAAGACCTAAAAAAAAAGGATCCCACCCTGGTTTTTTAGGCAAATCAGCAAATTCCTGGGATTTACAATCTGAAATCCTTGGAGAAGCTAAAAAAAAAAAAAGGTTCCACGCTGGTTTTCTGGCAAATCCGCAAATTCATAGAATTCAAAGAAAACAAAATAATGGTAATGGGGGCCACAGACAAATAAAGACACTCAAAAGGGGTCACGGGCCCAAAAAGGTTGAGAAACACTACTTTAGAGCAGCGGTGCTCACATGTGGACACCAGAGGATTTTGCTGCGGCCACCGGCAGCTTCATAGTAAATATTGATATTTAAAAAAAATTAGCAAATGCAACTGCTATTTGTCACATCCCAAAACAAAAACGTGTCTTGTCAAAGCCCCCTATAGTGAAAGCCATGCTATAGAGTTGAAAACAGGTACTTTTTTCAGATGAGCAGTCCAGATTCATAATATTCAAAGTAATATCATATCATTGCAAAACCATTTATTTCTGTTATATTGTAATTATATATCTATTCAATTAAATCTTTTCCAAAATAAGAAGAAATCACATTTTTTAAGGTTTTTAATTAAAAATCTTGATCCAAAAACTTTAATCCAATTTTTTTTTTCAAAATATTTCAATACAGAATATGAGGTTGGATAGTTCATTAAAAAAACCAACGTCATTATTGGGATTTTTTTATAAATCTCAAAATTTATTTGTGCACACTGGCTCGTTACTCAATCTTTACATAGGATTTCTCAAGTCATATCAGTAATCAAAAATCAGTAAATCAAACTGGGGTAGCATAATTCACTTCATTATTTTTTTTTATATTGTTATTGATTAAATCATCATTTACTTGGTAAATTGCCATTATTAAATGAGAAGAGACGCAGCATTTATTAACATAAATTGTAATAGTAAATATATAATTTAAACTGTGCGTTTTTCGATACATTAAGATTCAAATAAATATACTCTACCACACATCGCATTTCTTGCCATTCGCTATATTTCTTGCAATCATTACTTAATTTGCATATATGGCCCTTCCAACGTATCCTAAATTGTAAATTAATAACACCAACGTATCACAGAATATCCATACAAGAAATCTTTCCAAACATACATATTGTATTCAATGAAAAATTAGCTCATAAAATGGAATTTAGTGTTGATCTACGTATAACCGCCATACAATTTGTTAGTAGAGGCTGGGAATTAACGGCCCGCTCATGATTTGCTGTTTTTTCTACAGCACTGCTTGGAACTTAAGACTGCTATGGTCTAATATATTATAATTTTACAAAACCCTTTTGCGACAACAAAGCAAAAAATAATTTCTCAGTACTTGTGAGAAACTCATACCCAAATGATTTTACGGTATGCTGATGATGCTTCATATAATCGACTTAAGATTGTTTTTTTCCAGTTGGGTGTCTATTTAGTTGACAATATTTTTTACAACATTAAAAAAATCTTACCATATCTCTCTCAGTTTATTAATTTTTGCTCTTGGAGTGGCACCATCAAGCGAAATAAAGATAACTCTTTTCGGCTTGATTAATTGAAGCAAATGAGATAAATAGTGAAAAAATTGCAGGTAAAAAACTTTTGGTGTTAATTTACGATGAGAAATTGACCAAAGTATAGGGGTTGCATTCATATCCAGATACATGTTATCATATTCGGAGAGCTGAAAATAAGAAATAATTTACTTCAAGTGAGATAACTCAGAACTTTTATCAGTGGCGGTTCGTGACCTAAAATCTTGGGTGGGCTAGAGAAAAGTTTAGCATTGTATACTATTTACGAAATTGTGCATGTTTCCAGTTCACCTTATTTATACATTAATCTACAAACAAATTAACAAATACTATGACACTACTGCAAACCATAAATTATTGTATAATAAAATCAAAGCTAATGTAAGTAAGAAATAATAGAATAGTAAAAACTGGACCTCAAATTCGTCTCCTTGAAAGTCTACAAAAAGCCATACGGAGGAACTGTCATCAACTGTCATACGATACAACAAGATTGGTATTTGTGATTGTATGTGTGGGCTAGTTTGAAATAGCTCCCTGACATATGACTGCAGGCTGTATCGCGAGGCACAGTCGTGTACGTTTAGATGTTTCCGTATGGCCAATGTGAATAAAATACATACTATTCCAATCGTTCTTGATTGCGCCCCAGTGTAAACAAAGATCTCGGACTAGTTCTAAAATAGCCCGAGCCTTTATTTACATATTATTACTAATACGTATGTATTGCCAGACTGACGTCATGTTGCCTGTTCTGTATCAAGTATGTATAGGGATATTGCTTTTTTTATGCCGGCTCGGTTTAAAATTGTAATACAAAACACAATCGAGAGTATTATTGTAGGTAGACATAGGATTGTCTTATATTGACAGAGGAAAATTAAAACAAAGACATTGTATTAATTTGGGAAAGGTTAGTTACGTTTAGAAATGTATTTATTTTGTTCAGTGGCCGAATTGCTGTTCATTTTTATTCAGCCATCTTAAGTTTTTTTTCTACACATTTTGGGTGAAAAATACAGGTCAGGCTAAGCCCACCTAGCACAGTACGTAGAACCGCCACTGACTGTTATGTATTACATGTAATGATCATTAATGATTTATCTTCTTATCTGAGAATTTTCAGACATTGCAAACATCCATATCTACGCCATTAAACAGAACTTGAAAAATAAATTGGAAAGGTGCAGTTCATACTGGGATTCGCACCCAATTGATCCGGCAAGAAAGCCAACAACGTTGACTACTGTACAACGGACCTGGCAAACAACGTTTAAACCTACATTAACTCAGCTATATATTAGGTAATCCCGGAATTAATGTCGTTTTTTCAATACGCAACTTTGACTGTTTGGGTCTGTTGACCAGTAAAGACGTGTGTTATTATTTTTCTCTTCTTTGTGATTCCTTACCTTTCTTTTAAACAAAAAAAAAAACAATTTTACCCCATCTAAAAAAATGGCAGACGTGTCCTTAGGAAACACATTTAAGAAGCTGTATGCTGTTTTTGTTTCATTAAAAAAAAAACTGCAAAAGAAGCAACGGAATCCATTTGTGAGATTCACGGTGATATACTGGACATAAGAAAGTGCCAATGATGGTTCAGAAAATTTCGATCGGCCAATCTCGATTTGAAAGATGAGTCTCGAAGTGGGCGGCACAGTCTAGTGGATGAAGCAGCCCTAATGGCGGAAATTGCAGCAGATCTGACGATGACCATTGATCAATTATCCAAGAAGGTTGGCACTTCACGATCGAATACTCATCGCTATCTAGAGAAACTGGGGAAAGTTAAAAACATAATGCATTTGGGTTCCTCACGCGCTAACTGATCACAACAAAGCGCAGCGCCTCAGCATATGCAAAATACTGCAAGAAAAGCAACCTTGGCTGGGATGTTTTATTGCATCCACCCTATTCTCCGGACTTGGCACCAAGTGACTATCACTTTTTTCGTTCTTTAGAAACGCAACTAAGGAACAAAAAATTCGACAATATTGAAGAACTAAAATCAGGTCTCTCGGAGTTCTTCGAATCTAAACCAAAGACCTTTTATGAGAAAGGAATTTTAGATCTTGAAAATAGATGGCAAAGCGTCGTAGACAACACTGGTAATTACTTTGTTTAAAAAAAAAAAAAAAATTAAATAATTAAATTTGAGTTTTACTGTAAAAAAACGACATTAATTCCGGGATTACCTAATATTATACTGGCTTAAAAGAGATACACAATATTTCCTGTCATCCGCTCTAACATCCTAATTTATGCTACAAATTATGATAGATAAATTATATGTAAATTATGATAATTATTGTAATATTAATGAAGCATCAGTTCTCTTTCATTTTTCGGATCTTACTATGTATTTATTCCTTCCTAAAACTGATGACATGATGAGATGGGTGTGCTAAGTATTTATCATCAAATTTGTCTCTCCATGTAGAATTTGGGATAAAATAAATATTTATAGTTTTCAGCCGTTATCAGTACATAACAGATTATTTTATCGCCTGCTGTGGTCTAGTTAGTTGGAGCATGCTCTACCGACCACATGGGTCTGGGTTCAATTCCCGGTAAGGTTAATGTAAAATTTAGATTTTTTAAATTTGAGACCTAAGACGTGGGCGTTTGTGATGTTAATTTACCTCGAGTTTTTCTCAAAAACCATTTTTAAGTTGAAAGTATGACCTTTCAA
This sequence comes from Himalopsyche anomala, assembly GCA_031772345.1. Lineage (NCBI taxonomy): Eukaryota > Metazoa > Arthropoda > Insecta > Trichoptera > Rhyacophilidae > Himalopsyche > Himalopsyche anomala. Next base: position 9,210,779 of record CM062822.1, on the reverse strand, counting down.
CTTAAAAATATTTGACGCATTGTCATTAGCTGTAATGCCAAATATTACACAAAAAAAAACCTTAAAAACATTCAAAGCTGTAAATCAATAGTCATCAACCTTTTTTCTAAGAGGAGCACCACCAGTGGCTTTCTTAAGACAAAGGGCACTGTATATTATTTGTTTTCTGAATAAGGGAGTCAAGAGATAACATAAAAACAATACTTATTTAACTGACACAAACCTCTGATAACACAATACAATGTCTAGTTAAATGAGAGTACTCAAAGATAACATTAATGTACAGTGGTGGGTTAAGCACTTTGGAGGCCCTGTTTTTCGAATAACATAAAAGTGTTGCAAAACTCTTAGTAGAATAATAATGAATATTGAACTGAAATTAAAATATAGGATTTATATAATTTATGCTATTTTTGAGGCCCCTAAGATTTGAAGGCCCCAAGCACGCGCCTCTTGCGCTTATGGGGTAATCCGCCACTGTTAATGTGATATTTGGCCAAACCAAATATCTGTATTTCCCGTTCTCAACATATGCTGTACAATTGTTAGGTTTGATTTTTTCAAAGCAATATTTTGAATTTTTCAAATATGGATATTGGCAGTCATCTTAGATATGCTTTGTAGGCAGTGGCGGATTACGTTATAAGCAAATGTGACGCGCGTTCGGGGCCTCCGAATTTTAGGAGCCTCAAAAATAGCTTATATTTAAGATTTTTAATATTTTTCATGGAATTTTCTGATGTTCTTATGCTGTCTGGAAAGCATCTGGGTTCTCTCATGTACTTAATCCGCCACATGTTTGTGGACACTTGAGTTGTCAACGGCTTTTATAAATAATATTTACCTGGTCAAGTTTCACCGGTTCACTCAAACATGGATATCTTTCACTTATGTACCGGAAAAATTTAGGAATTCCCATATTGACTAACAGCAATTCCAATTCAATATTTTGGGTAACTTCTAAAATGAAAATAATAATTATTGGATTACCTTTAAATTATTAAATAAAATCAACACTTAGCCAACCTGCGTGTTTCGAAGCTGCCTCCGTGACATTTTATTTTTAAATGTATGTTCGATATAAATCAGAAAATGGTCAGAAAATGGAAAAAAAAATTCCATATCTATTTTTTTCCCTCTGTAGATTTTATGTAACTAAAAATTAATATTCTTCCGCTAATTTTCAATTTAGCTTTATTCACATTTCGTTAAGAAATTCTTGTCAGGTGCAGAAAAAAAATATTCACTTCTACAGAGGAAGAAAAATAGACATACTATGTACCAGGGGTGGCCAAAGCGTAGACCTCGATTGACTGGTCGAAAGTGAGCAACTATTAAGTCGCCAACCTGTCGATATGTACACATCGCTGATGCCTGTCCCACACAGCATTAAATTACTACTTTTCTTATGATCACCTAACACAGTGGTTTCCAACTTATATGTTACTGCGCCTCCCCATCATTTATTACATATAGTAATAAATACACTTTTAAAGGGTCAATATAATTCGAATTGATCGCGCCTCCCAGGTTGGAAATCGCTGACCTAACACATACAATGTTGGTAGACCCAGAAGCATAGCAAGGGGGTAAGCAAGGGCGGGCCGGCACATTTTTGGGAGCGGCATTTTCAAAAATAAATGTTATATTTTTTGAGAATTTATAAATTAAATAAATTCAAACAAAAGTAGAGGAAATATTGGTGGCGGCAAATTCAAGGTCCGCCCCGGGCGGCAGGAACACTTTCTACGACACTGGGTTGACCGCCGTCAATAATTTTTTTTAAAGTCGATCGTAGTGATCAAAAGTTTGGCCACTCCTGCTATATACAATAATGCTGTGTATTTCGGAAAAAAATACAGAAATAATCACGGCGAACTCGATCCAGATAATATTTTATGAGGGTAAAAGTAAAGTATAGCTAGTCATGGATTATTACGGCGAAAAACTTCACAGACTAAGCTAAAAACATCGCCACGATTTCAAATTATTTTTTGAGAGCTCGCGGCGCCGCGCGGCCATTATGGATAATAGAGCCGAAGTACTGAAAAATATTTCGTATTTCGCATAATTTATCAGTGTTCTTAGTAATAATGTGTGGTTTTAACGCGATTATTAAGCTCTCAAAAAATAATTTTAAATCGTGGCGATGTTTTTAGCTTAGTTTGTGAAGTTTTTCGCCGTAATAATCCATGACTAGCTATACTTTACTTTTACCAACGTGATTATCAAGCACTCAAAACAAATATTTTTAAATCATGGCATTGTTTTAAGCTTAGTTTGTCAAGTTTTTCGCCGAAATTATCCATGTCACGCTAAATGACTTATTTACCTTTTCAACCCAACATTAAAACGTGAAATTAGAAAAAAAAACACTTAGTTATTGGGTGCCACTTCATCTGGCTTAAAACAGCCAATAATATATGATATTAGTACTACAAACCTTAAGAATCACGATTTGACACGGAAATCACGTACTCCGAGTCCACCATAGACACAGTCAACAGCCATACAACTTAGTGATTTCTGGACGCACCGATGTAATAGGATATAACACGGGTTTTCGGGGGTCGCCAACTTTTTTTGATTTTGGATTTGAACAGCAAAACTAAAACTACAGTAAACTAAAATTACCTTATTGAAAAAATACCTTTTTCAATTGCATCGGGGCCGCGGTTCACATGGCTTTTGAAAAAAGGGGTCGCCACCCGAAAAAGGTTGGGAGCCTATGGGATATAAGATTGCATCGTATGTGGAGTGCAATTGATAAGTAACCAAGTAGAAATGGGATGAACACTTCAATCTCGAAAAAATAACCGAGTTTCTTCGGGTACCTATAGGATGCGAATAACGTTTATAGAAGGTTAAATATTGCTTTTCAAAATAAAAGCGAAAATATGATCGTTAAGCCGTATTTAAGAAAAGTTTCCTATCTTGCATAATCGTTCGATGGAGACGGGTCGGCAACGGTCGTGGATTTTTCAAACACTCTTCTTTGGCATTATCACAATATTAAATTTCACGACTAAAATCAAACGAATACTTAAAAAATATATTATGTATAAATATTTCAAGTAGGTACTAAAAGTTGTATCGTATTTCTTATCACTGTAATAAATATATATATATACGTCCTCATTTTGTCACAAAACTTTGATTCGGTCATTTTATTTTTATGATTCAATCTTAAAATAAAGTATTGTATAATTACACGAGTGATTGTTGAAAAACACGCTTTTTACTAATGAGAGCTAAACATAAAAATAATGTTTGATTTTAAAAGTAGTAAGTCATTTTTCGTCATATGAAAATACTAGATTTTTCTGTTACTTTTGAACATTTCTCTGTTCAAGGATTACTCCCCATCTAAAGTTGAATGTATTTTTCTTTTACGCATGGAAACAAACCGAGTAAATATTTTATATATTTTATATAAAATGTCGCGGTTATCGCCCAACTCATTACGTTTACGTTTATAATATAATGCTGCTATATAAAAAAAACAACACCTGCACGGTTTTTCTTAATAATGTAGTTTCATATGTTCGTAGCCGTTATGTTGTTAAGTCCAGACCAATGATAACGGTTTATTTTGAACCGCATATTTTTGAAGTTGTCATTCGTCCAATTGGAACAGCTTATCTTTTTATCTTCAAAATTCAAATTTCCTGGCTTAGAACTAAAACGATGTAGTATATCTTATAATAATATTGAGAAAACTCTATTTGAAAGTTTGTATCGTTTAAGATTTTTTTCAAATAATCAAAGACCAGTGGTGAAGTAGTAAATAAATAGGTACCAGGTCGGTCATTGATTTCTTCTCTTTTTTTTATATCCGAAGTTAAAAAAAACCACAAGTTTTAACAATTAAATAAAAAAAAAAACTATTTTTAATATATGTTTGTACTTGAAAATTAAGTTACAAGTCAAAAATGTGGCAGGGCGCCTTCCTCATTTTCAGGTGCCAGGTCGCCGACCTGGACCTGAACACTGGACACTGTTTCGTTTATTGGAAAATATGATTATATTTCGCATCCGGCCTTGATATTTTTTTCGATTTCTTGCATGCATTAAGAATATTCAAATTACGGAATGGCGACTTTTTTCAAACATTTTGATAAATGGTGTAATTGAATTATGATATTTCACATACATTTTGGACAAAATTAAAAGTAAAGTTTTGACTTTTTAAATAAATTTCTAATATAAAATATGATATTTTCCATATCATACTTTTTTACTATGGAACGAATTCTTTTTTAACCTTTTGATCAGAAAGTTTTCTTTTATTCAATTTGGTGTGGACGTAATTTTTGATTATTTACAGTTCAGTGAAATCCTGTTTTCGCGTGCCCGGAATTTTCTGCTATTTGCGTACAAATTTTGTTTTGCATTCCCGGTGTATTTTAGTTCTTTTAGAGAACTGGGTGTATCCTTGAAACTCCATTTAGAGAAATTAATTACGTTGAGATCTTCTGGATTATTCAATAAATAGGTTTGAATTTGATTTTTCAAGTAAATTTTCTGGTTATTTAAAAATGCAAAAAATAACCCCCCCCCCTCGTTGAGGGAAACTGGCTTACAGCTAGTATTCTTAATATACAATAGTGGTGTATTGAAGGCATATTTTAACAAAAAATAAAAATATTGAGCCGCAGGTAATGTTATCTTTTTTAATTTACTTCAATATAATTTCTTGAAAAATACTATATTTTTGACATTTTTTCATTTACTTAATGTAATTTATATTGAAGTCCCTTGTTTTTTTAAATATGTTGAAAAAAAGAGTATTGATTTTGATAATAATTCGATTCCCAGATGTTTTTTCTCAAATTTTGGTACTCGATATTTTAATGAATGAAAATATTGTTCCTTTTTAAATATACTGTTGCCAAACTGTGCCTTTCGTTAAAATCAGTGTGTACGTTTATCTACCTTAAATTATTCATATTGATACATTTTAGTGTGCATTGTATGGATGAAATAAGGCATACATAAAAATGCGATGAAATTCCGTTATCCAGCTCCATTTCCCAGAAAATGTGTAGTGGGAAGAAAGAGAGTAAATTATATTTTCATCAGTTGATAGTATAAAATTCAATACTGATCTTAGTGCTTACGAAAGTAAGCACATGAAATAATACTTTTGGCATTATAAAAACGATAGATAAAAAAACTTTTCTCAAAAGTAAAAATACGTGACGGATTCATTGAGACAACTTTGAATATTATTTCGACAGCTTTAGCAAACAAACAAACAACATCACATATATAAATTTGTATTCGATAAGCACATATTTTTGTATATAAATTTTTAATTTTAATCTTTTAAAACAAATTAAATGTTCACATGATTTATCTGATACCATAAGATTTTTTTAATGAAATTTATATTTCCACACAAATGGTTCGACATCGCTGAGTTTGAAGCGGGAAGTCCTCTTTCGCCAACGTGCAGTGACCAATGTGCTGCTAGTAAAAAAACTCCTCGAAATTTGAGAGACAACGAAAACATTTTAATAGCGTGCTTTACACTTACGCGCCGTCAAGTAACACATGGTGTTTAGCAGGGTAAAAATCCTTCAAGCAATCGCGTTAAAATAAATTTTATCACTGAAATCGCCGAATTGCTCGTCAAAGCTTTTATGTGGAGTGGCGTCCAGCCACTAAACATACAGTTTAAAAATTCATAGAATCAATCATGAAAATTATATAAATTATCGTAATGTAAAAGTTTTGCGTCAAATCAAAAATAAGTGTCAAAGTTACAATTCAGTCTTTATGTACAGCCAGTGACGTTCCTAGGCTATGTGCCGCCCCTATTCAGAGTTTAAAATAGTGCCATTACTATTTCTTACAAATGAATCGAATAAAGCCATACAAGTATAAGATTCATTTCCCACTATTCTAGGAACATATATTTACGCCAAAACTGCCGCCATCGGTAAATGTCATTTTTTTTTTTTTTAACCATGTCCGCTCCCAATGTGGAGCATATGGATTCCTAATGGAGTTTATCTCAACAAATGTGCTTGTTACTCAGTTGCTCAACCTCTTTTTGCTAAAGAGAGTAGGGATTTCTAGGGATAGAGCTAGGACAGGACTAGTGGTAAGCTAATCGCTCTCGATACGCCCCGTCCATAGGATAGGATGGGTGGGAGAGGGAAATTCAAGACATCACATACATCCATGCCTTCGAACAGAAATTCATAAATCGATTGAAAAATCAATGTATAAAACTGTCCGTACCGGGATTTGAACCCGTGCCCTCCGTAACCGAAGCCAACAACGCTGACCACTCGGCCACACAGATATTATTACCAGTGAAAATATATTTTTAGGCATTTTTTATCAAATACATTGAGGCATTATATCGACTGTGGAAAGGAAAAAGGACGTAACCCTCAATTTTCCAAAACAGCTTTTTTTCGATAATCACAATGTATACAACTTGACACACATTCTATCAAATGGATAGAAGCTGAAAATGCCGAATAAGTATCTAAATTTAGCTTTTAAGTTTGAAAAAAATGACCTTGTAAAAAATTAAAACCAAGAAAAAACACTGAAATAAAGGTTTTTCCGAGACAATTTCTTTAATTAATATTAGGTTATGTCAATTAAACACCAGTTTAGAAGTATCTGTGCACTTCAAGGTTGTGTATAATTCATAATTTGCTTATGTCACAAAATCATCAAAACACGTTTTTAGCGCCTCCTGTAAAATTTGTTATATGTGGGTTACGTCCTTTTTCCTTTCCACAGTCGATATGTATTCGAAACCAAATTCATGTGTCAAAAAATTGTCATTTAAAAAAACCTGTGATAATTTGCTGCTCCTAGGACTTGCCACCCCTAGGCAACTGCCTACTCGCCTATGTATAGGGGGCTATGCCACGGGACGTCCCAGTGTACAGCACATGTGTGTTAATTGCTAAGGTGATCTGTATACTAACACTGAGGCAGACAAAATACGGCTGTCTAGTTCAGTGATTCCCAACCTTTTTCATGCTACAGACCCCTAAATCTGAAAACAATCTGCGTACCCCCGAAAAAAAAATTCATACTTTATCACAAAGAAAGTTGAAAGAATGAAATTTTTCGCAGACCCCCGTGAAAAACCTGCGGACCCCAGGTTGGGAAGCACTGGTCTAGTTGATAAGAACTGCTGGTTAATGCTATTATGCAGCGCTTTTATTGCTTTTTCAGCCATTGGATTTTCCGCGAAGAATACTTCCTCTTAGAGGGAAAATTAGTAGTATGCACGCTAAATTTCAAAACAATTGCTGGTTTCTTTCAGAAGGATGCATCACACCTAAGACCATATCTCTTAAATAAAATTTTCAGAAACAATACCAAAATCAAAAATTAAGTAACAATATGTATATTGAAAATCTTTAACTTGTAGAAAAGAATTATTTGACTTTAATTCTGTTTGGATTGCAATAGATGTCTAGTAGATGCAGTAGGGGTTACCATGTGGAACATTAAATCATTATTCGTGAAGTGTGATTGATACTCTTGTCAATTTTTTAGCTTATATATTTTTTCATGTTGCAATTCAAAAGTTACGTTAATTTATAACATTTTATCAATAATTAAAAATAATGAGATGTAACCCATTATCATTATTGTTCAATTATTTTAGAGGCTTTAAAATCACAGACAGGCTTATAACCGGACTTGATAATTAATGCTATTAAAATGATAATTTATTAATTATTTGAACTTCACCTTAAGTGCCTAGTTATAATCTGAAATTATTACACAAATTTCATTCTTCAGATACCCTAAAGCAGTGATGCACAAACGCGGCCCGCGGGCCGCATGCAGCCCTTTTTGAATTTTGTGGCGGCCCTTAAATCTCTTTCTCAAACATACTTTTTTCACGTAAAACATTTATTAAACAAATTTAAGCAAGCTTTTTCTTCAATGAAGGAGAATAAATCGGTTCATAGAAACAGGCTTACAAATATTATGTCAAATTAAAAAAAATAGTTAAAAATTAACAAAGACCATGAACGCATTAACTTATGAATTGCATATAAATGAAACATAAATATTTCACAATGAAATGATTTTTAATAAGCAAGTACTCATGATCTTTTTTTTGCATGGCTTATTTATTTTCTAAATAACACGGTCAAAATAATAAAATGGAACTTATCTAAATTCTTTATCTAAATTCACTTAATCTTTTTTACACGTTTTTTAAGCTGTTTTACATGGAACATACATATTTTCTGTATACAAAAAAGGATTGAGCGTACTTTAAATCATTTTTTTCTTTGCGGCCCGAACCCACGATAAATTTGTTTCATGCGGCCAGCTAGAAGGTAGAGGTTGTGCATCACTGCCCTAAAGCGATAGTGAAATGCCTAATGTTTATTTCAATTGCAGCTGCAGGCAGTGAGAAAGCTGTCGTTCTTCTTCTTCTTTGGCCATGTTCGCTACCTATGTGGAGCATATGGCCGCCACGCAGCACCTCCATGTTTCCCTGTCTCCCGCCAATTGCTTTGCTTCCTTCCATGACATGCCAGCATCCCTCAGTTCCGCCGAGTACATCCTATGGATAATACCTGACGGACGTCCAGGACGCCGGAATCCCACCGGTCGAAATAAAAGGCAGGCAGGATTGAGGCTTTCCGGAGGCATCCGCAGCACGTGACCCAGCCAGTTCCAACGTCTCTCCATAACCACTGACGTGACGGGACACTGTCTTGTACGCTCCCTTATCTCTGAATTCCTTACAAAATCAAACTACCTCACCCCCATTATCCGACGCAAGCATCTGTTCTCGAAGCTCAGTATACGGTTTTTCTGAGTCTTCGTCAGGTGCCATGATTCCCAACCGTAAAGCAGTACCGGCAGAATGCAAGCGTTGAATAAGTGGCATTTGGTTAACCAAGCTGTCATTAGTGATCAGATAAGTCTGGATTCAAGTGCCAGTGTCAGATTTAGATTTCTCCCCAATTTGGATCTTAAGTCTCTAAAAAAATTGTTTTGCAAAATATATTTTATTTATTAAAAAATATATGTTACTGATTTCACTCAGCACACACCCTCAGCAGCGGTTTTAACTATGATACCTTTGAAGATGAATGTATGGAAGGATAAGTGGTAAGAAAATTGTTTGGTTTAACATTTTTTAAAAAAAATGTTTTATTATTATAAAAAAGTATACAAGAGTTTTACAAATTAAGTTGAAAATGAACCAGAAGTTCTTAGTGCTATCTTATTCTAAGTCATAAATCAGTGAGTGAGGCGTCCAGAAAGCACTGTCTTAGCGCAAAGTCACTGGGACACACATATCCGGGATGCAAGTGGCAACCTCACTGTAGTGGAATTGTGGATTCCGGTGGGCCGCTGATTAGATGGCAAATTTGGCTGGTCTCTTCTCTTGGTGGCAGCTTCGAAGAGTCCTGGTCTTTCGGAGGGTGTGAAGCCTCAGGAATGAGTTTTTGAGTCTTTAATATAGGCAGTTCCCGGGTGGGTGGTGTATTCTGAAAAATATTGAAATATTATATACACAGTCTGCGCAAGAATGTTTTGCGTACCTTGCGAAAATTCAGTTTTGTATTTTAAAATGTCCTTAAAAAACAAATAATTTATATCTTTATAAATATCATTACGAATATTTCTAAGAATGTATCCACATCTCAAATATACTTAAATGATTTTACCTTTGTTACAATTATTAACAGCTTATAATGAACTGATGATAGCCCAGGTGGTAGAATTAACAAATTGCAACTAATAATGCACTCAGTGCATTATTAGCTGGAATCTTTACTCGGAATCACATATAAATAAACAAAAAGAATTGAACTTTAAGAAGTAATTTAGATCAGTGTTTCTCAACCGGAGAACAGGCAAATATCTAGGTTTTGAAAATCGGGCAGCGACAGAACATTTTGAAAGTTCGGGTAATCAGAAATTCTGGGAAGACCTAAAAAAAGGTCTCACGTCTTTTCATTTTGGGAAATTCGCAAATTCCTGGGTTTTAGAAATTGTAAATTTTGGGAAGAGCTTACAAAAAACTTCTCAAGAGACAAACAAAAGACTTCTCGCGTCTTTTCGTATTATTAGAAATTAGTATAGTATTAAAAATTGGCCAATGACAAAATGTTTTCTGAAAAACTTTTAAGAGTATAGGGGCCACGGAAAAATATGAGACTCAAAAGGCGCCACAGGCCCGAAAAGGTTGAGAAACTATGATTTAGATCAGTGCTTTCTATTCTTAAATTTGCTATAGTAATGTAAATTTATAGTATTATTATTTGAAAATATAAATTTGCTACAGTATATACACGTAAACAATCTGAAAAAGTAGGTCTTGCATATTTTAAAAGAAGATGCTCAAATGGCATTGATTTATGCGGCAAAGTATCTGGAAGCTAGAAAATTAAATTTGGTAAAGATATCTCAATTGGTTTACAAATTTTAGTGAATTTAGTAAAATTACAATTGTTTGCGAATTTTTCGCAAAATTGCCCGGCCGCCAGGTGAAATTCTATAAAAAACGAGCGGGCGTTAAGCTGTTAAAAGAGGTTTTATTTTTTTAAAGAAAAAAATACTATTGAGGAGAGTATTGCGACTAGACGAATAAAAAGGTTAAACCGGAAAACATACTTTTCTGAAAGAAGAAGAAATAGTCAGAAATAAAATTAAAGAATGAGTCGTTAAGTTTGTTTCCTACTGGTAAAAAAAGGTCTGACTCTGACTTCATAGCCCCGGTTTGATGATAGATCAGAGCTCAAATGACCAAAAATGAATATTACCTCGATCCTTTCTGAATTCGTGTTCATTTCATTGTTCGGAGAGGCCAATTGAGGTTTATTAGAATCTGTTGTCCGGTTGTGAATGTCAACTGGACGTGACACAGGCTTCGAAAAGTCAGGCACGAAAGAAGTAGTGGGTTTCTTCAGACACTGAAAATATAGGAAAAAATATAACATATTGTCTTTAAATTTTTTTAGTGTGACCTATCCAATATATGAATCGTTGAGCACAACAACCACAGGTTTTGCGTCACTTCCCTTGCTATCCTTATAACATCGATTAATCGAGACCAACGTAAATTTTTAATTCTTTTGAGTTAAATGTCAATTCTTGATGGAAAGACATTGTATTCATAAAAAAATATATATTTTATATGGCAATCACTAATTAGCTTACTTGTGGTCACTTGTTGACATGTTTGATAGATATTTGAGGAGGAGACTTGACATGCGGATTATTCATTTTAAAATCTGACCGAATCCATGTATCGTCAATTTATCCTACATAGGCCAATCAGGTTTCTGAACAATATCCACAGTCATTTCCTCTCTGATTAAATTAATATTAAATAATTTCTCTTTTTCTCAGGAAATTTTGTTAGTTTGTGAAAACACTGTTCACAGTTAGGGTATCCAATCCCGGAGCCTTTTTCCAATCCCGGGATTTCGGGATTGATAAATTTTCAATCCCGGGATCCCGGGATTGAGATAAATCTACCGAGGAATTTGAAATCTCCGATTTGGTATACTTTTTCCCCGTATTCTCACGAAACCTCGTTTTTTTTTTTTTTTTTAGCTCACCGAGGAATTCGAAATCCTCAATTTGGTATACTTTTTCCCCGAATTCCCACAAAACCTCGTTTTTTTTTTTTTTTTAGCTCACCGAGGAATTTGAAATCCTCAATTTGGTATACTTTTTTCCCGAATTCCCACAAAACCTCGTTTTTTTTTTTTTTTTTTAGCTCAAATTTCTCAATCCCGAAATCCCGGGATCGCGACCATGTCAATCCCGGGATTTCGGGATCAGAAAATTGAACGGGATCCCGGATCCCGGGATTGGATGCCCTAATCACAGTATATAATAAATATACATATATCATAATGCAATGGATGTTTTTTATCTCCATTAAAAACCTCACTTGTCTGTGAGCAAGTAGGGTAGAAGAGCAAATGCCAGCATAATCATGGTCTTGTATTTTGCTCAGATGAAACTTTAGAGGAAAATATATTCTCAAACACATGCAAGAAATATACATACTGTAATATAAAATATTATAATTATTGGCCAAATGCTGCGCACATCATTCAGGGTTGAAGGATTAGTGATATTGCGCTATTTGCGTTACATACCTTGTTGGCGTTGTGATAGACATCACGACCGTGTGAGATGTTTAATAAATCGACACCGAGTGACCTGAAAGTAATATCATTTAGAACTTACTCAAGAGAGTATATATAAACGAATTGACAAAATTTATCAGTTTTTTGGGCATTTCTTCTTATATCATAATAATATACCTTCAAACGGGAGTACAAGTTATTCCCAAAATAGCAGGCTAAGTCAAAAAAAAAACAGCCAACACCCAACTCTTACTAAATTAAATTAAAATACAAAAATTTATTGATTTTAGTACGGAACACAAAGAGACTCTTTTTATAAATTATATATTTAACGGAGACAGACTATTTTTAATTCCTAATATGCTTTTGGTAACAGATTCATAAGTCAATTGATAAACCAACATTAAATGTTTTGTAAGTGATTGAGAGTCCAACAGTGAAAGACGAAGTAGTATTAACAGTAGAGTTTCACTCAGGACAACAACCAGTTCTGACCCCTCAAGCTGGTTTGCAATAAAAAAAAAACTTTTCCGAAGGGCAAATATCGGTCATTATGTTTGGGGTGAATGAAATTTTTTTACACTGAACACAAATTTAGTTGTCCTACAACATGAAAAAAAATACAAAGGCGTCTTAATCAGTCAAAGGACAGAAAACGACTAATTTTAAAACACCCGTTTGAAAAATGAGTCACTACTTTTTACTACACTTAATACTTTTGTATGTAGTAATAAAAAAAAAAAGCAGTAAACCCTAATTAATTAAAAAATAGCTCACTACTCAAAGGGTCAAAACCTGGTCAGAATGTTAAAATGATTTGAAATAAATACCTGAAAAATCTAGGAAGGTCAATGCCATTTGCGCCATGTCCCCCCACAAATGGTGTATCAAACAGTATCATATACGAGGGTTCATTGTTTAATTTTTCACATAAATGGACTGTATTCGCCAAGTCTCCTTTGTATGCTATCTCAGTCACTGTTCCTTTCATTCCAAAGGGAACCTGGATTTCATATAGTCAAATGTAGAAGGGTCAACGATACATGATGGACTAACAAAACAATATTTATAATTATACTTACAGCTGAATGTGGATTAACATTTACTACTCTATCATATAACATATATTTGGCTGAAAAATCATGAGGTACGTTGCCAAAGTGGAGTTCAGGCTGAAAACAATAAAAAGCGCGATGATTATAATAAATAACTGATATTATTTTTAGAGACATAAAATAATCAATGGTAATTGATCAACAGAAACAAAACTATTTTTTTCTATATAGATAATACTCTACTCATGTGTGACATTTGATTCTTTTGCCCAAATCTTCCAATATCCGTTGTCTCCCCAAGTGACAATTATCAGATGTGCAAAAGCCATAACATGAATTTTCTCCTATATACAAAGTAAATGAACTATATTTTAAAGACTTAATTATTTTAAGCCACTTGGAAGAATGGAAGGCTGCTCTGAATAGGTCGGATACACCGCATGAACACCAAGAAACCGACCAACAGAGTTATGTTCAATGATCCAAGAAGAGGCAGGCAGATGTGAATAACTGTCATATTTTAGGGAAGACAAGTTGGAGAAGTGGAGAGTTGCCGGATGGAATGCCATAATGTTTTAGGCACGTGCCAAATAAACACCTGTATTTAAAAATAAAATATTTTACACTCACGTATTTTAAAAAATCAGTTTCAACTGTTCGTTCTATCAAGAAAACAAATCCAATGTAATAATAATTGACTCAAATCAGGAATCTAGGAAAAACAACATTCAAATGAGTCCGTGCAAAATTCAGATTCAAGCAAAATTCAATGTTAGTTCAAAAAATTGCGAACGATTACATTTCGTAACCCAGTGCTTCCCAACCTTTTTCGTTCCACGGCCCCCTAAATCTAAGAAAAATAATCCGCGACCCTCCTCAATTGTCTCAGTAACTCGTTTTTTTTTTTTAGCTCACCGGCGAATTCGAAATCCTCGATTTGCTATACTTTTTCCCCGAATTGTCTCCGTAACTCGTTTTTTTTTTTTTAGCTCACTGACAAATTCAAAATTTCTCAATTCCGCATTCCCGCGGCGGCCCCTAAAGAAATTCCACGGCCCCCTATATGGGAATGGTTTTTGTGACGCTTCTTTTTGTAATTTTATGCAATGGAAAATATCCGATATTTCCTGATATTTTGATTAAAATTGATCGTTGTTCTGCAAATCGATCAATTCTAGTTGTAATGACGAATCGGCCTTGTTAATGGATGCTGAGAAGGGGTTGGAAAATGTTTTAAGCAACAAACAAAGCGTGTTTTGTAAACAAAAATCTAAAAACAGACTTGCACCACAGACGGTACTCATTGTAAAATAAAGATGAATTACGGGCGCAAATGTGTACCCGTGAAAATATCATCATATTCAATAATTAAGAATAGTATTCTATCGGTGACGATTCAAATTGTAAACCTTTGCTGCTGCATAATTGTTTGACATATCAAACACAGATTTTTATCATATTCAATAAAAAATTTGGTGATGAAGTACTTGTTATTTTGGGCCGCTACAAATGCCATTTCAGGCCGCATGCGGGCCGCGGTTTGTGCACTAATTTGTTGAATTTCAAAAACCCAAGAATTTTGAATACAAAATCTCAAGAATTTGCGGATTTCCCAAAATGAACGCCGTGCCTTTTTTTTAGCTCTTCTCAGACAATTTGCCCGTGGCCCCCCTAAGCTGTACTGTGGCTACCCTAAAAAAAAACCTCTGGCCCCCCTTTGAGAAACCCTGCACTTCACTATTATTCAATTGATTCAACTGAAAATTACTTAATATTAAACATATGAAGAATTCTAACCTTAAACAGCATGGAAGGTTTTACTTCAAATTTCAACATTTTGGTCTCACTCAGTAGCTGACTTTGCTGTTGATCGACTGAGTTAAGAATCCATTCCATTTCATCTGGTTCTAAGCCATTCGAATCGCAGCTTTTTTTCGAATAACCATTATAAGGATGGGCATTAATCCATGCGAAAACATTTTTAATTTTACCTTCACTGAAAAAAAAAATATTTTCAGTATAAGGGTTGGTATTTTAATATTCTAAATCCATATCCGCTCCCAATGTGGATCATATGGCTTCCTTACGGAGTATCTCAACAGAAAGAGAACTGTTACTCGGCTGCTTTCTTATTTGAAGAAAGTAGGGATAGAAGGATAGAGTTACGACAAGACTAGTGATTAACTAATCGCTTTCACTACGCAGTCATTATAGGATTGGTTGGGTAGGAAAGTTTTTAGACATCACAGACACTCATGTGCCTTCAAATCAATAAATCACTTGAACCTGTGAGATCCGTCGCGAAAGCCAAAGACGTTTATGACCGACTTTGAAGTGGTTGTTAAAAAAAAAACAGTAATAATTTACTAGTTAATAGTTATAATAATGTATGTGATCAACGTTCCCTCTAAGCCGAAGGGTTAGATGCGCGGAAATTTCAAAGGCTGCGTGGAGGCTGCCCGAACCGATCAAATATTAATTGAAAAACTGTCTTGTAGTGCGCGCCAACCCGGAATGAGTGCTCGGGGGCTTCTCAACTGCTGCGCGGCCGAATGTTGTATGTGATACAATTAAAATATAATAAAATATAATAAAATATAATATATATATAACATATACAGTGGAACCCCCAATTACACTACCCCGAATTACGCACCGGCTTGAAATATTCGCCGCAAATCCCCCAATTGCACGGTCGCATTCCATTGTTGTTACTAAGAGACGGTCGTCTGTGCCGCGCATACAGTCAAATATTGGCTAGCGTCTGTGTATTCAACACGTGCCAGGCTATACAGGCATAGCTGGGCGTCTGTCTGAATGCGGGATATTTACTACTACAAAAACTAAATATTTTGTCCATATTTTTACAAAACTAAGGGAAATCTTAGTTTTGCGTTTTCCGCGGAAAAAAACCAAATCCCTAATTTTGTATGAGATTCACACCCTTTACTGTATATATATGTGGGTATTACTTGCAAACCCGACTCATTCTAAAGTTGTTGAAACATGAACCGTGAATGTAATTAAGTGGATAAAAATAAATTTTGAAATTATTTTTAGAAATCAGTCTCAAACATGACTTCCAAAATATCATTCCAAAGTAATGTAAGACTAAAAATACTTAAAAAATGTACATTGTTTTTCAAAATGAAATTCAAGTTTCATTTTTTAACCATTTTAATAATAAGAATAAGCCGTGTTTGCAAGTAATACCCTCATATATAATATTACCCTACCATACATTATTTGTTAAACTCCATATTGCAATATTAAATACACTTATATAATATTAACATTTTATAGGGGGGTCACAAAAAATCTGTTGTTTATAGATTTGCTGTTATCGGCGGACAATGGACTATTCCGTTTTTAACCGCCTGTCCATTATGGGCAGGACACGGATTATTCCGTGCTACTAAGTGAACATTAAAGCTATGCCATCCACTTAGAGAAGCTTATTCTCAGCAAATATTGAAAACAATATTTATTTCTCTTTCTCTCAGTGATTTTAAATGAGCACGATTTACTAAAATGCTCCATCCAATTTGTAGAAAAAAAATGCTTTGATGCATTGCATTTTTAAAAAAATATTAGCTCTCCAAATACTTTCATAGAGAAAACAAAATATGTATTATACATAGTAGGTTTAATTTTGTACAAAATATTCACATTATCTGTAAAAAATTACATAATATAAGCGATATATTTTGTGATGTTTCTGCTAAGCATTGTGTTGCAAAAACAATATAGCATGGTAAAAAGAATTGAATAGTCGACTTACCCCTCCTTACCAGGAAAAAACTGATTCTCTTTGTAGAGGTTGCGGAAATTGTCAGCATCGAGTATTTTAAAAATTTCTGGAAATTCACGGGAGTATTCGATGAGAAGCTGGATGCATTTTTGTGAATAAAGCCAATAGTTATCAACTCGGCGAGTGTAACCTGTCACCTCCTCATTCTGGTCAGAAAAATATATTACATCAGGCAAGGGAAACACAGATGATAGGTAAAACTAAATGACTGAATGAATGGTTTGACTTTGGGAAGAATTCAAATTTCAGACTGAGGTGCCTCCCTGTTAAGCACAGTAACCTACAAAATAGCGAGGACTCACGGTGCAGATATCTCGGAAAAGCCATTAATCTACCGGCCTCTACTTTCAAGTCAGTGACATTTAATCCTCAAAACACTGCGTGCTAGTTATGTAGATTAAATAGGGGACTCGATATATTATAACAAGAGAAATGTATACCACAATAAATTCAAAAAAAAAAATATTTTTTTTACTATGAAATGTCACAATAAATATTAATAATACCTTATACAAATTCTTCAAATCGAGTCCTATGTTGATCTTTATATTTGAATCTTTGGAGAGTACAGGTAAATATCCTGTAATCCGAGAAAGCGTCAAACTCTGAATTCCTGAAATAAAATCAAAAGTATCATAACTAAGTTTATGTTAACCATTTGACAATGAACGAGTGGCATTGCTGTCTTTGAGTAGTGTGTTTTTAATTGAGCCAATTCACCGAAGAGTTTATGGAGTTACATTGTTTTTCACAGCAAGAAGTTACGGAGGAGAGTTTGTTAGTGGGGAAGGAGGAAGTAGCAGATCAACAATCATCTGGCACAATAAGAAAAATGCTGAAAGCGTGGGAAACTGTTTCATCGTACATTGAGACGTACATCACCCTAATAAGAAGGTGGCTATGCATTCTACAAATTTATTCAATGATGATGCTGTGTCACATTTTCACCAAATTTTGAAGCGTCGGTAAAAACAAATGTCTCTGGACAGCTTTTTAGTAAAAAAATAATTAATTATTGGTTATAAATTCATAAATAATAAACTAGTCGACGTTTTTACTGTTTTTTTGCAAATCGAAATCGCATTCCAACTTTTACACTCCTTAACAATTTTAATATTAAATTGTACTTTTTTTTTTCTCCATTGTAAAAGTTTTAAATTTGTAATTTGTCAACCTTTTGCAATGTTAATTAAATAAATAAATAAATAAAATAAATAAGTATGTAATTTTATTTGAATAAACGTTAAAAATAAAAAAAATAAAAATTTTCAGCATGGAACGCATTATTGTATTTTAAATCGTTTTATATATGAAAAATTGTTTCACTTTACGAGTGTTTCACATAACGAAGTAAGATTCTAGAACGAATTAGTCTCGTTATGAGAGGTTCCACTGTATTTACAGCTGTATTATGCTTATGCAATGTCTTCGATGTCCTCCTTTGCTCAGTGCTAGGTTTACACAAGGTGGTATCTCGTTTTCTGGAGTTTTCTGAAACCAAATTTATTTACAAATACTTTTGATGAAAACAGCATAAAAAATATATTTTACTTACCGGCACTGCGTGCTGCAACATTAGTTGGCATATAGATTGGTGCATTAGAATCTCTTTTTAAATGTGTAATGACAGGCTCCGGTTCTACCTTTACCACAATTCCAATTCTTCCATTCTTCGACAGTGTTGTCATGTCAAAAATCTAATAAATAAATATTTTCCTTTTAGTATTAAACAGATTGAACACTACTACACCATTATATTTGGATCAACAGTCACAGAAATAAATGTAAATCATGTTTTTCTACTATACGGGAGGGGCTAAATATATATACATAAATAAATATATATATTGCATGCTAAATAACATATGGACATTACTGCTAATGTAAGAAATTAAATGACAATTAAACTTTCTATTGAAATAAAACCATTCTTAAAACGTAAACTTCAACATAACTTGGACTATTCAGCCCAGTGATGCACACAGTCAATTTTCAAAGCACTTCTAGGTGGCCATTCTGACCTTTTTAAGAATTAATAAAAAAAAACTTGAACCATTTTACAAAATATTTAAAAATGTTAAAAATTATTTTTATATATTAACCCGATCACTGCTAACGTCACAGATGCTGTGACGCGAAGTTTCAACTAACAATAATGCAAGAAATATTTTACATACAGGACTGATTGTTTTATAAAATATTGCCTGATTTGTCCTGTTAGTGTTACCTCTTTACTGTTGTCAAAACAATTAGTTGTACATATTATAAACATCGATTTTCAAACCCTTTCGATCTGTCGTGTTCCGCGTTTTATTATGAAACAATTTGAAAGATGGCGGGCGGGATCTATTTGTTACAGTACAATGAATGAAAACATTTCGAAAAATCTGCCGCGTTCAAAAGGTTAAGTATTTTTTTTATTGTATGTAATACATATTGCGATTTAATTTTACTTTACTAATACTGTTGAACTTGTTAATATAATATGGCGAGAAAATTAATAAGAAATTGTTGGAAAAATTACTTTTCTGTTGAGTGGCACTTTACAAAATTGAACATAGGAAAAGTGGCACTCTGCTTTAAAATGGTGCGCGCCACTGATTTAGCCCATTTACACTGGATAGACAATACTCTGACCCAATGGCAAACATAATAATATAATATCAAGATAAAATTAAAACTCGCCTGACACATGCATCCGTAATGAGGTCCCTCTGTAATAAACACTTTATCGCCGTTCGTCATAACGTCTTCGAGGGACTGATATCGCTCAATGTGAAAGGCGGGAGCCGATTCAAGTTTTTGTATTACCGTCTGTAAAGGGTAGGGGGTCCAGTCAGTGCACCAAATTGCTTTCATAACTAAGTTTCCTCCATTTTCGATGACATATTTATATCCTGAAAATTCATACACTTTGGTTAACCGTTTCCATTTAAAAAAGTTCTCCTAACATAACATCTCAACAAAACTTCATTCACTCAATTCGGCAAACTACTTAACTTTTCTCTACAGAAGGGAGAAGAAAGAAAAATACGATAAGGCTAAGACAGTGGGGGATGGAGAGCAGTGGCATTACTAGAAAATCTGGACCAGTACGCAAAAGTTATCCGAGGCCCATATTTTTTTTTGCAATAAAAGGAGGACTTTGAGATGTAAATAACTGGCAATAATAACAAAACAGTTACTTTTATTTCACAAAGACGGGTGAAAAAGGCCCTCAATATTAACTCTTTTGGCAGTGACTTCTGAAAGTTATTGATTTTATTATTTTTTGGAGAATTTAAAAATGGATATAAAAATGGACATAAATCTAGGGCCTCTTGAGTTCGAGGGCGTTATGCGTTACATAGACTCGTTAAATGAGATTTTTGTTGCACTAGTGCTGAAAAATTGTTTATATTTCATCACTCATTATTGCTATTCGTTCAACTTGCATTTTGTAAAAATAGATGTTGATTGTGAGCATCAGATGCATTTTAAAATACACTTGGTTTTAGTTTATACATTTTTAACATGCATATGAGGTGAGACAGTTTGATTACTGATATAAGACTTCATTGTTCTATTAAATAAATTTGAAAACATGACCAAAATGAATATTGAAATATAATGTAATCACACTTTTAGGGTTAAACATAGACTGATTGACGTTTTAAAAGTTATATTTACCTTTAAGGCTGACTGCATTGACAATGGTAGTTATTTTTCCCACATCGATACCTAATCTGAATCTATGACTGAAAAGAAAAGACATCAATTACTAAAAATAAAAAAGTTATGATTATATTATTGATAGTACAAAATCATACATGGTTTCAGTTGTACAGTATCAAAAATGAAAATATCGACTGTGGAAAGGAAAAAGTACGTAACCCTCAATTTTCCAAAACAGCTTTTTTTCGATAATCACAAAGTATCAAACTTGATACACGTTCTATCAAAAGGATGCAAGCTGCAAATGCCGAATTAGTGTCTAAATTTAGCTTTTAAGTTTGAAGAAATGACCTTGTAAAAAATTAAAACCAAGAAAAAAGACTGAAGTAAAGGTTTTTGCTAGACAAATTTTTGAATTAATATTAGATCATGTCAATCAAACACCAGTTTAGAAGTCTCCGTGCACTTCAAGGTTGTGTATAATTCATAATTTGCATCTGTCACAAAATCATCAAAACACATTTTTAGCGCCTACTGTAAAATTTGATATGTGTGGGTACGTCCTTTTTCCTTTCCACAGTCGATATGAATATTTTCTCATAAAACACCAGTACATTTCTGGTGTTTAATTATTTTCGAAAATCATACAATCAAGTTTTTCTACGTAGTGAATTGTGGATAGTTTACATCATTGGTTCCTGTGGACCCCCAGGGGTCCGTAAGACCGCTGAGGGAGTCCGTGACAAATTAAAAATCATTTGGGGGTGCATGGACAATGTCAGGGGTTCCGCGGAAGAATAAATATTTTTAGAAAAGAGAGTTTGAGCGACAGACTAACAAACAGTTCTCGCAGAAAAACATCTGTTAATATACCTCCATTAGAAGGCCATATGCTCCACATTGGAAGCAGACATGGATAAAAAAAAATACCATTCAAGGCATAAACTTTATTATTTCACTTGGGGGTCCATGAGCATAATAAGTTTGGGAATCACTGATTTACACTAGCTCTGTTCTTCTGCGTACTTCTGACGGTTTGCAAACTGTTTTCGAGTTAGTATCGAATTGAAAGCTTTTAAATTGTAATTCGAAAACAGTTTGCAAACCGACAGCAAGCCGTCAGAAGTACGCAGAAGAACAGAGCTATTATACAACTCGTTGTTCGTAATTGTTTGACTAATTATTTTTTTTCCTAATTAAATTTCACTTTCACTGCAGCATTGCTTTTCCCTTTTTATGATTATTTCCATTTTTGTTATTAATTATTTAATATCTGAAGAAAACTCATCCAAGAGATTGAGGCGTTATCAGATTCAAATGCTTTGATATGATGACCCACATTTAATGATTATTTCCCAGTGGTCTCTTGTTAACACTCAAGACCCTGGCCCCGCACTAACGCGGAAATGGTCGTTAACCGTTAAACCCCGGCCCCGCGCTAGCGCGGGTTTACACACGTGGGCGTGTAATCGGTATCCGTTAAGGCAAAACTAAATTATTTCAGGTTTTTGTTTTTTTACGCTACTCAAGAGGGTTTGTTGTGTATGCGTATGCGCATTCATAGCTCTGGCTTTCTTTCACAGGTTATACTTAGATATGTATCAAGTTTCTTTTTTTCGAGATTTTTTGTAATTTTAGGCTTTTTTGCTTGATTAGAATTGTTGCAAAAAAATGGCCCGGGAAGAGGTTAATATTTTATGCACAGGAAAGGTGTATATTATTTTATGATAATTGTACACCAATTTGTTTGTTGACAAATTGGTGTACAATTATCATAAATATATGTCCACTTTTTTGTGTCGATTTACCTTATTATTTATGGGTGAAAATGACTTTTGAAAAAAGATATTTTTTGCTTTAGAATACTTAAAATTAAAATATTTTACTTTTATTAGACTTAAAAAACATACTGCTGTTCGTTTTATATTCTGTAATATTATTTAAATAAATTTTAGTGCATTTGTGTTGGTCGAAGACACCACATTCTCGGTCGAAGACCATTCATTGTTTATTTTCATAGGTACGGCTCTTTGCTTCCGAGCCCTTTTTGTTTTAAAGAAATGTGTCCATTAAATAAAAAGATATGATTTTTTAAAGAAAAAACGCGCGAGTCCGGCTGGATGTGCGGGTTTAAGCGTAACTTTGTCGCGAAACTGCCGGTTGCTTGAGTGTTAATATATATATCCTAAATATACTGTATCTATTCTTCACACAAGACTGATGCACTGAAGTACCGCAATGCCATTCTAATATTATATAGAGAATCAAAATGTATCGATTTTCTAATGTTTTTTTAAACGATTCTCTTATTCAAATCCATACTCTAAATTTTAGAATATAGATTTGGATTAGAGTGTAAAACGTTGTCATTCATTGTTGCTAACAGATACAAAAATGAAATTTTTCCTCCAATATTGGTTTTGTGCAATGTCATGCACAAATGTTTCCTATAATTTTGTTTTAAAATGCTCCATGCTTTACAAGTCAAACCAAAACAATGTTTTTAAGCCAAATATTTCGAAAATTTACCATCATGTTAAATATTTGTTTACTAACTTTTAAATAATATACATCAGTGACGTTTACCTGTCAGTTTGACATTTGATATTTAGTTGGTTAAGTTGTCTTTAATACCATTCTGGGGTTGGTAGGTTGGTAAGCCAAAATATCAGAATCTAGTCAGCGATTTTAGGGCATGAACTGTTTCTGACGGTTTGCAAACGGTTGGAAACCAGTTTTGATGCCAAAGAACAGAACCAACTGTCAAACCAAAATTCAAACCATGTGATAAAGCTTTGTATTAAAATTCTAACTGTGGGGTTATAATGCAAAACATACTATTTCCAAAAATCAAACTTTTCAGTAGAGGTAAAAAACTATAGCGAACAACAACACAAGCATAATATTATGATTGAATCAATTCAAAATCATACAATAAATTATTTTGAAATCATTGACCTGCTTCATAAACTTGGCATATGGTAAAAAGTATTTTAAATTCGTCATTTTAATGTATTTTTTTCAAAACGCACTATTTCCTGGAACTATGTGTACTATGTGTACAGAAAATAAACTTATTATCTATTTTTTTTTCAAACAATATAAACAGTTTGCAAGCCGTCATCAAACTGTCAGAAGTACGCATAAGAACGGAACTTTAGCCACTGCTGTATTACAGAATACAAATGTATGTAAAATCAATATACACTCACTGATCAAGTATTGCTCTTTTATCCCATCCAAATGTTATATTGGCAGACACCGCATCTTCTTTCAATATTTCCGTAACCTCTTCATCTTCCATTGTATTTTTATTATTCTGGGTTGGCTTGTAATAATAGTAACAGTTCTCGGTAGATACGCTGACTACTCTGTTAAACATGATAATTGTAGTAATCAATGAGAGAAAATTGATTTGAAAAAACCATTTATATTGTAACCTTAGAATGGCAATAAGAATAAAGTAAAATTTTAAATAAATGTACATAAAATATACGTGATAATTTTGGGCAAAAAAATCCAGCTGGTGCGACTTATCTTAGCCGTTTCATTGCAATTTGCGTTTTATGGATATACAAGAAAGTACTTAAAACTCAACAACAGGACGGCATGATCAACATGTAAAATGATAGTCTATCCCGTTTAAGAAATAAGTAACTCACCTAGCCTGACAGAGATGTGGCCAACCGACCCAGGTAACTTTCCCAAGAAGAGATGCGGCCAAATTTCTGAAGGGGGTGTCATCTTTACAGTTTTGAGAAATTTCCAGAATTGCATTGTAGAAGCGAGACTTCTGATCAAATACCTTAATCTTGTCTTTAGAGAAACGTGTCTAAAACAGAAAATTAATAACTGTAGATAAATAAATTAAAGAGAAAAGTGTTCATACAATACACCATTTCGAACAATTGATTCCATCAGTAAGATACTTGGCGGTAAACACAATTTCAACGCTTTCAATTCTTGGTAAATAAAACACAATATTTTGTACTAATTCCACAACTTGAGATGATCAGGACCAGTTTGGTTTTACAACAATAATTATTTACATATTATGTATGACTATAAGTAGTCAACAAACAAATTGGTGTACAATTATCATAAAATTATATACACCTTTCCTGTGCATAAAATATTAACCTCTTCCCGGACCATTTTTTTGCAACAATTCTAATCATGCAAAAAAGCCTAAAATTACAAAAAATCTCGAAAAAAAGAAACTTGATACATATCTAAGTATAACCTGTGAAAGAAAGCCAGAGCTATGAATGCGCATACGCATACGCAACAAACCCTCTTGAGTAGCATGAAAAAACAAAAACCCGAAATAAATTATTTTTGCCTTAACTGATACCGATTACACGCCCACGTGTGTAAACCCGCTCTAGCGCGAGGCCGGGGTTAACGGATAACGACCATTTCCGCGTTAGTGCGGGGCCGGGGTCTTGAGTGTTAAAATGACATTAAACTTGCATTAATCACTTAACTTTACAATTTATATTGATGTGGGAACATAACATTACATCATTAGTTATTTTTTTATTTTTTAATAATTTTTTACTGCAATTTTTGGTATGGCCAATAATTGAAAAAAGTGGCCAATAATTATGGATTTCTGTCTTTTTTTTTTCAAGTAAAAAATATATTTTTTTGCATGTTTCGATAATTGATTATCATAAATAAACAAGCAATTTAGCATATGATATTTTTTTATTTCACCTTTCTAAGGATACGTGTCCACAAATCAAGAACCTATAGTCCTTAAGTGGCCAATAATTGTATGTTTTGCCTTATATATTTTTGAACTAATAAATCAAACATTATTTAAAAATGTACATGAAAAAAAAAAAATACTCACTGTAAATTTTACGTAATTTAATGTCGGTATACCAGGAAAGTACAAATGTTTCATCGGGTTCGGTAGAACTCCTCGCACAACTCGATCCGGGGGAACAATGAGGTCTTCCCAGGTGAGTGTTGTTTCTTTAGCATGGTTACCGGGCCGTTTCGGAAATAAATCAGTGGCCATGATGTCACCTGAAAAGTGACAACAAACACACAATAAGCAACAAAACAATTATACAATGAGCTCCATAATGTCTCTCTGCAATTACAAAATTCTACAACATCAAAATAATTCCAATTAATTAGCAACACAATCTATTATTATTATTTTGATAATTTTATTCGATAATTTTATTAAAGGGTTAAATGCAAGTTTCATTCCATTATCATTTTGATATTATATTGGGTCATATATTTTTTTGAAATTTTTGTTACTCGAGCCTCCCATCCACAACAATAACAGTCTGACCGAGCAGCTTATCAGGTCATTTATTTATTTTAAATCGGTGTTGTTTTTGAAGTGTTTGTGCAATCATTCTATTCTATCGATTACGTTTCATAATTACGTAAATTAAAAAATATTTAATTTTTAGAATCGTTTTCAATCCCAAGGCATGCGCCACATCAACCGCACGCATGGACCACACGACACTAATTTATATAAATTTATTTGTCAATTGACAAAAATAAAAAAACTATTCTGTTTATGTTTTCGTTATCATTACATTGTATACTATTGTACATATGATTTTTACTGGAAAATGCCACGAGTTGAAAGCGGTATGAACACTTTGAAGTGTAAAAGGTTAATATCAACGTTGAAAAAATTAGATTTACAAACCAATCATTCATGAATTATATATTACCCAAATTTTCAATCGAGTATTCATAGATGAGCATGGGTCCGTGTGAATTTATCTTTCTCTCTTCTTCGGTAAGTTTTTCATAACAGGGTTCCATCGCCGATAGTAAATCATCCTATATTATTGATATCAAATTTATTTTTATGCATTGATAAAAATGTTTGAAGTTGGCTTAATAGCATATATATAATAATTTATTACTATGCGTGGCATTGAGTGGTACTGAGACGTCTATTGAATTTAATTTATTACACTATGCCTCGATTACTTTTAGTTCTGTCTTACAAAACCAATATTGGCTTTATGACGACAGCAAAGATAAAATGTAAATATTGCTAAAAGGTTAAATGTTCTTGAAAATACATTTTACTGAATTCTTCAGATATTATTTATTTAATTCACATAAAATTAAATAATAATTCCAAGGAATATATTTTCACATGAAGTTATTCCTGCATTTAAAAATAAATAAAGGAATTGAAATCAAATTATATAGATTTATGAATTACACACATCAATGATAATATACTCATTAAGTCAGTAAATTGTTGTTGCACTAACCAAATTAATGAACGGGATTAAAACGACCCCTTCCCAGTCATTCTTTTTCCCATTTAAATCAATTTCAAAATCATTCGAATAAAAATGATAGATGGGCGATTTATCAGATGTAACCAAAAAACGAAAAGCATCCGGAACCATCTCCACGTCGGCAGCCGGAATCGTTGCAAGTAGCTACAAAAAAAAATATATTTTATAAACTGGAAAAAAATTCTAGAGCGCTCAACGCTTCTAAATAAGTTTTTGATATTCAAACGATAATAAGTGGCTGAACACTGTTTTGAATAGCAATGCTCCACTTAACTCAGCAGTGTGATAGCAAAGCGTTTTAGATGCAGTTCATTTTTCAAGTTTCTTTAATAAACATGTACATCGGTGATGCACAAACCGGGGGCTGAAATGGCATTTGTTGCGGCCCAAAATAACAAATACTTCATCACCAAATTTTTCATTGAATATGATAAAAATCTGAGTTTGATATGTAAAATAATTATGCAGTAGGAAAGGTATGTATATACAGTGGAACCCCGATCTACCGTTCTCGTATGGATCGTTTATTTTTCATAGTCCCGGCCAAACACCTATAAGAACAATGTGAAGTAATCCCGCATTAATCGTTCCCTGATTTACCGTTTTCCTCGATCTATCGTTTGAATATTTTGGTCCCGTCACAAATATTATCCCGATTGACCGTTTTCGTTGAATATTTTTCATGAATAGTCTTGTCTCGCATCTCGTATGGCATTTTTTTCAGTGGAACCCCGATATACCGTTCTCACTATCTTTGTTTTTTGCATGGATTGTCTATTTTTTACTTGACCGAGACCTCAACCCCGTAGTAACGATGTTTTATAATTCCACGTTAATCATTCCCCGATTTCTTTGATCTATCATCTAATGAGGAGCAAACATTCAAAAAGTGCTTTGTCACAAATTCAAAAAAATGCTGTTTAATATCAGTTCTGATAGTCAATACTAATATCTATGAATGGAAATCAAAATTAACATTCAAAAAAAGTTTTTTCCTATAAAAAATAAATCATAAAGTTGACACGTTCATGCAAAACTTCCTCGAAGACCCAAATTCAATCAAAAGATGTTTTGTCCTCTCAACCAATCAGAGCGTAGAAGCCGTCATATTGGATGTGTGACAAAACGCATTTTGCATGAAAATTGGAACTAGTATACTTTTTTTACTGACTGTATTTGTTAACAGAAGTTGTGCTTTCTACGAGTTTTTTTTAGAGTACGGATAGAAAGATGGGTCTAGAACAGGACTAATGGTTAACTAATCGCTCACACTTTGCCTTGTTAATTCTAGGATTGGTAGAGTGAGAGGGATAGATATAAAAAATATCAACACTTTCGAACAGAAATCGATCTTTTAGGTCTTACCTTAGTTCTAATAATTTTTTGTTTACCATTTTACGTTTTTTTGGGAGATTATGATTAAAAGAAATATTTTTAAACGTCTTTCGACAGACAAAATAAAAAGTTTTCAAAGGAAAATAAAAATCATATTTTATTAATATTGATTTGAAACATTAAAAATATCGAGAAAAAAGGTACCGGAACGCCGTTCCACCGCATCATATGGGGAAAAAAGCTTTGATAATATGTATATAATTACACATATGCTCTATAATATTAATAAAACATAATAATATTAATTACAATATAACTAAAAACTCTTAATTTTCATTCAAATAGTGTTTTCTCCAAAAGTTTCATGCAAAAAGTGTTTTGTCCAAATTTCAAACCAAAAAATAAGCTAATCCAACAGTTCTAGATCATACAAAATACGTGGATTGAAATTCATTCCATAAACAGTTTAGTTTTAATAACAATTTTTGAAGAACTTGGGCTACGTTATCAAATGACATGTTTTTCATCATTTCCTAAGTTCTGCATTTGTGTGACAAAACACTTTTTGAATGTTTGCTCCTCATTAATATTGTCGTCACATTTCAATTGTTATCCCGATTGACCGCTTTTGTTGAATATTTATCTTTTCGCTCATTAATAGTCTTACATCGCATCTGGTTGCGCGAATTTTTCTTATTCAAAAGTCAAAACTTAAATGCCTAAGTGAAGAAAACTAGAACTCTAACTGAGAAACTGAAAACAATTCAAGGCGGTGAAAAAAATCTAGGAGAAAAATGAGTCGAAATATGTACAGTGGAACCCCGATCTACCGTTCTCGCATTGTTCGTTTTCCCGCATGGTTCGTTTATTTTTCATAGTCCCGGCCAAACACCCATAAGAACAATGTAAAAATAATCCCGCATTAACCGTTCCCCGATTTACCATTTTCCTCGATCTATCGTTCAAATATTTTGGTCCCGTCAAAAATATTATCCCGATTGACCGTTTTCGTTGAATATTTCTTATAAATAATCTACCTCGCATTTCGTTTCGCGGTTTTTTCAGTGGAACCCTGATCTTCCGTTCTCACTATCTTTGTCTTTATGCATGGATCGTTTATTTTTTACTCTACCAAGACCCCACCCCG
Source organism: Himalopsyche anomala (assembly GCA_031772345.1). Classification (NCBI taxonomy): domain Eukaryota; kingdom Metazoa; phylum Arthropoda; class Insecta; order Trichoptera; family Rhyacophilidae; genus Himalopsyche; species Himalopsyche anomala. The sequence goes on along the minus strand of CM062822.1, from coordinate 9,181,356 downwards.
TAATAGCAATGTTTAGTAATTTCACGTTATTCATTTCTCGATTTACTGATTTCTTCGATCTATTATCTAAATATTATCGTCCCATCCCAGTTACTATCTATCCCGGTTGACCATTTTTGTAGAATATTTTTTTCGCTCATAAATAATCTTACATTTCATCTGGTTGCATAACTCAAAAGTCAAAACTAAAATACCTAAATGAAGAGAACTAGAACTCTAGTTGAGAAACTGAAAATAATTAAAGACATTGAAATTTTTTTTTGAAGAGTTTAATTTAAGTCTTAAACTGCAAATAGGCTACCTTAGTTTGTATTAAACAAGTTAAAAATACATGTATGTATTTGTTCTTTAATTAATAAATAAATGAGTTTTTTGAAAACTAAAAATTTTTTTGTATTATTTGAAGATTTCCCGCATTATCGGTTTCCCGTATTATTCGTTCATTTATTACGGTCCTTTGAAAAACGTAGAATCGAGGTTCCCACGTGTATAATAGCAAAAGAAGTTAACCTAGAAAAGAACGCATGTTTGAAGGTTGTCTGTCCAAATTTAAGTGCTAAATTACAAATAGGCAACTTAGTATGTATTAATCAATTAAATAGTAAATGTATGTATTCTTTGATAAAAAAGTGAAAGAAACAAATAAATTAGTTGAAAATTAAACATGTTTTGTTATTATTTGGAGATTTCCCGTATTATCGGTTTCCCGCACTATTCGTCGTTTTATTTCAGTCCCTTGGAAAACGTAGAATCGGGGTTTCACTGTAATCTGAATTGTCAATGATACAAAACTTAATGCTTTTCTTTAATATGATTATATTTTCACGGATATAGATTTGGCCAGTAATTCATCTTTTCTCAATAAGTCATGCCACGCCGTCTGTGGTGCAGGTTAAGTCTATTTTTAGATTATTGTTTTCAAAACACACTTTGTTCATTTATTACACTTCCTTTGGATTTGAATACTTAAAATTGTCTTAAATATAATTTGACCTAGAACTTAACGTTAAACATTAAAAAAAACTGATTTCAAAACTCTGTCTTTGCTCTCCTGTAAAGTTGTCTCAACAGCAGATAAAACACTTTGCCATCACAGCACCGAACTGTTCTACATTCAAACACTTTAAATTCTCGGCGTGACCATAATGTTCAGCATAGATTGATTCAAATCAAAGAATGAATAAAGAATTTTACACCTCCTCATAGTATCGCAAAGGATAACCCATATCGTAAGTGAGATCTAAATCTTTTTAAAGTTGACAATATTCTGTGATGTACGGTGTATAGTGATGAGGGTAAAACCAAGACCAACTCGCACAGACCTTGGTAGTATTAGTGGAGAATCCATTGGATCGCTCTTATATAACATTCGGCTAGATCTACCGCTGCATCTCTAAAATGTAAAAAAAAAAAATTCACACATAAGATGAATCCAACTTTGTTTGTTGCTTACAAACTTACTTATGTTTATTCTAAAACTATTAGGATGTATATTTTAAAACTGATTTAACTCTATTGTCCAGTAAATTTAAGATATCTGTGGAAAGGAAAAAGGACGCAACCCACACATATCAAATTTTACAGGAGAACACAAAAACACGTGCACAGTGACTGATAAACTGGTTTTTTTTATTGACTTATTTTTGATGACTGATTTTCTTATTATTGACTTATTTTTGATGACTGATTGACTTATTTTGATAACTTTTTATTGATGAAAAATTGCATCGAAACACTTACCAAGAAAGATGTTTTTTGACAAACTCGAATGTCTCTTTAAAAAAAACCTAAATCCACATAGACAGTTCCTTCATGATAAACTGGTTTTTTTTTATTGACTTATCCTAATATAAATTTAATAAATTGTTCAAGAAAAACCTTTTTTTAGGTCCTTTTTCCTGTAGCAATTTTCACAACCTTTCTTTTTTCAAGCTTAAAAGCCAAATTTAAATACTAATTTGCATTTTCAGCTTCTATCCTTTTGATAGAACGTGTGTCTAGTTGTATACATTGTGATTATTCGAAAAAAAAGCTGTGTTGGAAAAAACTGAGGTTACGTCCTTTTTCTTTTCCGCATGTATGCTTTCGATATGGTACCTTTGCTGTAGCCTTTCATTTGTGATGCTGGTCTTAGTATCTTAGGGTATAAAATCGACATAGCGAAAGGTAGTTAATGAAAAAAAATATTACTTACGGAGTGAATTCCTTGTATTTTAATTTTTTAACGTAATTAATCCTCCGGGTGTAATAAAAACTCATCATGCAGCAATTTAGATACATCTGTAAAAAAACCATTTCATTTACAACTCTCAATAATTTATTCTTTTTACCCCTTCCTGCATCAAAATTATATCCACTCTAATCAAACATAAGCCAACAAGAATTATCATTAAAGTGCAAAGAAGCGGTGACACAGGGAATCCAATATTTTAATTTGCGCACATTGTGAAAAAAAAGAGAGGAAAACATTTTTGTGGTGCATAAATAATCAAGTTTCCTTTTTTCAAATTATATCTATATTTTTTTATATTTTATTATTATAGTAGGTACTAGGTTTCCTTTACAAAATAACGGAAAACCTCAATATATCTGAGAGAGTACAATCTCAATAAGATTTAACATAAAAATAGGAAAAAAAATATAATATGAATTAACTTTTTGGCATTAGATTTCAGGAGGTATTTCAGAAAAAGCTTACAACTAAGAAGGTGAAAAAGCATTCTGGAAATTGCTTTAAATAAGCAGTGACTGATAATATATGATAGCACAAAGCTACACGATCAATGTTTTTGGATTTTAAGATCGAGCGTAACATTTAGGTGGTCTTGATTGAATGATAAAATAATGTTCCATGATTTCTAACATTAGTTTGAATTTTGGAAAATAAAACCAATTCATATATTATTCCACCAGAATGAATGTTTTCATGCATAAATATGAAATTATAAAAGAACTCCTTCAACACCGAAGTTAAATATAAAACTCGATTTAAAGTGTTCATCGATACATTTGAAATTATATTCATGTGACAGGATTAATGGTGTAAGAGTGTCAATTTTTGTTTCTAGCTGGAGGTAAAAAATCAAGCTTGGCCAAAACTATTAAAACACAATCTACAGTAATTCCTGCGACTTGCGCAATTAGATTTACATTATATAATCTCCTGTAAAAATTTGTTATGAGTGGGTTACTTCCAGTGGTGTGCTGCTAAAATTTTAATAACCGACTAGCACCTTAATCGGCGAATTTCCGAATCCAAAGACCCAGTAATTTCTCGATTTTCCAAAATTATCAACGTAACTCATTTTTCAGTGCGAATTTTCGGATCCAAAATCATATATATTTACAGATTACTAATTAACCTTGACGGGCTTAGGAACCGGCACGCAAGAGCCGGTGAAAAACCCATAGCAGCCACACTACTGGTTACATCTTTTTTCTCTTTCCACAGTCAATATATATTTATTTCTATTAATTTTTATTGGATTCAATATTGACTCATAAAAAAATCTTCTTTCTCAGGAAGTAGGTACAAAACAATGATGTAAAAATGAAGAGTGGTAAACATTTCTGAGGAATTGAGAAGAGTGGCAAGAGGAAAAAATCCTATGTATAGTGAAAAGGTAGCTAATGCGAAACCTGAGGTACCATTTTGTGGACTAGTTTTTATACATTATACATGTAATATTGTATGGGGAGTCAACAGGAATCACGCTCTTTGCAACAATTACTGGCAAAACCACTTTCAATGTTTAAGAATTTAATTTTTAATGAGAATAATTATAAATTAAAATATGCATTACCGGAAATCGTTGTTTGAATTGTTTCCCATCACTCATACCATTTGTATGGTATAATCGATAAACTAAAATTTGAAAAGTGCATTGTAATCATTGACATAATAAATAAAAGAAACAATGGTTCGTTCAAAATAATAAAGAAAACTCGATTAACTCAGCTGCTCAATGTGTTATTAACTACCAAGTTAACTAATAAGCTAATTTTACCGCAGGGCACTCTTTTAACATACTTTTCACCATTGAGATATATGTTTCATTTTCCTTCAATTTATATAAATTCGATATCACGCAATAATTCTGTGAGGGCAGGGCCAATCATAAAAATGAAAGTGTAAACCACTGAATACTATACATCAATTTTCTAACCTAGACCGAAGTTTTTATTGATAACATATTGTCTACCACAGAGATACCTATTGGAATCATGGTGCAATTACTTACACTCTACATATTATGTATCATAATCAATGTTTCGTGATTTAAAAAAAGAGAGTCACTTAGATTGTTACTAACACTATTATTTTTTTTTAATTCTCGCTGCATTGTGCATTTTTAAGAATAAAGTTACATATTTAGAATTACTTTTCATACATAATCACGTTCGCGTTATTTTCTATGGCAAGTATTTTGTGAAAGCTCTGACTGACATTTTGTGGACTTTTTTGTAAATTGTCTAGTTGGTTTTATTTGGGTAAGTCTAAATTAGCGGTGGCTGAGACGTTGATCGCTTAGCGGTATACCCAGTCGTCTGCCTGAATGCTTTGTAACAAGTATTGAGTGTGACCTTTTGGGTCTTCCTTTCATACAAAGATCTATTTGGTGATTGGAATTTACTAGACTCTTCTTGAGACAACCTCAGCACATACGGAGTTGGCCAGGGACCGCTACCACTGCTTTCAGCTGAGTAGATCGCCCGGCAATAATCAAATAGTTAAGGCGCATAGTTGTGCATAATGTACATAGAAAATTGAATTATTTTTTTCAAATATAAATCATAGCCCTCAGTTTTACTGGCCACACTTAATTAGCACTCATAAATCTATTATTGATTAGAGGGTGGATGGCCATTTGTTAAGTGGTAAACATTCCAGTCAATATTAAGGTTTTAAAAAATTAAAATAATACCATCAAATAACACAACAAATCGTATGATAACTTCACAACAAAACCCCTGAATTATAAGCAGTATTTCTAAAGTGAGGCATTCTATTCAATGTAGATGTATTGTAATCGGTTATTACAGAAATAATTCTCCACACATATATATAATTGATGCCCGTGCTGAGAAGTGAAGTGAGCCAAGCGGTATGTTAGGAAAATGCGTTATTTGCATTTTACTTATTCTACATGTTTAAAATAGTATCATAAAGATGATGGTGAATCTTAGTTAATACACACCACAATCAGTGTTTCTCCTAAAATACAAATGTTGTAAAGGAGTGATTGGTACTTAAAATTCAAAAAGAAAAGTTTTACATAATTTACCTATCTGGCTCAACATTCACATTCTCACAGTTTCGTAATATAGATTTCCACGGTATATTATAAGTGCACATGGCACAAACAGGCTCATCGACAAAAACATGATTATAGCAAATAATCATTGGATTGAGAGCTAAAAAGAAGAATGAAAATCTTTACTGGTGGAAAATGGGTTTTCTTCCGTGAACAAATTGGCATTTTTATCGCAAACTTTAAAAATATTGCATCGATTCCCTTACAAGAAAGGATTTTTTTGACAAACTCGAATGTAGTGTCTTTAAAAAAAAAACCTATAAATCCACCATTAGATCAGTTCCGTCAGGAATATTTCTAATCTTTCTAAATTTAAAAATTACCATCTTCTGTATATATCCTGAAAAAAAAACCAATTTTTCTGTTGAAAACAACATCTCCTGATAAAAAAAACAGAATATTATTTTATCAAAAATATCTATTTGTAGCAAAAATAGAAGATGTGCTAATGATTGATGTTTATATTGGTATTTAAGTATAATGAACAAAGGGTAGTCAATCAATTTAGTTGTAGATTTGATTTTGTCTTGTTTACAGTGGAACCCCAATTACATACCCCAAATTACGCGCTGGCTGTGTAATTATTCGCCGCGAATCCCCCAACGTTGGACAGTCGCATTCGATTTCGTTGCTACGAAAACGTGTCATCTGTGCAGTGCATTGTAAATCGTTGGATAGGCATTTGTGTATTCAACAATTGCCTGGCTATTCAGCGCATTACATAGCCGGGACGAGCGCGCGAATTGGTCTATGTGGTGGTTTTTGCGCGCTTTGCATGTTTTCACTTAGTAATAATATCTTCATCATATTTTTTTTTGCAAATTAAGGGAAATCTTAGTTTTGCATTTTTTGGCGGAAAAAACACAAATCATAATTTTGTTGTGATTCAACTCTCTCCGCAATCACACGAGGTCCCGTACTTTTGTGTATATGGGGGTTTTTACTTTACTTAATAATATAATCGCGAGAGCTTCTTGAACCTTTACCACCATATGGACTTTATTCTTATTTTTCCCAATATCCGATATATATTTTCAACATTGAATGTTTCTTATTATTCCTTATATTTACTTTTATTCTGTTCATCCCTCAAAGTAAACTCTATTCACTTCCAAAAATAATTTCGCGCTCATGGCATGAACATGATTTAATTCAAATCACCTAGTCTTCTTGATGCTCTTGAGACAGTAGATTAATTTCGTTAAGAAAAGAGTCTGTACGGTTTATACTAAAAGATCTTGTTAAAACTAATTTACCAAAAAACATAAAATTGCTGTTAAGGGCGTGATAAATGTGCTCTATCGTGCTGTAGAATGATTTAAAATTAACTATCGCTGCGGGGAATAGTCCTCATCCAGTCTCAGAAGATGGTCATCAAAAAAATATTGAAATGAATTTGAAGAGTTGACGTTTAAGCACTTTCTCGGGATTGAGTATTTTGAGATTTGCTTAGCTACTAGTATCAATGTAGCGCGTATGGGAAGATGTAGTGAGCATGGAGCGTTGTTTTAGCTAAATTTGTTTGTTTTGGATCGACGATCTATTATTGTGGATTAAATGTAAGATCACAAATGTTAAATATTTTTCGTTCAGTGCTAGCCGCACTATAAACTTTTTTGTAGTCGCGTACATACAGTGGCAGCGCTTCAGATACTATTGCAGTAATTACGGCAAAGAAGGAATGTTAAATCGGGTTTACCAGAAAATATGGTCATAAGCACCCATCATCTATAATTTTCTCTAAATTCATACCAAAGGGGTTATGACATCCTTCAATGAAATAAACTTTGCTATAGATATAGATTCATCTATCGACAGGTGAGTAGGAAAAAATTGGTGTATCTGGAGTGGGTTCCGGTTGTTCTTTTTGACTGATAATACCTTGAAAAGTAATTAGAATGATATAAAATACAAAATTTATCTTAAGTAGAATATATAATGCATCTGATAGTAAAGCGTTTGTTACGCATATCCAGTTACATTTTCCATAGGTTTGCACAGTGTGTACCTATTATATATCAGCTTACTGAACTATTGCTGTAATTTAAGTTTTGAGATTGCACTTTTATGTGTTCACTGACTTTACTTGGTGGAAAGCATTATTTCAAATAATAAAAAATTCTACTGCACTAATGTTCCCAATTTATTTAATATGATCAAGACCGATTGTTCATAACGGCATTTTTCAATACTAAATTGTTGCTGAGAAAATGAAAATGCTCATCATGAGTAAAACCGGTACCTGTCATATTAAATAAGTTGGTTGGAATTAGTACATGTGTTTTTTTTTGGAAAATGGGCATAGAATGGTGAACACAAGTGTTAAAAATACCAATTTGCATGTAAAAGAATACAAATTTAACAGCTTAACGGACTGCATGTTTTTTTTACTAAAATTTCTACCTGGCGAAATAAAATTTTGCGAAAAAATTCGCAAAAATTGTAACTTCACTTAAATTTCACATATTAATTTGAAAAAAAAAATTGAGTATATCTTTACAAAGATTTAATTTTTTTTAGCTTCCTCCAGATACTTCGCCTATACGCATATGAGTTTTCGCCTATTACGCATATTTTGTTTTTCAAAGACTTCAAATACGCGTCCGCGCGGTCGTTAAGCTGTTAATATTATAGTTTCATTGTTTGATGAACTAGCGGTTTGGACAATAGCTCTAATGGTTTTTGATAAGATTAAAACATATGGCTGTTGATATCACATATAATATGTCAGTTACTTACTGATAGGGACTTGCTGTACATAAAAATATATTTGTGGCCATTACAGAATCGAAACTGTGGATAAAGAAATAGAATTTGTAACATATAAGTTGTTCATACATCAGTGTTCCCAACTGGAGTCCACAGGTTTTTCGCATAGTTTTACTTTGTAGAAAATTTTCAGTAGAAAGTACAAATATTTATACATTTGAAATTTTTCCTGACGACTATATTTTTTTTCGGGGCTGCGTTTATTTTTTGATTTAGGGGGCCGTGGCATTGAAAAGGGTTGGGTAAGCACTGTATACATCATTTTCTACTTACTCATGAGGTTCACAGAGGCACGTTGAAAAATGGAAAAAATTAATAAATGAATCAGTAATTTCATTAATTTTGAAATCTGGATTTTTGTTTTTTAATCCATGTCCGCTTCCCAAGTGGAGCATATGCCTCCTAATGAGGATATCTTAACAAAGTTTGTTTCTGACGAGAACTGTTTGTTTACTCCAGTCGCTCAACCTCACTTTTTTCATAAGGTGTTTAGTAGGGAAAGAAGGACAAGCTTAGAAACAGGACTTGTGGTTGGCTAATCGCTATTTCTACACCAATTATTAGAGGATCAGAAGGATGGAGGAGAGAAATGATGTGAATTGACATTACA